>CM042847.1:4673036-4714456 GCA_023653725.1 Bungarus multicinctus
GGATGAACTCTGGCAGTGGGGGCTAGTTTGTTGCAATCTTGCATTCTATATCATGAGAAGAAAGGGAAGGAAGGAAATAGCACTTGGACTTAACATACCGCTTCACCGGTTGCTTTCCAGCCCTCTCTAAGCGAGTTTTTAACGGGGAGGGGCGGACGGAAGGAAGGAAAGAGAACGGAAAGGACGGAAAGGAAGGACGGAAAGGAAGGAAGGAAGGAAGGAACGGAAGGAAGGAAGGAAGGGCAATAGCATAGTCCTTAGACTTAATCCCTCTCACAGTGCTTTCCAGCCCTCTCTAAGCAGTTTACAGGGGAGGGAGAGAAGGAAGGAAGGAAGGAAGGAAGGAAGAGAAAGAAGAAAGAGAAAGAAAGAAAGAAAGAAGAAAGACCGAGAAAGAAAGAAAGAAGAAAGAAAGAAAGTAATAGTCTACACTGCTTCACAGTGCTTTTACAACACTGGGAAGGAGGGAAGGAAGGAAAGAAGGAAAGGAAGGAAGGGCAATAGCACTAGCACTCAGACTTATATCCTGCTTCAGTGCTTTACAGCCCTCTCTAAGCGATTTTACAGAGTCAGCCTCTGGCCCCCAACAGTCTTGGTCCTCATTTTACCCACCTCGGAAGGACTGAAGATTGAGCCAACCTTGAGCCAGTCAGGATTGAACTGCCGAACGGCTGGCAGCATGACTCTTACAGTATAGGATCTACTGCTTGAGCAGGGGGTTGGACTAGAAGACCTCCAAGGTTCTTTCCCACTCTGTGATTCTGTTCTGTTAAAACGCACGTGAAAAGTACCCAAATTCAGGGCTATCCAAGGACGTGCAAAGGAGATTCTACAGGGGAAAATTTACTTATCAGAAAAAGTAACTTCTGATTGTTTTCACATGTACAACCGTTGTAGCATCCTTGTGTCACCTGACCAGAATTTGGGCACTTGGCAACTGACTCGTTTTTATGATGGTTGCAGAGTCCCGGGGTTACACGATCCCCTTTAAGCGACCTCCTGACAGGCAAAATCAATAGAGAAGTCAGATTCATTTCACGTTATTACTAATTGAACAGTTGCAGTGGTTCACTTAACAACGGCAAGAAAGGTCGTAAACGGGGCAGAGCTCACTTAACAAATGTCTCACTTAGCAACCGACGTGTTGGCCTCAACTGTGGCCATATAATGCCTATATAAGGCAAAAATAAAGCAAGGTCTGTATTTTTTTTTAAGAAGGTTGAATATTGTTGGAAAATGTGCTTCACTTCAATGCAGCGTGCATTACAACCCTGTTTGTAACGCTTCGTTGTCTCTTTTCTTTGTCCAAGAAACACTTCCAAGATGACACGGGACCGTTGCCCCTTCCCGGCTTTCGCGACCGCCGTGGCTGCAGCATGCTGACTTACGACGGTGGAGTGGGAGCGGGTGCCAGGAATTGCTCCTCTCCCAAACGGTTTGCAAGCGTCTTTCCATGGGGAGGGCACTGCCTTTCTCTGTCCACCTGACCACCACCGCTGGCTATCTTGGGAGCCCGCGATTGGCTGGCGAGCCTGAGAGGCGGCGGGGCCTTCCCTCCAATCAGAGACAAGGGCGGGATCCGGAATCCTGAGTGCACGCCGGCCAGGGGCGATGCAGTCGGACGATCTCTTCGTTCGCAAGATGCGACGCCACTCGAACCGTCCGCCGCTCACCTCCTTCTCGTTCGACAACTTCCGGGCCCCTAAGCCCCAGGCAGCGTGCGAGGGCCCGCTCGTGGGCCACTGCGGCCCGCCGCTCAGGTCACCACAGCGCACCGGCCTCATGCATCGCAGCAACAGCGACGTGACCCTGAGCGAAGGGGAACTGACGACCACTGTGGGGACTCCCGGCTCCCCGTTGCCGCACTCCGCAGGGTCCATAATGGGGTTCCAGCAAAACAGCAGCAGCAGCCCCAGCCTGCCCTCGAAGAGCATGGCGCCTCCTCGAGCCCGGGCACACAGCCACGAAGAGTCCCGGGCGGGTAGCCCCACCGCCCGGCGTTTCCGCGATCCCCTGCTCCTGCTGGGGCTGGCAGCTTCAGATGTCTGGGAATCGGACGGGAGTAGTGTCCCATTGACAGAGATCACTGTATCGCTTCCCGCACTGGAGGTGGCCACGCCGGTGTGGGGCCGCCACTTGGCCCACTATGACGTCCAGAGTATCCTCTTTGAGCCGGGCGAGGGGGCCCGGGAAGCCGCCAGGCAGGGCAACGTCACCACGGGCGCCTCGGCGGCTTCGCAGTGCCGTACGGCGGACGTGACGCCTATTCTGGAGGACGGGGCAGAAGAAGAGGAAGGAGGCATGCTGGTGCTCAGCTGTTCCGCCTTTCGGGTAGAAGCCGGAGGGGAGGTCGAACGGGGACTAGGCCAACACCGGGGGCTGCCCGCGGGCTTCCACTGTCCAAACATGGCCGTTTCGGTGCTGGAGGAACCCCGTGAAAGTTACGGACAGAGGAGCAGCCGAGTGATGCACGCCATTGAGTATGCCGATCTCGGAGCCTGTTACTACCGGAAGCATTTTTACGGCAAAGGTGAACGAAGGGCGTCAGGGAGAATGGGAGGAAAGGGGAGAACAGGGAAAATGTTCAATGAGCTGCCATTCCTTGTAAAATTTCTCATAAAATTGAAACACAGGTAATCCTCGATCTGAAGCCATTCATTTAGCGACCGTTCTAAGTTACAAAGGTACTGAAAAAAAAGGGACTTCACGGTCTGTTCAGCCACTTATGACCATGGCCACATCCCCCTGGTCACATGATCAGAATTTTAAGTGCTTGGCAACTGGCATGTACTCATGACTGTTGCAACATCCTGGAGTCTCGCCATTCTGCCATTTTTGAGCTTCCCAGCCGGTTTCCAGCAAGCAAAGCCAAGTCGGCTTGACTTAAGGCCCGCACAGTTCCCTTACTGACTTGCAGTGTTCTGCTTAACAACCACGGGAAAGGCGTAAAGTCAGGCACGTCTTGCTGAACCCCTGCTTTGCTCAGCGACGGAAATACTGATGCCGATAACGGTCGTACGTTGAGGACTTTTTAAAAAGCCACATTTGAGTGGGTAGAAATAATCTCTGGGTTAAAACTGAAGTTCAGGAGCTGTTTCCAGTTGGAATTAAGTTCTCCCCTTAGATTTAATCTTCGAATGCAACGTAATTTAGGACATCAAAGCAGTCTGCCCTAACCAGATTAGCCATTCTTCCCAGAATGGAAGACTTTGATGTTTGTGTGGCTAAGAACTTCTGACTGTGTCCTTCCCTTGGTTTTAAAATAGAAGCTAGAACAATCTCTGTTTTGCCTGAGTTTTGTTTTCCTTTCACATGATAAGTTCTCTCAGAAGCTGCCGTGGCTCATTCTTTGCATCTTCTCTGCGTTAGAGTTAAATGAGCAATCTTTTTTTTTAATTTGTTATTATTTGTTGTATTTTATTTTAACGAACAGTCCATCTTTCATTTAAACAGTGTGTGTCATTGTGCGATAATATTTCTAATTAATACAGATTCCTTACTGTAACAATAATAATTACACCTTTATTTTAAACCACTACACATGATATCTCTTATCGTTATAACCACCCCCTTCTTAATGCCTTCTCCTCTATAGTCTTACATTTAATTTCTAACTTCCATTTTTATTTTCCAGCCATTAATAAAATAGTTCGCCTATCATATAATATTCAGGGTTTTTTTCTTCAATTGCCAATGTTAATCTGTTCATTTCTGCAACATTCTAATATTTTCCTGATCGCTTTCTCTTCGATTGGAATCTTTTCACTTTCCCAGTTTTGAGCAAATACTATTCTAGCTGCAGTTAATACATGAATAATTAAATATGCCTTTTCTTTGCTATAACTTTCAGGTATCACCCCCAACAAAAAACAATTTCAGGTTTTAAGTCTCTACGTTACTTTATCTTTTCTAACCATGTATGTATTTTTGTCCAGTATCTCTTAGCTTCTACACATGTCCACTACAAATGAGCAATGTGTCTTTTTATTTTTTTTCTCACCCCAAATCGGGGAATTTTTGTAGCAAAGGAAGAGAGTGTAACCCTGGTGGAAGTTGGCGAACCCTTTCTCTGGTCACTTTTTGGAAAAAATACAGCATGCCAGAACTAAAGAAGGAGGCTGGGTTGCTTGCGATAAATCTCAATTTTTGCAACGGGTCTGCTTTCATTCAGTGAGGCCTTTCCTTGTTTTAGGAAATTTGCTCAACTACTCTATTTTCTCCTGCTTTTCCAAGGGAAAAGGTATTGGGGAAAAAGTGACTTACAGCCGTTTTCAGACTTACAACCGTTGTAGCATCCTCACGGTCAAAACTTCAGATCCTTGGCAACTGATTCATATTTATGATGGTTGCAGTGTCTCAGATCTTATGAGTCTCCTTTTGTTGACTTTCTGACATTCACTTAATAACAGTGTTACTTCACTTCACAACTGGCAAAAAAGGTCATAAAATGAGGCAAAACTCAATAAATGCGTCCTTCAGCATCAGAAATTTTGGGTTCAGTTGTGGTCATAAGTCAAGGACTACCTGTAATTCAATGGCCCACTTGGCACAATAATATGATGATGATGATAATAATAATACTGTAATAATAATAATAAATAATAATAATAAATAATAAGAACTCTTTGAATTCCCACAACATGCTGGACCCCAAACTGAGATTGAATTTAGTGACACAGATGCCTTTCAATAAACTTTTTTTTTAACTTGACTTTTCCACTTGTGTTTCTTGACCTTGGCCACTTTAAGATGCGGGGACTTTCAGCACCCAGAATTCCCCAGCTAGCCATGAAGGAAGGGAAGGGAAGGGAAGGGGAGGAAGGAAGGAAGGAAGGAAGGAAGGAAGGAAGGAAGGAAGGAAGGAAGGAAGGAAGGAAGGAAAACTATTCATTTATTTTAGAGCAGTGTTTCTAAAACTCGAAACTTGAAGACATGGGAACTTCAACTCCCAGAATCCATGCTGGCTGGGGAATTCTGGGAGTTGTAGTCCACGCTTCTTAAAGTGGCCAACGTTGAGAAACACGACTGGAGAAGAAAGATAAAAACAAACGAACAAAAAATGTTTCTTGAAAGACATCAGTGTCAATAAAAGACCAAACAATTGCAGTTCACCATCTAGGCAACATACATTTCATCATTGTGTTATCTTTCCTTTTAGATTTTTCATGCTGTGCGTTATCTCCACTTCCTGTGGTGCAGGGCCCTAGTATAACAATTACCATTTCCTCGTTTCCTTTTTGTAAAAAAAATAAAATAAAATACCGTGTTTCCTCTTTTCGAATATTTTTGGTTTGGGCCGGTGGAAAGGAGAAACCTTGGCACTAAAATGCAGCTGTGTGTTCCAAGGGTGTGTGCTCTTGCCTTCCTTCTCTGTGTGCCTTAAATAAACACATGGGTCCTTCCGCTGTCTTCCCCAGAACATCAGAATTTCTTCGGGGTGGACGATCAGCTGGGCGCTGTGGCCATCTCTCTCCGTCGCGAAGAGAAGGAAGGAAGCGCCGGGCCGCAGTACAACTACCGCCTGATCATTCGCACGAGCCAGGTGGGCATTGCTCTCGTGCACCAAGGGAGGGCAAAAGGTGTGGATTATGGGTTGTGGGAAGGAGGTGGGAGATGCCCAGAGCCTCTCTTGCAAGAGAGCTGCAGCCTTACAAATGGTTCAGGGAGCCCTTTTCCTTAACGACGGTTCGTTTAGTGACCGAAGTTGCAGCACCGCTGGAAAAAAATAGCAGACTTCTATACCGCTTCAGAGTGCCACCTGTTCCTCACATCGATATTTTTCGACCTCGGATGCTTTGAGATGGGTGAACTTCAACTCCCAGAATTCCCCAGCTGGCTTCCAACAAAGGAAAATAGCAATAGCAATTGCACTTAGATTTTTATATACCGCTCGCACGCTGCAGCTATTCCTTACCTCAATATTTTTCCACCTTGGGTGCTTTAAGATGGGGAGGGGAGGGGAAAGTTCGCAGAAGGTCCTAGGGCAGTTGTGGCTAACCTTTTGGGGTTCCTGTGCCAAAAATTGTGCCTGTGCTTGCACACTCACGTAACAGCACCCAGAAGGCAATGTGCGCCCCCTACGCATGCGCGGGCAATCCCCACCCTCCCCCTTACCTGCACTGCGCCTCACAGCTTCTTTTCGGCCAGTTTGAGGCCTTTTTCGGCCTCCCAGAGGCTTGAGGGAGGCTTCTGCAGGCTTTGCAGGCCGAAAACTAGGTCCATTTCGTCACTTCCGGTATTTCTAAAAAAACCGGAAGTGACAAAACGGGCCTAGTTTTCGGCCTGCAAAGCCTGCAGAAGCCTTCCTCAAGCCTCTGGAAGGACCGAAAAAGGCCTCAAAGCGGCCAAAAATTAGCTGGGAGGCGCGCACATGCGCAGTGAGGTAAGTTTGCCTGCAGCCCGCGGGCCAGCATGCCATAGGTTCGCCGTCATGGTCCTAGGGTGCATCAATAGAGGGATTGGAATCAAGATCACATTAAATGTTAGTGCTGCTTTATAAAGGCTTGGTGAGTTTTCATGGCCACAATGTAAAAATAGATGTTGAGACTCTGGAAAGAGGGCAACCAAGAGGATTAGGGGGCTGGAGGCTAAAACATACGAAGAACGGTTGCAGGAATTGGGTATGTCTAGTTTAATGAAAAAAAGTTCTTGGGGTGACACAATAGCATCTTCCAATGTGGAACTGCTTGCCACCAGAAGTTGTGGGTGCTCCATCCCTGGAGGCTTTTAAGAAGAGACTTGTCTGAAATTGTATAGGGTCTCCTGCTTAAGCAGGGGGTTGGACTAGAAGACCTCCGAGGTCCCTTCCAGCTCTGGTATTCTATTAGTCTGAAGAATTCAGCAATCATTAAGTGACAAGATGTAAGGGCAGTCCTCGAGTTACAACTAATGGAGCCTGCCCATTACAGTCCTAACACGTGACAGCTGCAAAATGGTCAGTCATGTGTTCAAACTCGATTTTACCACGTTTTTCTGTAAGAAGAAGCAGCCTGGAACTTAAGGAGGAATTTCCTGACCGTGAGGACAATTGACCAGTGGAACAGCTGGCCACCAGAGGTTGTGGCTGCTCCATCATTGGAAGTTTTTAAGAAGAGATTGAAACAGCCATTTGTCTGGAATGGTGTAGGGTTTAATGAACTGTGGTTTCCTGCTTGAGCCGAAGGTTAGACTAGAAGACCTCCAAGGTCCCTTCCAACTTTTATTATTCCTAGGAGAGAAGGGTCTCCTGCTGGGGGTTGGACTAGAAGACCTCCAAGCTCCCTTCCAACTTTTATTATTCCTAGGAGAGAGGGGTCTCCTGCTGGGGGTTGGACTAGAAGACCTCCAAGGTCCCTTCCAATTCTGTTCTGTTATTTTGAATGTCTTTCCCCCCACCCTTTTGACCTCTCGTTCTGTCCCTCCCAGCTGCGGACCCTCCGTGGATCCATTTTGGAGGATGCCCTCCCCCTCACCGCTCGCCATGCCTCTCCGCGAGGCGTCCCTCCCAAGAAGCTGCTGGAGCACATCATGCCGGAACTCAACCTGCCGTGTCTCCGTCTCGCTTCCAGCTCCCCGAAAGTCCCCGAGACGTTGCTGAAGTTGGACGAGCAAGGGGTAGGTTGGATGGCGCGTTCCCCAAAAAATTTTGGGTGCAGCAGGAAGGCTCTTTTTGCCTCAGAAACCTGGACAGGCACAGTCCTCAGGTTATGACCGTAATGGAGCCTGGCCGTTATTGGTTGTGACTTGTGTTAAATAGAGTAAGCGACGTTGACGCACCCAAGTGTTTTTTGTGATCGTCGTTAAGTGATGCAATAGTTTGCTGTCTGGCGCAAAACCGGTAAATGCTGGGTTTTGCGGGAAAACGTCATAAAATGTGATCGTGGGATTGAAGAACGCTGCAAATGTCAAATATTAAGGCATCACACTGGAAAGCAGGAGACTCTGAGTTCTGGTCCTGCCTTAGGCATGAAAGCAGGCTGGGTGACTTTGGGCCAATCACCTGGAGATTGTGAGTTCTAGTCCCGCTTTAGGCATGAAAGCCGGTTGGGTGACTTTAAACCAATCACCAGGAGACGGTGAATTCTAGTCCTGCCTTAGACCTGAAAGCCGGTTGGGTGACTTTGGGCCAATCACCAGGAGACGATGAGTTCTAGTCCCGCCTTAGGCGTGAAAGCCAGCTGTATGATTTTGTGCCAATCAGCAGGAGATATGAAACCCAGTTGGGTGACTTTAGACCAATCACCAGGAGGTTGGTGAGTTCTAGTCCTAGCTTCAGCCTGAAAGCTGGTTGGGTAACTTTGGGCCAATCTCTCTCTCTCTCTCTCCCTCTCTCTCCCTGTCTCTCTCCCTCCCTCTCTCCCTGTCCCTCTCTCTCTCCCCCCTCTCTCTCCCCCCTCTCTCTCTCCTTCCCTCTCTCTCTCTCTCCCTGTCCCTCTCTCTCTCCCCCCTCTCTCTCTCCTTCCCTCTCTCTCTCTCTCTCCCTGTCCCTCTCTCTCTCCCCTCCCTCTCTCTCCTTGTCCCTTTTTCTCTCCCCCCTCTCTCTCCCTCTCCCCCTCTCTCTCCCCCCTCTCTCTCTTTCCCTCTCTCTCTCTCCCTGTCCCTCCCTCTCCCCTCCCTCTCCCTCTCTCTCCCTGTCCCTTTCTCTCTCCCCCCTCTCTTCCCCCTCTCTCTCCCTGTCTCTCTCTCTCTCCCCCCTCTCTCTCCTTCCCTCTCTCTCTCTCTCTCCCTGTCCCTCTCTCTCTCTCTCTCCCACTCCTCTCTATCCCGCTCCCTTTCTCTCTCCCCCCTCTCTCTCCCTGTCCCTCTCTCTCTTCCCCCTCTCTCTCTCCTTCCCTCCCTCCCTCTCTCTCTCTCTCTCTCTCTCTCTCTCTCTCTCTCACACACACACACACACACACACACACTGATGGTCATGTGATCACACTTTGGGCACTCAGCAGCCAGGCTGCATTTACGGCCTTTTGCAGCATCCCACCATCACCTGATCGCGTTTTACAGCGTTTTTGCCTAAAGCCATCCTTTGTTCTGGTTTGTGGCAAATCCACACTCAGAGAGAGCCTTTGGTTCGCTTAATGACTGTGGCATTTGCCGAATAACCACTGATTTTTCTTACAGAAAAAGTGTCAAAATCGACTGACCATATGGTAGCTGTCACGAGTTACGACCCTAACGGGCGGGCTCCATTATAGTCATAACCCGAGGACTTTCCATATATCTTGTCAATCAGTGATTGCTGATTTCATCTGATTTCATCAGTGATTGCTGATTTCATCTGAATAATAGAATAGCAGAGTTGGAAAGGACCTTAGAGGTCTTCTAGTCCAACCCCCGGCTCAAATAGGAAGACCTTATACCATTCTGGGCGAATGGTTGTCCAAACTCTTTTTAAAAATTTCGAGCGTTGGAGCATTCACAGCTTCTGAAGGAAAGCCCTTCCACTGGTTAATTGTCAGGAAATTCCTCCTTAGTTCCTGGTTGCTTCTCTCCTTGGTTGGTTTCCATCCATTGTTTCTCATCCTGCCTTTGGGTGCTTTGGAAAATAAGTTGACCCTCCCCTCTTCTTTGTGGCAGCCCCTCAAGAACTGGAAGACTGCTATCTTGTCACCCCAATCCTTCTCTATGATAAGCTAAACACACCTAGTTCCCTCAACCATTCATCGTAAGATTTAACCTCAACAGAATAGAATATAGAATAACAGAATAGAATATACCCGTGATGACGGACCTATGGCACGCATGCCACAGGTGGCACGCAGAGCCATTTGTGCCGGCATGCAAACTGCAGGCAAAGTTACCACACTGCTCATGTGTGTGCCCCACAGCTGATTTTCAGCCGGTTTGAGGCCTTTTTCGGCCTCCCAAAGGCTTGAGGAAGGCTTCTGCAGGCTTCTGCAAGCTTTGTAGGCTGAAAACGAGGCCCCATTTCGTCACTTCCGGTATTTTCGGGGAAACAGGAAGTGACGAAACGGAGCTAGATTTTGGCCTACGAAGGTTGTTAGAAGCCTGGAGAAGCCTTCCTCAAGCCTTTGGGAGGCCAAAACAGGCCTCAAACTGGCCGAAAATCAGCTGTGAGGCGCAGTGCAGATAAGGGGGCGGCAGGGGGTTGGGGTGGGATTGCGCGTACCTGTGTAGGAGGTGTGTGGCGGGGCACGCGTTGCCTTCTGGGTGCTGGCACGCGAGCACGGGCATGCAAGCGCGTGCACAATTTTTGGCACAGGAGCCCAAAAAGGTTAGCCACCGCTGGAATATTGTATAACAGAGTTGGAAGGGATCTTGGAGGCCATCTAGTCCAGCCCCCTGCTCAAACAGGAGAACCTATACCATCTCAGACAAGTGACTTCTAACAATCTTTGTAGGCTAAAATCTAGCCCCATTCTTTCACTTCCTGTTTTCCCAAAAATACCGGAAGTGACGAAACGGGGCTAGTTTTCAGCCCACAAAGCTTGCGGAAGCCTGCAGAAGCCTTCCTCAAGTCGTTTCTTAAAAACCTCCCGTGATGGAGCATCCATAACTTCTGGTGGCAAGCAGTTCCACTGGTTAATTGGTCCTCACCGTTAGGAAGCTTCTCCTTAAGTTCCAGGTTGCTTCTCTCCTTGGTGAGTTCCCATCCGTTGCTTCTCGCCCTGCCAATCCTCAGCTCCAACTTTCGTTCCGCTTCTTGCAGCTTAGCTTCCAGCGCAAAGTTGGGATCCTGTATTGCCGCGAGAGACAAGGTTCGGAAGAGGACATGTACAATAACGAGAAGGCTGGGCCGACCTTTGAAGAGTTTCTGAACCTCTTGGGAGAGCGAGTCCGGCTACTCGGCTTTGACAAATACCGGGCGCAGCTGGACAACAAGAGTGAGTGTTGGGTGTGATCAGCTTCTGCATGGGGTTGTGCAAACGAATCCAGGTTTGCACAAACTCAGGCCCAGTGTTGCGCGCAATTCCAATCCTTGGAACAAAGGGGTACTCAGTCAGTACCAAAAAATTATTTCATGACGTGGTTGATAAGGTGTAACGGCATGTGAGAAACACCTTGAGGGACAGGATGAAAAGATGGTGTCAAAGGACGAACGGATAAGAGACAATCTAGCCTTCAGCGGCGTAATGGTTGTAGAAAGAGGGTCAGAAGAAACTATCCCTACTTTCTCAGGCTGTAAAGGGGGGAGTGGAAAGAATATAAATCTATGGAAAGAGTTTGAAATGTGTCAGGTACATGCAGGGATAGACCTTGGTAGACGGAGCAAAGAGACCTTGCTCAGGAATCTATATATATAAAAGCGAAATACCAATCAAGCATCATCACATAATCTCCAGCATCGTAAAGCCTACAAACTTGAAATTTGGCACGTAGGTTTCTCTTGGCTTCTAGATGCTCACTAAGGAAGGATTTTTCAAAATGACCATCATAGCATTAGTATTTTGTATATTATTATTATTATTATTATTATCATCATCATCATTATCATTATTATCATTAACATGCTCTGATGCTAAGGAGTTCTACTCCCCTTCCCCACCTGAAAAGAAATATCTTCCAAATGCAAAATACAAGCAGAGGAGTTTCAGTTTCAGAGCACCAAGCAGCTTTAGTACAGAACAGTTGAGCTAAGCCACGCCCAGGCTCCTTGATGTCTCCTTGCTCACACAGTAAATACTGTTCCAGTTTCCAAACAGCCCTCAACTATCACACACTGACAGGATGCTAGCCAGGTGAATACTGATGGATGCTGGTGGGCAGAGGCACAATTTTCCCCCTTTATTTTCCTCCCAAAAAACTAAGTCCGATTACATAGTTTCGTAACGAAGCACAGGGATAGAGCTAGTGGTCAGATAAGAGACAGCATAACCCTCAGATGTATAACAGGCAGGGCGAGAGTCTCACAAGAGACCCTCCCTAGTTTCTCAGGCAGTAAAGGAGGAGGAGGAGAATCTGGATCTATGGAAAGAGTTCAGAGTGTGCAGGTATGTGAGAGATGGACTTTGGGAAATGGAGCAAAGAGAACCTGCCCAGGAAACGTCAGATAAGAGACAGCATAGCCCTCAGCTGTGCAACAGGCAGGATAGCAGACTCCGTCAGACTTGCAAGATTCTGTTAACCTAGCTTTACATTAAGGTAGAATTAAGCACATCAAGGTGGTGCTAATGTGAGGCCGGATTTTAGGAGGGGATTTTAGCAAAGCCAGCTCCCACCTCATTTGAAAGAATCATGAGCACAATTCTGTAGAAAAACAGCAGGTGGAGGAGGAGGAGTCGAAGGTGTCATTGGCTTAGAATTGTTGTGTGGCCACAAACGATCCGAGCCCAGCTCTCCTTGGATTCCTTGACCATAAATTGACTAGATTCTTCTGCGTAAGTTTGCACAAATCTTCTGTGCTTCACTCTTAATGGATGTTTCGTTATTCTTTGTGCCTGTCAAAGCAGTTAAAAATCACCAAAACAATGTTTTCGTCTCCCTTCCCCTTCCTTTGCAGACGACTCCACGGGGACCCACTCTTTGTATACCACGTACCAGGATTATGAGATTATGTTCCACGTCTCCACCATGTTGCCCTACACACCAAACAACCGCCAGCAGGTGAGCAATGTTTAGTTTAGTTCAGTTTATTGTCGTTGCACCTCGTACAACGAAATCAAACACCATCTTCAGTGCACATCATGACCACGACCATGGAAATAAACACAAACACACATCCTTCACACAGTGAACCGGAAACCCCTGATACCACACCAACACTGCACTAGACAACAGAATTCAAAAGAGCTACTGCCCTGGGATAGAAGCTCTTTTTCAGCCTATTTGTCCTTGTTTTTATTATTATCCTGTACCGTCTGCCAGATGGTAATAGTTAAAAAAAAAAAAAGGGTTCCCAGGATAAGATGGATCTTTGAGGATGTTTTGAACTTTCTTAAGGCAGCGGGAGCTATAAAGCTCTTCCAAAGAGGGGAGAGGGCAACCATTGAACAAATGTCTCGCTTAAGAACCGAAATTTTTTAGTTAAGTTTATTGTCATTGCCCCTCGTACAACGGAATACCATCTTCAGTGTACAATTTATGACTATGGAAATAAAACACAAACACACATCCCTCACACTACACATTGAATTGAAAACCCCTGATATTGCATTAATATTGCACTAGACAGTAGAATTCAGTAGAGCTACTGCCCTGGGATAGAAGCTCTTTTTCAGCCTATTTGTCCTTGTTTTTATTATCCTGTACCATCTGCCAGATGGTAATAGTTCAAAAAAAAAAGGGTGCCCAGGATGAAATGGATCTTTGAGAATGTTTTGAACTTTCTTAAGGCAGCGGGAGCTATAAAGCTCTTCCAAAGAGGGGAGAGGGCAACCCATGATCTTCTGGGCAATGACATTGACCCTCTGGATTGCTTTCCTATCTGCCCCTGTGCAATTGGCAAACCATACAGAGGTGCAATAAGTTAAGATACTCTCTCTGGTGCAGCGGTAGAAGGTCACCAGCAGTTTTTCAATCAGTTGTTGCTTCCTGAGAAGCCTCAGATAGTATAATCTCTGCTTTGACCAGGGCTCAACACCCAGAAACTTAAAACTGACCAGTTACCCATCTGAGACACACAAAGCGCGGGGAGAATGCTTGCTCAGATAATCTGGGATTTTCTGCTGAAAATATCAAGCGGTTGTGAGGCAGATCAGGGATGTTCAAAGTACGGGTAGTCCCCAGTGGAGCCTCAGCATTTCTGTCACTAAGTGAAACAGTGCAGTGAGTTTTGCCCCATTTTACGACCCTGCAGTTGTTAAGTCGGTCACACGGTCGTTAAGTGAATCTGGCTTCCCCATTGACTTTGCTGGTCAGAAGGTCGCAAAAGGGGATCACAGGACCCCGGGACACTGCCACACCGTCATAAATATGAATCAGTTGCCGAGCCTCCCAATTTTGATCAGCTGACTTTGGGGATGCTGCAATGTCGTAAGTCTGAAACACGTTTATAGCTCAATTTTTTCAGAGTCTTTGTAACTTGAAATGGTCAGTAAACGAACTGTTGTAAGTTGAGGACTGCCTGTATTACGGTGTCTGTGTGCTTGGTTTCTATAAAAATAGAAACAGAGAAGAGAGAGAGAATAGAACCGTGACGGTGAATCCAAAATGGTACACAGAGCCATTTCTGCCAGCATATGAGCCGTCGCCCGGAACAGATCCACTTTGCATGCATGCGTGCGCGCGCCCCCGTCAAGCCAACTGATTGTTTGAGTGTCTGCCGTGCATGCTTGGGGTTGGGGCTTGTGTGGGAGATGCACATGGATGTGCAGGGGGGCGGGGCATGCACAGGGGGGGTCGTGTGCATGCGCAGGGGGTGGGAGTGGTGGCGCCCACATTGCATTATGGGTGCAGGCATGCGTGCGCACACAGTTTTGGCACGCGACAACGAAAAGGTTAGCCATCGCTGGAAGAGAATAATAGAAGAGAATAAAATAAATATAGAGAGATGGGACAGGAGAATATAATAGAACAACAGAACAGAATAAAAGATCAGAATAGAATAAATATTGGAAGGGAGTAGAGTAGAATAAACATTGGAAGGGATAAAATAGAATAGAATAGAGAATGGAATGGAATAGAGTATAAAATAGAATAAAATATCAGAATAGAATAGAATAGAGAATGGAATGGAATAGAGTATAGAATAGAATAAAATAAAATATCGGAATAGAATAGAATAGAAAATGTAGAATAGAATAGATATTGGAAGAGAGTAGAGTAGAATAGAATAAACATTGGAAGGAATAGAATAGAACAGAACAGAATAGAATAGGAGAATGGAATAGAATAGTGTATAGAATAGAATAGAATAAAATATCGGGATAGAATAGAATAGAATATATGGAATAGAGTAGAATAGAATACAGAATAGAATAGAATAAATATTGAAAGGGATTAGAGTAGAATAGAATAAACATTGGAAGGAATAGAATAAAACAGAACAGAACAATAGAATAGAATAGAAAATATGGAATAAACAGAATACAGAATAGAATAGAATAAACATTGGAAGGAATAGAATAGAAAAGAACAGAACAATAGAATAGAAACAGAACAGAATAGAATAGAAAATATGGAAGAGAGTAGAACAGAACAGAACTTCTTTATTAGCCAAGTGTGATTGGATACACACAAGGAATTTGTCTCCATGCTCTCAGTGTTCATTCAAGCAACAAGTGACAAACCAGAATCCTAAAATACAATCATCCTAAATCATAGGTACAACACTCAGTGATAGCCACAGGATACTAACGCAACCACCATAAATCCTGATAGGATACTAAATAAAAGCAATCAACGTAAGTCATGAGATACAACAAGGAATTCTAGTCATAAGGATCTAAGGGAATAGGACAGGTGAGAAAGATGCAGCCCTGCTACCGAAGGTGGTTTGATATCCTCTCTCTCTCTCTTTCTCTTTTATTCTTCCCTTCCAGCTGTTGAGGAAACGACACATAGGCAACGACATTGTCACCATCATCTTCCAAGAACCAGGAGCCCTCCCCTTCACACCCCGCTTGGTTCGTTCCCAGTTCCAGCATGTTTTCATTGTGGTTAGAGTACACCATTCCTCCACGGATCATACCACCTACAGGTGAGGAGGAGGGGGAGGAGGAAGCGCTGATAAAGTCATCCTAACTTTTCAAAGTACTTCTGATCGTTTATAGTGCGTTTTTCCTGGATATCAAAAGAGTTTTAATTATGGTTTAATCGCCCAGAGGTCACCTGCAAACTGAGATTAGATTAGATAAGATAAGATTAACAAAGTTGAGATGGACCTTGTAGGTCATCTAGTCCAACCCAAGCAGGGTTTGGCTTCGCTTTGGGTTAATTTTCACACTTGGGAAGGGTGCCACATTGCGTGCAGCTTTCAATTCTGAAGATTAAGTAGCGTGCAAATCTGAACAATAAATTTGCAGTAATGGAGACTCTTTTCTGTCCATCACAGACCTGTTTCTTCCTGACATTCTGGGTTCATCAATTTAAGAGTTTGGCCTATCTTACCCCACTCCACCCCGTGATACACATAGAATCTGGGTTCACATAATTCACTGAACTCAGGTTAAAAAAAAAGCCAGTACAGGTAGTCCTCAACCAATGGTTCATTTAGCTACAATGGTTCATCTACCTGTATTATGTTGTGATGACCTGGGGGATGAGGCACAAAAACAACACAGCCAGAGAATAAGTATGAGTTCCTTTATTAGTTCCCACTTTGCCCCAAACGTCCCGGTTACCCTCCGGTCTGGAGAAAAACTCACCCACAAACCTGCAATAGCTTTTGGCTGCAGATACTTCAGTCCAAACAGTTGTAAACAGTAAAGTTCAAGATAAGGAAGTTCCAGAAGTGAAGCAATACGGCAGTACATCAAACCAATGGGGAGGATGCCAAGAAGTCAGATAACAGCAGCCAAACACAAGATAAACTCAACATTTGTTCCAGACAACCGCATCTCCCATCTGCCTCTCCTTTAAACGCCATCCCCAGGTGTGTCTTGTGAAGGGAATCAGGGCCCTTTCCTCCCCCGTAAGCCACGCAACCCACGTTGCTCCCTTCTCCGTTCCTCCCTGCGTGCCCTAGGATGAAGAGGGGGTGGTGGGTCTTCCTCCAGACTCCCTCTCCCTTGTTCTACCTCTTCCCTGCTCTGCCCAGCCGAACTTTTGCCCTTCCCCAGTTTCTTCCACAGCCAATGGAGCCACAGCCAATGGAACACTCCAGCTGTTCCCCTTCCTCCTTGGATTCAGTCAGGACATGACTTTATGTTCATATAGCATGCAGTTCCCAGTTGCTTCCGGTGCACACTGTCCTTCCCCTTCCCCAATTTTGACTTGCGTGTTGTATGAACCCTGCCCCAAAAAGCAATTAAACTGGCCACTAAAATATATAGAGAAGCCCAACAGGAGGACAACTTAGAGCTTGGAGTAACTTTATTGTCACTTTAAATGCAGACTAATCGGCATATGTTAAAATGGATAACTTCCATCCTGCTGTAATGGGTGAGTTAAAGAGTTCAGATCTCCCCGTTTCCTTTACAGTAAACCTGACCTCATCTTGGCTTACCAGTTGGTTGACATTTGAAAAACATCAACTCGATTTCCGGGGAGATAAACTTAGCTAAACCTCCTTCGCTGCATATAGTGTTGAAATTTCGCTTTCACATCCTGCTTTCCTTTTAATTTTTCTGCGCAAAATTGTCAGGATAGACACAGGAAGTAGAATAGATTAGTAGCAGCCGACCTCTCCATAACTCTTTTGCACTTCTCTGACCTGATATGCCTTGTGCATATCCCCCTTATATCCTTCTGCACCCTTACCATTGTGTACCCGACTCACACACCCACAACTCTGGGAAGACAGCTTTTGTACTGATTAAATGTTCTCGCTGTCAGGAAATTCCTCCTTATTCCCAGGTTGAATCGCTCTTTAATGATCTTCTATCGGTGATTTATTGTCTCGCTTTCTGGTGCTTTGGAAAATTAGATAGACTTCCTGTCTTCTTGGTGGCAGCTTCTCAAATGTTGGAAGACTCTTATCATGCCACCCCTGGTCCTTCTGTTCACTAGACTAGACAAACCCAATTCCTACTTTGTGAGGTCTTCTAGTTCAACCCCCTGCTCAAAGCAGGAAACCCTACAGCATTCCAGACAAATGTCTGTCCAGTCTCTTCTTAAAGGCCTCCAGTGATGGAGCACCCACAATTTCTGGTGGCAAGCAGTTCCACTGGTTAATTGTTCTCACAGTGAGGAAATTTCTCCTTAGTTCTAGGTTGCTTCTGTCCTTGATGAGTTTCCATCCATTGTTTCTTGTCCTGCCTTCAAAGTGCTTTGGAAAATAGCTTGACTCCCTCCTCTTTGTGGCAGCCCCTCAGATATTGGAAGATGTTACAGATTAACAGAGTCGGAAGGGACCTTGTAGGTCATCTAGTCCAACCCCCCACCCAAGCAGGAGACCCAACACCACTTCTGACACATGGCAGTCCAGTCTCTTCTTGAAAGCTTCCAGGGATGAAGCTCCCACAACTTCTGAAGGCAACTTCTGTTCCATCAGTTGATGGTTCTCATTGTCAAGAAATTCCTCCTTATTTCCAGGTTGAATCTCTCCTTGGTCAGTTTCCATCCATTGTTCCTTGTCTGGCCTTCAGGTGCCTTGGAGAATAGCTTGACCCCTTCCTCCTTTCCGTGGCAGCCCCTCAAATATTGGCAGCCCCTCAAACATTGGAAGACTGCTCTCCTGTCTCCCCTGGTCCTTTTCTTCCCTAGACTAGCCAGGTCCAGTTCCTGCAACTGTTCTTCATATGTTTTAGTCTCCAGCCCCCTCATCATCCTGGTTACTCTTCTCTGCTCTCTTTCTAGAGTCTCAACATCATCCTTATAGTGTGGTGACCAAACTGAATGTTTGGATGTGGCCATAACCAGCTCTTTGTAACGTGGAGAAAAGGGATGGCATATTTTCAGTGGTGACCTGGTTGCAGGGCAGGCCCTCCCAAATTGTTGCAAAAGGCATATAGGGTGAAGGATGGACCTAGATTACCCTTTCTTTGTGCTTTGATGCTTTTGATAACAACAACCAAAAAAAGGCATAAAGTTGTCGTGTTGATTCACCCTTTTGCGTGTGATGCGTTGGAAAACTTTGCGCGCACGAGTTGATTTGTCGGACGAATGTGCTGTGGTTTTTAGTGTGATTCAGAAATCGTTTGCACCCTGAGTTCTGCGCTTGTGGGAAATGACTGTGCCTTTATTTTTGTCAAAGGGTGTTTTTTTAAAAAAAACATAATCCTGTCTGGAGTCTGCAGACTATAAGAGAGCTGCAGGCTCAAAATGCCTCCAAATATGTTTTGATTTGCAACAATGCCTCCTCATTTACAGACATGAATTGCTTGCCATTATTTGATTATCCTAAAAATCCTATCACCTCTATTTATCTACGTACCTAACTATATCTATCATCTATCTACCATCTCTCTCTCTTTCTCTCTGCCTACCTACCTAGCATCTATATCTATATCATCTCTTTCTCCCTCTCTCTGTCTGTTTATATCTATCTATCATTTCTATCTATCTACTTACCTATCATCTCTATCATCTCTATATATCATCTATCATCTCTCTCCTTGTTTACCTACCTACCTACCTACCTTTCAACTATATTTATCATCTATCTCTCTCCCTCTCTATCATCTCTATCATCTATGTATATATATATCATCTATCATCTTTCTCTCTCTCTCTCTGCCTATCTATCTATCTCTACATACATACATACATACATACATACATACATACATACATACATACAGTCGTAAGTCAAGGTCTACCTGTAGTATGACTTAGAAACCTTTAATTTTAGGATGCGACCAACAGTTTCTCTGACCCAGAAGCAGTATTTCACAACCGTGTCATCTTTAGGATACATGGACTACAACTCCCAGAATCCCCTAGCCAGCCATGGCTGGAGAATCCTGGAAGTTGAAGTCCACCTGTCTTTAAAGTTGCCCAGTTTGGAGACGCCTGGTCTTCATGGTTAAGGCACCAGATTAGAAAGAAGGAGATGGCAAGTTCTAGTCCTGCCTTAGCCATAAAAGCCATCTGGGTAATTTGGGGCCAGTCCTTTGCTCTCTTCTCCCTGGGCCTACCTCACAGGGTTGTTGTGGGGAAAATAGGAGGAGGAAGTCGTATGGGATATGTTCCCTCCCTTGAGTTATTTGTAAAATGCATAAAGGCAAGATACAAATAACAGATAACAGATAATCAGAGTTTGAAGGGACCTTGTAGGTCATCTAGTCCAACCCCCCACCCAAGTGGGAGACCCTACATTATTTCTGACAGATGGCAGTGCAATCTCTTCTTGAAAGCCTCCAGTGATGAAACTCCCACAACTTCTGAAGGCGAGTTCTGTTCCATCGGTTGATTGTTCTCCCTCTCAGAAAATTTCTCCTTATTTCCAGGTTAAATCTCTCCTTGGTCAGTTTCCATCCATTATTCCTGGTCTGGCCTTCAGGTGCCTTGGAGAACAGCTTGACCCCTTCCTCCTCTCTGTGGCAGCCCTTCAAATACTGAAAGATGCTCTCCTGTCTCCCCTGGTCCTTCTCTTCCCTAAACTAGCCAGGCCCAGTTCCTGCAATCATTCTTCATATGTTTTAGCTTCCAATCCCCTCATCATCCTGGTTGCTCTTCTCTGGACTCTTTCCAGAGTCTCAACATCTTTTTTTATAGTGTGGTGACCAAAACTGCACGCAGTACTCTAAATGTAAATCATCAAATAAAAATCAGAATTCTATCCTATAAACCTGATTGGGTTCAGTGAGTTATTGAAGAGGAAAAAAATGATTTGCACGCCATCTTATTTCCTATCGGTAGAATTTCGCATCTCAATTGTGGTTCTTTTTGTTTTTAAAGAAATATTTTCCGTGGCCTGAGAAAGTTCTCTCTTCCTCTCCACTTTGCTTCCATTACGCACAGAAAACCGTTGGGGTTTTTTGAGGGGGAGGTTGGTTGGGTTTTTTTTAAATGAAATGTGGAGGAACGAGTTGCAATCCTCCATATTCCTTTGGCAATGAAAAACACAAAAAAATGAGATGCAAACCAATCAGGTCACAACTTGGATGTGCCTGGTTGTGGAGGGTCACTCCAAAAGCCGGTGGCGTTTTTCACATTGCCAGCCGTTGATGAAAAGGGCCTTCGTGTCCTAAATACATTGAATTGCTGCGTTTCTTTCAATGAGAAAGCTGCATTTTTTTGGAAAAAAATACCCGTATTTTCCTCTGTGGTCATTTGATGCATGAAAAGAGCTCTTTGTGTATAGATCATACCAGAAGGGAATTTCTTCAAAGCTTCCCTCCCCCCGCCTTTTTTTCCCCCCAAAATGCGTCTGTTCTTGAGAATTGGTTTCTTAATGTGGACTAGAAATTCTTCCATGCGTGCACATACCCAGAGAAGCTGGCTTGGTTCTCTTAATGGAATTAATGTTTCTCAAAAGGCAGAAATGGATCGACAGCACTCACTTTGATGTTATTTCTTTAGATGTTATTTAAACCAAGAACTGTATTTCCCCTTGGTTTTAGGAAATGTATCCTTGGTTTAGGAAGTTTCTCCTTGGTTTTAGAAAGTTTCTCCTTCATTTAGGAAGTTTCTCCTTAGTTTAGGAAGTTTCTCCTTACTTTAGGAAATTTCTCCTTGGTTTTAGGAAGTTTCTTCTTTGTTTAGGAACTTTCTCCTTGCTTTAGGAAATTTCTCCTTTGTTTTAGGAAATTTCTCCTTGGTTTTAGGAAATTTCTCCTTTGTTTTAGGAAATTTATCCTTTGTTTTAGGAAGTTTCTCCTTGGTTTAGGAAGTTTTTCCTTAGTTTAGGAAATGTTTCCTTTAGGAAGTTTATCCTTGGTTTAGGAAATTTCTCCTTTGTTTTAGGAAGTTTCTCCTTGGTTTAGGAAATTTCTCCTTGGTTTTAGGAAATTTCTCCCTTGTTTAGGAAGTTTCTCAATTTGTCCTAGGATGGTATAAGCACTTCTGCCTTGGCCAAGAGGTTGGACTAGAAGACCTCCAAGGTCCCTTCTGCAACTGCCAAAGAAGACTTCCAGTATCTAGTTCAACCCACTGTTCGAACAGGAGACCCCATACCCTTTCACAGAAATGGTTGTGAAATGTCTCGTTTAAGAACAAAAATGTGGGGCTCAATTATGGTCATAAGTGGAGAACTACCTGTAAATGTATCTTGTGTGGATTGTTTTTTTTTTCATTTGGAGTTTTGGCAGAGTGTCTGTTCCTGCAGGCCACTAGGGGGCACTGTAGGAACGGCCATGAAATTCCACCAGGCTGTTCTTTTGTTATTCTTTTTTTCCTCTTTAATTTTGTGGGCACCTTTCCTCTACAAACACCCACAAACCTGTTTACGGCTTTCTGGAGCTTCCTTTTTTTACCTTCTCTGAGCCTCCACACAGGCCCTGCACTTACCTGCGATCCAAAATGGGCCACCTGGGGACTCCTGGGTGAGGCGGGGCGGGGTGAGGCCAGGCAGTCGTCGGAATTACCGGTTCGCAGAACCAGACATAAAATTAACACCCGGTTCGGGGAAACCGGTGTGAACCGGCTGAAGCCCATCCCTGGTTTTGATCCTTGTGAGCCGGATGCTCCAAAACGGCTCTCCGTTGCAGTGGCGTTTTAATTGCCCGGAGGGGCCATCAATGACCCTCTTCCTTCTCTCCATCCAGCGTGGCGGTCAGCTGCACGGAGGACATCCCGCACTTTGGGCCTTGCATCCCGGCCGAGAACTGTTTCCTGAAGGGCCCGGCTTTCCGGGACCTTCTGCTCGCCAAGGTGATCAACGCCGAGAACTCCGCCGAGCGGTCGGGCAAGTTCCACGCCATGGCCACCCGGACGCGCCAGGAGTACCTCCGCGACCTGGCGCTCCACCACGTCACCACGAGCACGTTGGAGGCCTCCACTTCCCGCCGGCCTCTGATCACTTTGCCGGCAGCCAAGAAACGGGAGAAATCTAAAGTTCCTAAGGGGGCCGAGGCCCATAGCGCGGGCGCTTTGGTGTGGGGCGTCTGGGCCCGGGACGGGAGCAAAGAACCCAACATCAAGACGTTGGATCTCCGGTGCTTGTTGGGCATCTCCTCGGAGTTTTTAGTGCTCATTGATGCCCGCGAGAAGAGAGTGGTTTTTAACTGTTCGTGCCGGGATATCCTGGCTTGGACTTTTTCGGAGAGTTGCACCTTGGACCTTTATTACGAGACCGGGGATTATATTTGCATGCGTGTGGATGAGGGCCAGGCGTCCGACATTCGCGATATCGTCCATCGGCTACAAGTAGGACATTATTTATTTATTTATTTTGCCAATTCGTCTCTTTTTCTGGAATTCCTTTTGCGTGGGCCAAATGTTGCTGCTCCTTCTGGGATTTTAGATCCGGGTGGGCTTACCGCTCTTCCTGTTGGGAGGGCATTGCACTCTTCATATGCTCAGAGGCGATCCGGTGTGTGCAGGTAGTCCTTGACTTCCCATGCTTCATTTAGTGACCATTCGCAGTTACAACAGCACTGAAAAAAAAAGTGACTTGGGATGGTTTTCTCACCTGTAATCTGAACAAAAATTCAGATGCTTGCCAACTGACTCATATTTATGACGCTTGCAGTGTCCTGGGGGGAGGTCATATCACCCCCCTTTCTTTGTGATCTTCTGACAAGCAGTAGGGAAGCCAGATTCACTTAGCAACCGTGTGATTAACTTAAGGACTGTAGTGATTCACTTAACAACTGGCAAAAAAAGGTCATAAAATGCGACAGAATTTGCTTAACCGCTGTCTCGCTGATGAGCAACATAAATTTGGGGCTCAGTGTGTGGTTGGACGTCAAGGACTACCTACACCAGTGGTGGCAAACCTTTTTCGGCTCCCATGCCGATAATTGTGCATGCGCTCGCGTGCCAACATCTGGAAGGCAATGCGTGCTGGGGTCCTCCCACACCCGCTGCGTGCGCAATCCCCTCACAGCGCTGTGCGTCTGCACGCAAGCTTCCCCTTACTATGCGCTGCGTGTCTGCGTGCAATCACACCACACGTCGTACGTCTCTGCGCATGCGCGCGCGATCACTCCCACGCGTCATCCATTTGCGCATGTGCACATGATCCCTCCACGCGCTGTGCATCTTTATGTAGGCGCCCGCGGCCCCCAGCCTACGCTGCATATCTCTGTGCAAGCGCGCATGTCTCCCGCACACACACCCCGCGCATGCGCACCAGATATCCGACAATCCGCTGTCAGGCAGCGGCGCATGTGCAGTGGGGCCTTTCTGGGTGAGCTTTCACGTGCCAGGGGAAATGGCTCTGCGTGCCGACACTGCCGACACGCGTGGTGTACGTCTCCCATCACGGACCTACCCTATGACTTCGAAAGCTTGCATTTTACTTATGGGACCGCCTGCTGCCACCATTGGCCTCCCGCCGGCCAGTGCGCTCCCACAGGGTGGGCCTCCTTGGGGTGCCGTCAGCTGGGCGATGCCGGCTGGCGGCCCCGAGGATTCGGGCCTTCTCTGCGGGAGCACCCTCCCTTTGGAATGAGTTACCCCTGGAGATGCAGACTATCCCTGACCTGCGAACCTTCCGGCGCACATTGAAGACCCATCTTTTTTTAGCAAGCCGGTCTGGCCTAGTATCATTGGAATGTTTTTAATTTTTGTCATTTTTACCCCGTTTTTATTAAAAGATTATATTTTTAAGCTTTCAGCCATTTATTTAATTCATTTTTAATTTTATTTTAAGTTTTATATTTGATACTGTATCGTTTTTAGTTCTGCTGTGCACCACCCCGAGTCCCAAATTGGGAGAGGGGGCGGTATATAAATTAAATTAAAATTAATTAATTAATTAATTTTAGGATGCCGTAACCTTGGGCCCACAGTTTCTCTGGCCCAGAAGCAGAATTTCTCGATCTTGGCCACTTGAAGGTATCTGGACTACAACTCCCAGAACACATAAAAAGGTGTTTTTTTTGACAATAGGTGGATTTCAACTCTCTTTGCTGGCTGGAGAATTCTGGGAGTTGAAGTCCATGAACATGGCTGAGATGGAGAAACACTTGGCCCTAAAGCTAGGGGTGTCAAACTCGATTTCATTGAGGGCCGCATCAGGGTTGCGTTTGACGTCGGTGTGTGTGGGGGAATGTGGCCATGGTGGACGTGGCCAGTTCCACGTCACTCATCGAGTCTCCATTTTCGTTTTCGCTGGCAGAGGCACTGCAGGCCGTTCCTTTGCTGTTTCCAGGGCGGCCCGTGGGCCTATACTCACCCCTGGCCTAAAGTCACCTCAGGTGCTTCTTTGCCTAAGGGAGGACTAGAACTCAGAACCTCCCACTTCCTAGTCCAACTCGCTCACCGCTGTGCCCGACCGTCTCAAAAATCGCGGAGCCATTCGCCAAAAGGTTTTGTGTCGTCCCTGAAAATCACTTGTCTATTTTTCCGCCCCTCCCTTCCCTTCCCTTCCCTTTATTGATTAGCCATATCGAAGTGCTGAGTTCCAGACACAAATTATTACTAAAATTTGATTTTAAAAAACCAAATTGAAATGGAATCGGATAAAATACAATTTAAAATGAAACTGGCATGAAATACGATTTAAAATTAACTTGGAATAAAACACAGTTTAAAATGTACTTGGAATAAAATATAATCATTTATCATTTGATCTATATATATAAAAGCGAAATATCACTCACGCATCATCACAAAATATCCAGAACTGTAAAGCCTACAAACTTGAAATTTGGCATATAGGTTCCTCTTGGCTTCTAGGGGCTCATTAAGAAAGGATTTTTCCAAATGACCCTCAGAGTATTAGTATTTCCTATATTATTATTATTGTTGTTATTATTATTATTATTAACACGCTCTGATGCTAAGGAGTTCCACTCCCCCTCCCCACCTGAAAAGAAATCTCTTCCAAATGCAAAACACAAGCAGAGGAGTTTCAGTTTCACAGCACCAAGCAGCTTTAGTATAAAACAGTTGAGCTAAGCCATGCCCAGGCTCCTTGCTGTCTCCTTTTTGCTCATACAGCAAATACCCTTTCAGTTTCCAAGCAGCCCTCAACTCTCTCACACACTGACAGGAAGCTAGCCAGGTGAATATTGATAGATGCTGGTAGACAGAGTCACAATCCCCTGCACACATACTTATTTTCCTCCCCAAAAACTAAGGCCGACCACATAGGTTCGTGGCGAAGCATGGGTATCGAGCTAGTTTATAAATTATGATAACATATTTTGGTATCACCCCTGCAATCTACTTCAATCTAACCCCCTCCCTGCCTTCCTCTGCCAGTTGGTGACCCGCGGGTGCGAGACCCGGGAACTGACCCTCTTACGGAACGGCGTTGGCCAGCTGGGTTTCCAAATGGACCACGAAGGGTTTGTAACCGAAGTGGAACGTTTCACCTTTGCGGAAAAAGCTGGGCTCCAGCCGGGGGCCCGACTGGTCCGAGTGTGCGAAAGACCCTTGCCTGGCCTGACGCCCCCCCAGACCGCCGAAATCCTGCGGACGGCGAAAAAAGTCACCATCACCGTTGTTCCTCCGGATGAGAACGGAAGACCCCGAAGGTGAGCAGATCCATGCCAATCAGGCATACCCACCCAGTCACATGGCCACACACATCTAGCCACGCCCATCTCTCCACGGCCACCAAACTGGTAGTAAAAATATTTGCATCCCACCCCTGGTGCCAATCATATGCCCAGAGCGTCTAAGGTGCTTCTCCTGGGTTCATCCTGCTCTGGGGTTCCCTAATTGGGCATCTTGCAATTCAGCAGGATGACAATTCTCAGGACTGCAGAACCCATCCTGCCCAACTCGCCTAGGGGTGTTAATTATCTCCCCACACTGGCGAACTTTAATCTTTACCGAATGACCAAAAAAAATATATATTTTGAAAAAGAGATTTGGCAGCTTCCCACACTGCTACGGGTGGGACCGGGTTTCTCACTGACTTTAAATGGGTTTATCTTGATAAGTGTGGATTTTCTGCAAAAGAAATACTTCTGGACTTTTACCTTGGCTATTGCCACTCTTAGTATCAGGATACTAGCACCATGAGCTCGGTTGTATTCTTGCAGACATTTCATTACCGAACTAAGTAACATCATCAGTGCAATGAAATGTCTGCAAGAGAAGTTCAGAGAGCAAGGATCCCACAGTTCTCCTCCTCCTCCTCCCTTCTGCAATCTCCCCTCCATTCTAGCTCTGATGATGTTCCCTAGTTGGGTTATGAAATGTCTTCAAGAAAGTGCCCTTTTAGAACCTAGAAGTTAGAATTACTGTGGACAAGGGACCTCAGAGATCTTCTAGTCCAACCCCTTCCTCAAGGCAGGAGGTCTTAGACCGATCGAAGCCTTGTCCACTTTATTTTGGAAAAGCTCAAAACGTTTTTAAAAATTTTTTATCACCCTCCATCCCGTTGTGTGATCTCGCGCCCTCAATTCTCTTCGCTTTCTTCGGGCAGGAGTTTCTCCGAGCTCTACCAGAAATCGCTGCAGGAGAAGCGGAGGAGCGAACCCCCAGTCGGAGACACCGAACTCAGCCGGCCAGCCAGCGAAGTGGTCTTCAAACCGGTCACTTTTCAGCTCCTGCATTCCTTATCCCTACAGGATGGGGCGCCTCACCTCTTGGCTGAAGAGAGGACCGAATTCTTGCAGAGCCACAGCGACCAAACCCCAGCCCCCTCCGACCCGTAAGGAACCCCCCAACTCCTTCGTACACCCCGCCATCACCCGTCTTATCCTAGAGTCTCTGGGCCCTTCTGCCTCTGTCTTCCTTCTCTCTTTTCTGCCTTCGTGATATTTCTGAGGTTGAAAGTGTCAGCATTCCAATGAAACTTTATTTATTTATTTTAGTTAGTTAGTTAGTTAGTTAGTTTAGTGTCAGCTCATAAAAAATCCCTGCGCCTGTTTTAGTAGTTGCCATAAAAAAAAGGTGGGGGGGAGAGGAAGGGAATCTGGGAGAGCAGTTCAGCAGTTTTACTGACCTTGGAAGGATGGAAGGCTGAGTCAACCTTGAGCCTTGAACCTTGGTTAGGATTGAACTCCTGGCAGGTGGCAGAGTTAGCCTGTAATACTGCATTCTAACCATTGCATCAGGAAGGAAGGAAGGAAGGAAGGAAGGAAGCCCTTACACTTATATACCGCTTTATAGTTCTTTACAGCCCTCTCTAAGCGGTTTACAGAGTCAGCCTCTTGCCCCCAACAATCTGGGTCCTCATTTTACCGACCTCGGAAGGATGGGAAGGCTGAGTCAACCTTGAGCCTGGTGAGAATCGAACTGCCAAATTGCAGGCCAGCATTCAGCAGAACTAGCCTGTGTCAACTCACAAAACATCCCTATGCCTCTTTTAATAGTTGCCATTAAAAAAGTGGGGAGGGGGGAGAGGAAGGGAATCTCGGAAGAGCAGTTCAGCAGTTTGGAAGCGAAAGTACATTCCAACTCTTATCTTTAATAGGCTGTAACTAAACTACCAGAGCTTTTGCCCTGAATATATTTAATTGGAGAACATGAAGGATGACACCCAGCCCGTGAACGTGCTCAATTGGAGAATCTGGTTTATGAGACACCCAGTGGGGAGAGGGGGAAACGGGGTCACAGGTGACTGTGAATGACGTCTGCCAGAGTTGACTTCGTACAGGGCAGTGCCAGTATGTTGCCTCTTAATAAATCCTTTGAAGTTGGTTGAAGTTTGGCTCGAGAATCATGATTTAACGAGGGCGATTGCTGGAATCCTGCCATTTAGTTTGTCACGCATGTATGAGAAAAAGTATAAGTATGAAGATAACATATAAACATACATGTACCGTATAAACAGGTATAAGTATGAACATGATAAATGAGTACGAATAAATGGGAACCGTAGGTCAGGGATGGTAGGCATGCTGGTGCGCTTATGCACACCCCCTTACAGGCCTCTTAGGAATGGAGTGAGGAGGTCCACGGTAGGCAGTTTAAGGTTAAAGTTTTGGGGGTGTTTGAGGATGTAACAACAGAGTCAGGGAGTGAATTCCAGGTGTTGACCACTCTGTTGCTGAAGTCGTATTTTCTGCCATCAAGTTTGGAGCGGTTTACTATGAGTTTGTATCTATTGTGTGCCCGGGTGTTATTGCGGTTGAAGCTGAAATAGTCTTTGACAGGACAGTGGGATGTTGTACCAGACAATTTTGTGTACTAAGCTTAGGTCAGACCGAAGGCGGCATAAGTTCTAAGTTGTCTAGGTCCAAAATTTCAAGCCTGGTGACATATAGTATTCTACTACAAGCGGAAGAGAAGAGTACTCTTCTTGTGAAATATCTCAATTGCATTAATGTCCGTTATACAGTGTGGATTCCAGGCAGATGAGCTGTATTTGAGAATTGGTCTGGCGAAGGTTCCCATAATCATTCAGCATTCAGAAACAAAGTTCATCCAAGTAAGAATTTATTGAAGAAGTCATATTATTAGCACATCTGGGAAAACCCAAATCGAAATCCGGGTTTCCCCTTCCCAATTGAAAATCACAAACGCATCTCCTGCACCCACCAGCACATCACATGGCCCAATCACCATCGTCCCAGGTGGAGACATTCCTCCAGCCACTCCTTTCCAGGTGCAGGGTAACTTGTCCTTGACTCTATGAAAAGAATGTTGTTGAGTCTAATCGTTCTCCTCTCTATGAAATTGTTAAGAGTGTTTACAGCGTAATTACTATTGTGAGACAACCCAGGAGCAAAACACCGAGACTGTCTTTTAACAGTGGTTTATATACCAGACTTATATACATACATACATATGTTAGGCAAATACCAGGCAAGCAATCAATCTTCAACTCTACACAGAGAACTACAATGAGATAGAACATGAGGAGAGAGAGAGAGAGAGAGAGATGTCCTCACATGGTCTCTCTTATGTAGACAGATTCTTAAAGTGGCAGTACTTAAAGGCTTACAGCCTTACAGCAGCTGGTCAGCTATTAAATCTTCATTACCTTAACACAGGAGTCTTCAAACTTGACAGCTTTAAGACTTGTGGACTTCAATTCCCAGAATTCCTCCTCCAGTCATGTTAGCTCAGGAATTCTGGGAGTTGAAGTCCACAAGTCTTACACTTGCCAAGTTTGAAGATCTTTGCCTTAACATAAATCTCCCCTCCCAAATTCCCAGGCACTAAAATGTGGCAGCCTTGAAGCTTCTAAGTAAAACATGGCTTCCAAGGCTGACAGAAAGCATGTTTCTCACTGCCGGCCTAAAACCCCTCTGGTGGTTGAGCTGTAGGTGGGGAGGGTTTGAACTCGGCTCCCACGGCAACACCAAACAAGCGTACTTTCCAGCCGAGCAGAGAGAAGTTGGGTGAAAAATTTTGCAGCAGGAGGCAGTGGGATTATTTAGGAAAAGATCAGAGGTCGTCTTTAATAAATACTTGGATTTTTAGCATCCATCAGGCCGGGTCTGGATTCGAGACCAGCGAAGAGGCGGTCTGAGTTAGAATTTGAGTGGAAGCTGTTCAGAGGAAATCGCAGAACTAGATTAGTTGCCAAAAAAATAAAATGAATCAATTATGAAACGGGAAGGAATTTCAGCCTAGTTTTTCCTGTGGAGCTGGGGGGGTTTCTTCCGTTTTATGTAACTATGCAGGAGGGTGGATGAAATGTTTGGTCTGGTTTTTTGGGAGAGGAGGGGGGGTATCTCTTTAAAATTTTCCTATTTTACCTTTCCTGCAACAGGAAAGACACCTGGAATTTGCCATTTGTGCCAAAGTTGAGCCATGCAAAGCAGGGAACATTGATAGATTTCCCCTGTGAATTCTGACTCAGTTAATTTCTTCTCCTTATTCTTTCCTCCATAACCAAATATTTCTGGTCTTTGCAGGATTCCACCCAAAACTTTCTCTCTTACCTCCAATCCTCCTCCAGATATAATCTTGGCAACCACTCCCAAAGCCCTCCCGGATCGAGATCTGGTAAGTGTTTCATAGAATCGCGTGTCCGGGGGAGGGGGGGGGGGCACGACCTCAAAGGCCATCTTGTCTCACCCCATGAGAATGCAGGAAATTCTCAGAAAGATCACACCTGTTACGATGACCCAAAGGGGCATGGCACAAAGGCAACACAGTTGCCTTTAAGCAATAAGAATCCCTTTATTATGTCCAACTTTACCCCCAATGTCCTGGTTACTTCTTGGCTGGAGAAAAACTCTCCCAGGAACAGCCTTTGGCTGCAGAGAATCAAGTCCAAAACATGGTCAACACAAACTGTAACTTAAAGTCCAACCAAGCCAAACTGAAGTAATTAGTTTGGCAAAACTCATACAGTTGGGAAGACGCCAGGAACACAGATAAGCCACACAACACAGGATAAAGTCACGTTTGCTCCCAGCAGCCTGCCGCACGCAGCTTGCCTTTCTTATCTACTGTCTTCCCAGCTGTGGCTAATGAAGGGAATCAGGGCCCTTTCCTCCCCCATAAGCCATGCAACCCACGTTGCTCCCTTCTCTGTCCTTCCCTGCATGCCCTAGGATGAAGAGGGGGTGGGCCTGGATCTTCCTCCGAACTCCCTCTCCCTCTTTTTACCTCTGCCCAGCTGGACTTTGCCCTTCCCCAGTTTCGTCCACAGCCAACGGGGCCACATTCCCACTCTCTGTCAGCTGCTCGTCTTCCTCCCCAAGTCAGACTCTGACAGGGGCATGACACCTGTCCCAAGAGAATCAATCTAGCGTGAAGATGCTTATTCCCCTGATAGGCAATTTCTACCTTCACAAAAATGGCAATACAGGGAATCCTCGACTTATCCAAACAACCAGGACCTGAATTTTTGGTCCCTTAACAAATTTCTCACTTAACAACAACAAAAAATGGGCTAACATGGCGGTCATAAGTTGAGAACGACCTGTACACTCTACCTGGAAGAGCTGTCAGGAGTAACACTTCCCATGAATCTCGAGACCTGGCTGGGAACTCTGGGCATTGTAGTCCCCGCCCTTTTGTAGAGCACGCTGGGACTGGGCCGAGGACGATGATGTTGAGGGGAGAAACTTGGCCATTTCTCCAAAATGGCGGATTTCTCTCTGGCCCAAACCATCCAGGTCAAATCTAAGCTGCCTCTTCTTTCTCCCTTCGTTGCGTTTGCAGGACCACCCGAGAGAGACGGTAGTGAACCATCACACGCCTGGCCTGGTAGCTCCGGAGGCCAAAGGCTTTCCGTCTTCACCGCCGCCGGGAGAGAAGGTCTTGCCGTCTCTGGAAGCGAGCGACAGCAATAAGTTTTTGCCCCGGACACTTTCGCTACGGAATTCCATCACCAAAAGTAAGGAAGTGTCAGAGTGTGTGTGTGTGTCCGTGTGTGTGTCCGTGTCCGTGTAAAGTGGGGGTGCACAACATGCTACAATGGGGATGTTTGGAGCGGAAGTCAGGATTCTCCAAAGTGGTCGTGTTGAGGATTGATTCCTTTTCCCTCCTTCCTCTTCCAATTCCCATTCCTTCCCTTTCTCTTTTCTTTCTTACCTCCCTTTCTCTGCTTCCTTCCTCCCTCTCTTCCTTCCTCTTCCCCTTCTTTCCTTTATTTGTTCCCCTTCCTTCCTTGCTCTCGCTCTTCCTTATCCTTCCTTTCTCCCTCTCTTCCTTTTCCTTTTCCTCTTTCTTCTTCCCTCACTACTTCTTCTTCTTCTTTCCTTTCTTCCTTCCCCTTCCTTCTTCCCTCTCTTCCTCTTCCTTCTCCTTCCTTCATCTCTCTCCTCTTCTTCCTTTTCTCCTTCCTCCATTTCTTTCATTTCTTCCTCACTTCCTCTTCTTTTCTTTCATCCTTCCCCTTCCTTTCTTCTTCCCTCTCTTCCTCTTCCTTCTCCTTCCTTCTTCTCCTCTCCGCTTCCTTTTCCCCTTCCTTCCTTCCTTAGTTCCTTCATTCCTTTCAACCTTACTTCCTCTTCTTTCCTTTCTTCCTTCCCCTTCCATTCTTCTTCCCTCCCTTCCTTCCTCTCTCTCCCTCTTCCTTTTCCCCTTCCTTTCTTCCACTCTTTCTTTTCTCTCCTTCTTAATCTCCTCCATTTCTCCTTTCCTCTTCCTTCCTTTCTTTTCTCCTTCCCCAAAAAGGGGGAAATCTCCTTGGAAGTCTTGGGGTCATCCCATCCCTCCCAGCCTAAGTAACTTGGCGGTGAAGGTTTTTCTTCCCTCTTCCTCCCACAGTTCTCTCTGAAGCTGGAGAGTCCCTGGAAGACGAGTGGGACTCCATCGCCAATCTGGCATCGGCTTGTAACAATATCCTGGAAGCGCTCTCCCGCGAAGGTGAGTGGCAGGAGTAGATCGATTCCTGGGTGGATCCCTGTGGATTGATGATCTTTGATGTGGTTTGAGCTGCCTTAATCCAGCTTAACGTTTTTTGGCCCTTCAATCTAGAGCAGTGTTTCCCAACGGCAGCCATTTTAAGACGTGTGGACTTCAACTCCCAGAATTCCCCAACCAGCAACTCTGGCTGGGGAATTCTGGGAGTTGAAGTCCACACGTCTTAAAATGGCTGCCTGTGGGAAAACCCAGCCTTAGTGTTTCCTGCTGTGACTGGCAGCATCATTTGCCACACAACATCAAGTAGGAGGGGGAATATTTTCAGTCAGAGAAAGTCTTATCATTCCAGGTTGAACCGTTGGCCTCTTCTTGGTTCCCTCTGAGATTTTTCTCTGCCGATGTCTCATTCACCACCTGGGTGACATCACAAACTTCAGTCCGTGTAGCTTTTAATTTTTTCGATTAAAAAGAGACTTTTTCCCTGCCTCGTTACTCCCTGGAAATGCCAGAAGTTGGAATTTAGCATGTGTTTGCTTTGCAAAAAGCTTTATTTGTTTCCTTGATAATTGTCATCCTCACTTGTGCCTTGTTGTGTGACTTCAGGCCAACATATCCTGGAAAATCGAGAAGGCTCCACGGGGACCCAGAGATGTGCCAGTCAGCCACAAGCCATTGATGAGTAAGAAGGAAGTGTGTGTGTTTGTGTGTGTGTAAAGCTTGAGACGCAACAGGAGGAATTAAAGAGGGATGGAGACCTTGTCCACCTTATTTCCTATATGCTGTCCAGAACAGGATTTCTCAATCTTGGCAGATTTAAGATTAAGTGGACTTCAACTCTCAGAATTGCCCAGCCGGCTTGATCTAGGATGGAGAGACTACAACTCCCAGTATTCCCCAGCCAGCATGATTTAAGCTCGGTGGTCTTCAATTCTCAGAATTCCCCAGCCAGGATGCTTCAAGATGGATGGACTGCAAGTTCCAGAATTTAAAATAGAATAGAACAACAGAGTTGTAAGGGACCATGAAGGTCTTCTAGTCCAACCCCCTGCTTAGGCAGGAAACCCTTATACATTTCAGACAAATGGATATCCAATCTCTTCTTAAAACCTTCCAGTATTGGAGCACCCACAACGTCTGGTGGCCAGCTGTTCCACTGGTTGATTGTCCTCACTGTCAGGAAATTTCTCCTTAATTCCAGGTTGCTTCTCTCCTAGATTAGTTTCCACCAATTGCTTCTTGACCTGTCTTCTGGTGCTTTGGAGAATAGCTTGACTCCCTCTTCTTTGTGGCAGTTCCTCAAATATTGGAAGACTGCTATCATGTCACCCTTGGTCCTTCTTATCATTAAACTAGACATACCCAGTTCCAGCAACCGCTCTTTGTATGTTTGAGCCTCCAGTAACCCTAATTATCCTGGTTGCTCTTCTCTGTGTTCTTTCTAGAGTCTCAACCTCTTTTTTACACCGTGGAGACCAAAACTGGATGCAGTATTTCAAGTGTGGCCTTACCGAGGCATTATAAAGTGGCATTAATACTTCACGTGATCTTAAATTATTCACTTAAAAACCTATAGCAGGAAAGGTTGTAAAAAGGGGCAATATTCACTTAACAGCTGTCTCACTGAACAAGAGAAATGTTGGTCTCAATTGTGGTCGTATGTCGAGGACTACCTTTAATTAAACCAAGGATTTTCAAACTTGGCAAGTTTAAGACTTGTGGACTTCAACTCCCAGAATTCCTGAGCTAACATGACTGGAGGAAGAATTCTGGGAGTTGAAGTCCACAAGGCTTAAAGCTGTCAAGTTTGAAGACCCCTGATCTATATCTATCTGTCTATCTATTTATCATCATCTGTCTTAAGATATGTGCAGAGTAACCCTTGTATAAAAAATATATGCACACGGAAACGGTTTATGAGAACAGTTATGAATAAATATACAGCCACACAGAGTTGAACAAGTTATATTAATGTTTACTTGAAGAAATAGCACAGTCCAATAAACAGTCCATGTCATACACGTTTTTATCAGTCCAGAAATATCCAGTTATAAAGTCTTCTTACCGGTTTCAAGTCTTTTGCAGCAGACAAGTATCAAACCATAATACAACAGATAATCTTCGATATCAACAGAATATCAGAATAAACATGGTTAGTCAGTATCGGTCCGTAGTCAGTTAGTATCAGTATCAAGAGAGATCATCAGTGAAAAAGAGCGAGAATTAAACTATGATCTATAGCTTCCTCTTATGGCAACTTGTAGCATAATTAACTAACCAGAACACAGCATAATACATTACAGTATTTTCCTTAAAGCTACAAACATTTATTTGTAGTTTATATATTGTCAACCCAACTACGTTATTTACATATACATAACAATCTGTCTCTCTAATCAATATATCTGTTAATCATCTATCTATACCTATATGTCTCTAATTTATAACATCTGTAGGTCTATCTGTATCTGTCTATCTTATATCTGTCTATCATCTATCTATCCTATCTATATTTATCCTATCATCTGTCTCTAATCAATATCTATAGCTATTTGTTAATCATCTATATCAAGGGTCTTCAACCTTGGCAAGCTTAAGACTTGTGGACTTCTACTTCCAGAATTCCTGAGCTAACATGACTGGAGGAGGAATTCTGGAGGAGTTGAAGTCCACAAGTCTTAAAGCTGTCAAGGTTGAAGACCCCTGAATTAAACCAAATCTAACCCTGTTCATTTTTTAAGCACTGCCATCTAGTGAACTCTGTCCTCAACATAACTTTAATATTTTTATTCAATTAATTAATCAAAATTATACCAATAATGCTTTTTTTTCCCCCTGGACAGAAATGTTCCTTTTCAAACAGAAGCGTGGCCTATAGCCTATATGTATTTTGCTGCATGCATCTACATGCGGACGTCTATAAACATTCTGGGTGGGGAAATGGCTTTGTAATACAGGAAGTCCTCGACTTAACGACCACAATTGAGCCCAATGTTTCTGTTGCTAAGCGAGACATTGGTTAAGTGAATTTTGCCCCGTTTTACAACCTTTCTCGCCACAGTCGTTAAGTGAATCGCTGCAGTTGCTAAGTTAGTAACACGGTCGTTAAGTGAATCTGGCTTCCCCCGTTGACTTTTCTTGTCAGAAGGGCGCAAAAGATCGTGTGGCCTTGGGAACACTTCAACGGTCATTAAGTATGAACCAGTTTGCCAAGCGTCTGAATTTTGATCACATGATCATGGAGATGCAAGGAGTTCTGGGAGTTGAAGTCCACCGTCGTAAAGCTGCCATAAGTGGCTACCCCTGATTTAGCTACAGGTACTCCTCGACTTACGACCACAATTGAGGCCAGGATTTATGTTGCTAATAGCGAGACATTGGTTAAGTGAGTTTTGCCTCACTTAGCGACTTTTCTTGCTACAATTCTTAAGTGAACCACTGCTGTTGTTAAGTTAGGAACACGGTTGTTAAGCCAACCTGAATTGAATTTAAATCGGTGACGGTCGCAAAAGGGGATCAAAGGACCCTGGGACTCTTGAGACCGTCATAAATATGAATCAGTTCCCAAACATCTGAATTTTGATCACGTGACCAAGGGGGGAAATGCTGCAATGGTCAGAAGTGTGAAAAACGGCCGTAAATGGCTTTTTTCAGTGCCTTTTCACGTTGAACGGTCAGTGAACGAACAGCTATAATTCAGGAGCCTTGGTGGCTCAATTGGTTAGAGTGCAGTATTGCAAGCTACTGAGGGGCCAGATTGTTGGGGGCAAGAGGCTGACTCTGGAAACCGCTTAGAGAGGGCTGGAAAGCGCTATAAAGCGGTATATAAGTCTTAAGTGCTATTGCTATAAGTCGAGGATTACCTGTTGTCAGGTTTCCGGCAGTTACCCCCCAATTAAATCATGAATCTCGAGCCAAACTTCCAAAACTTCAAAAAAGATTTATTGGGAGTTAACATGCCAGCACTGCCTGGGTGCAGCCGACTCAGACACATCATTCATTGTCACCTTTGACCCTAGTTTCCCCCCACTCCCTCAATGTATATTCTCCAATGGGACACCTCCGTAGCCCAGAGTCATCAATCATGCTCTCCAGTTAAGTTATTTGCACGGTAGAAACTTCAGTCACCTAAGTTAACTACCTTTGAAAACGTTTATGGAATGCACTTTCGATTTCCACGCTGCCGCCCTGCTCCCCCCTCCCTTTCTGTTGGCAACGCTAAAAAGAGCCATAGAAATATTTGATGACTTGACCCCTGTATTGATTTCAAGGCAGCCCAGCCCAGAATGGGATAATAAAAGCATAATAAAAGGCTCGCCACGGATGGGGAAGACGCATTTCCTGGAGTGTGCTTGTTCGTGCAAGCCTGGATTGACTCACAATTAACACACTGCCCCCGTCTTCTGCTTTTCTCTTCCTTTGGTTTTCCTTTGCCAAACCGTTTTCAGGTCTCAGCACGCCCTCAGCCTGGCCGACAAAGTTTTGTACTTGGAGCTCAAACTGAAGGAGCTGCAGGATGATCTTCAGAAGGTGAGGACGAGAAACGCAGGCGAGGAAAGGAAGCCCCCCCCCCCCCTCCCAAAAACCAAATAACTGGAGGGGAGGTCCTAGGTCTCGAATGAAGAAAGTCAGATGCAGGGAGCGCGCGACTTAAAAGGGCCGCAGTTGGGAGCAGAATTGTCCGCTGCTAAGCGAAAGGGTTTGTTCATCGACTGGTACCCGATTCTACGATCTTTTCTCTTCCCACAGTCGTTAAGCGGGTCGCTGAAGTTGTTAAACGCATCCAGCTCCCCTGTTGACTTTGGATGTCAGGTGTTGACTAGGAAGCTCCTTAGTGGGCAAGTGACCTTGGGAAAGGAAAGAATATAAATAGGAATAGAATAGGATTAGGATTAGAAATAGAATGAAGAATAAAATAGATTAAGGATTAGGAATAAAAATAGAAATAGAATAGAATATGGATTAGGATTAGAAATAGAAATAGAACAGAAATTAGAATAGAGTAGAATGAAATAGAGAATGGAATGGAATGGAATACAATAGAATATAGAGGATAGAAATAATAGAATAGGAATAGAAATAGAATATAAATTAGAATAGAATATAAATTAGAATAGAATGAATTAGAGAATGGAATGGAATGGAATACAATAGTATAGAGGATAGAAATAATAGAATAGGAATAGAAATAGAATATAAATTAGAATAGAATAGAATGAATTAGAGAATGGAATGGAATGGAATACAATAGAATATAGAGGATAGAAATAATAGAATAGAATAAGAATAGAATAGAAATTAGAATGAAATAGAATTGAATGGATTAGGATAGGATAGAATAGAATAGAGAATAGAATGGAATGGAATGGAATACAATAGAATATAGAGGATAGAAATAATAGAATAGAATAGAAAGGATTAGGATTAGAAATAGAATAGAATAGAAATTAGAATAGAATGAAATGGAATGGAATAGGATTTAGAATAGAATAGTTGGAAGGGACCTTGGAGGTCTTCTAGTCCAGCCCCCTGCTCAAGCAGGAGAACCTATGCCATCTCAGACAAGTGACTGTCTTGATGGATATGGCAGCTGTTGTAAATAGGTGCAAGTTATCCAAATTTTATTCACATGACCATAGGGATGCTATCACAGCTGTAAGTGCAAGGAATGGCTGCGTATCATTTCCCCTCTCCCGACTGTTGTAACCTCAAACGGTCATTAAACGAATGGTTACAAGTTGAGACATACCCAGTTCCTGCAATTAGTGTTTTTGCATCCTGAGATGCGACATAAAACAAGCCACTTCACTTCCTAGGGTGAGGAGTTAAGAGCTGTAATTTGTTTCTTGTGCTGCACCGTTCAATAGAATAAAATTGCAATGTCTATAAATTAATACACAAAGGCCCGGCAGACCCATTAAAGACAGTTTGGTGCTGTGGTCAAGATTGGAGGCCAGAAATGTGAATTTTTAGTCTCCTCCTTGGGGTAAGACGCCTCCTGGGTGACTTTGGGCCTGTTTCTCTCGTTCTCTCAGCCCGAGAAAGCCACTTCCAAAAAGTTTGCCAAGAAAACGGCAGGGACTCATCCCGGCCATCGCCAGGACTCAAAGGAGGTGCTGAGTGAGCCGTAACATTTGGAACCATCCTTCCATCGTTAAACAACTTTAATTAAACAGCATTCCTCTGTGTTTTTTTTTTTTAAAAGCCACTAATTGGGAAATCTTGTCCCTTCCTTTCAAATCTCTTTTTTTGAAAATCTCTCCAAAACCAGGTTCTGCTTTTTTCAGACAATTCTGCCGCTCGCCCACACGCAGAGTCATCTCCTGATGTTTTTATCTCAGCACCAATGCTTCACCCTGTCTGGTTTTCTCTGCTTTAATCCAAGAGGGTTTTGTTTATCTTTGAATCATACAGGGGGGAAAATTTCTCCTTCAGGAGAGGTGAATTCACAGTTGTTAGAGCGATCCCTCCCTGGAACAGAAAACCTAGTCTTGTCTTGTGCCAAAGGTGCTTTTTCAATAAGCAACTGGACTTTCTGATTTTTCTTTGAAGACATTTTGCTTCTCATCCCAGGAGCTTCTTCAGCTCTTGACTGGGATGGTGGGGAATGGAAGGATTTATATTCCTTGCAGACAGCTGGTCATTTGCATCCTTTTTAGTGGGTCGTTGAGGCCACTTGGAGGCTTATCTGTGTCCTCAGGGTCACCTGAGTAGTTTTCAGCAGTTCCAAGAAGGCTCCACACCCCATTTGCAATACTAGGTGATCCTGAGGCCACAGGTACACTTTCAAGTGGCCTCAACAACTCTCTAAAAGGATGCAAATGGCCAGCTGTCTTCCATTCCCCACCTGAAAAAGCTTCTTGAATGAGAAGTGAAAGATCTTCCAAGAAAAACCAGAAAGTCCAGTTGCCTCTTGAAAAAACCACTTTTGGGACAACTATGGCGTGGATGACTGAGAACCTCCATAGACACCTAGTTTTGTCTTCCTGTGTCACAATATCAAATAGATGTTGAGATACTAGAAAGAGTGCAGAGAAGAGCAACGAAGATGATTAGAGGAGACGAAAACATACGAAGAAAGGTTGCAGGAATTGAAACTTAGGAAGTCTTCCTAGACTTAAGGAAGAGAAGGACCAGGGGTGATATGATAGCTGTCTTCCCATATTTGAGGGGCTGCCACAAAGATAAGGGGGCCAACCTAATTTCCAAAGCACCCAGAAGGCAGGACAAGAAGCAACAGATGGAAACTCATCAAGGAGAGAAGCAACCTGGAATTAAGGAGGAGCTTCCTAACAGTGAAAACAGTTAACCAGTGGAACTGCTTGCCACCAGATGTTGTGGGAGCTCCCTCATTGGAGGCTTTCAAGAAGAGACTGGAAAGACACTTGTCTGTAATAGGGGCCTCTTGTTTGAGCAGGGAGGGTTGGACTAGAAGACCTCCAAGGTCCCTTCCAACTGTGTTATTGTTTGCTTCAGTTGATCAACAAAGTGGAAAGGAAAAGAGTGGGGTGGGTCAGGCCAGCACCCCCTCCCAATTTAGGAGAGTTCTGAAGTTAACTTATCTTAGAGTTGCCAAGGTAGAGAAACACTGGCCTATGCCATCTTCCCAGTTGGCCATTTGCATGTCTGAACTGAGCCCAAGAGAGCTTAAAATAGCTGCATAGAAGAATAGATAAGTCATAAACTGCAGGAATTTGTCTAGACTGTCACGAGGAATTTAAAAAAAATGGCTTGAAGGCATGCACACCACACACACACACACACACACACAAATATACGAACAATCCTTAACTTGCTTTCGCACTTTGGGGATTCCCAATATCTTGATCTGCACGGATACTTAGAAATGAGGTTTGGGAGGTATAACTTTGAATGCAGTAGGAATGACTTACATAAAATGTTAGTGCAAACATAGATATGAAAGTGCCCCCAAAGGCAGAATGTGACCCATATCAGAGAAAACATTTTTTTTTTTTTAAAGTGATTGGGAGTTTTGCAGAGAGAGTCGCAAAAATTGACTCACAAAATATGCACAGGCCTGCGGGCAGAAGTCGGGGAAGGCAGAGGAAGTTGTGGTTGGCTGGAGTTACAAGGTTCCTGGGAAAAGAGAAGGCAGAAATTAAAAAGACCAAGAGAAAATAAATATATCAATATAAATAAAGCAGAATATGGACGTAGTACAGGTTGGAGGAACCCAAAGTTTGTGTAAACTGATTTTAGCTCTGCTTATTTTATTTTACTTTTAATCTCAGGCATTTAAGAAATGGCAATGGCAATGTTTCTCCATCTTAGTAACATTGAGATACCTGGACTTCCAACTCCCAGCGTTCCCCGGCCAGCATGGGTTCTGGGAGTTGAAGTCTCCATGTCTTCAAGTTGCAAGTTTGAGAAACATTGCTGTAAAATAAAGTAGAAGGCGAATACAAACAGAAAGGCCTAAAAAATGAAAAAGATTTCCCGGGGAGGTCGGGAGTAAAAACTCAAGAGAAAGAGGGGCAAAGCCACTCTGGCCGGCCACTGCATGTATCCCAGGTTCGAGGAATAGAAACACGAAAGCACACCTGGCGAAACCGGAGGTGCCCCTGCCGACGACGATGAAATAACGCAAAAAATGGATACCTGCCTGAATGAATGCCGGCCGGCCGTTAATGGCAGTACGGAAGTAGGAAGGA
>CM042847.1:4714956-4750281 GCA_023653725.1 Bungarus multicinctus
ATTCAGGTAGGTTATCGGACAGTCCCCGCAGGGTAAGAAATGGATACACGTAATCCTTGACTTCTGGACCGTTTGCTTAACGATCGTTTGAAGTTACAACAGACTCTAGAAAACCACTTTAATGACTCAGTTTTGAAGTTCCGAGGGTCATCGCTCTCGCGGTCATGCGCTCAGATTTTGTGGGATGCCGCTAACGGCCACGAATGTGAGGTGGCACCTTTTTTCAGGGCTGTTGTTACTTCCAACGCTCATTTAAAAAAAGGTCGTAAATCGAGAACCACCTGCAGATCTTTCTTCTTTTAACTACACCATAATCCCTTGCAGGGTGGAGTCTGATGCAATAGAATGGAGCTGTGTATTTTAATGGCCATATGCCCTTTCCTGTTGCCAGTACGGAGTTATATCTTCAGCAGATATCTATATTATATATATATATATATATATATATATATTATATATATATATATATATATATGTGTGTGTGTGTGTGTAAGGTTTTTAAGCTGATATATATATATATATATATACTTTGTGTTACAACACCCTGTTAAGCCCCAATTAAGGGAGAAAGCATACTGCTTTCTTTTCTGTCTTTCGGCTCATCACCAGAGACCATACCGACAGAAAGCTATTTGTTTCGTTGTCTTTTCTTTACATGTGTGTAAGGTTTTTTAAGCTGATAATTTTAAATAATAAATAAGGGAGACTAGTATAGATCTATTTCGAGCTAGTTAGCTCTCTTCAGCTAGCCATACCCTTACTGGGATTCGAACCAGGGAAATATTACATGTGAGGCAGTTGTAATTGCCACTACACCATCTGGCTCTATCCTTATCAGCAGAGGCAGGGGAATAAGTATATACTTTGTGTTACAACACCCTGTTAAGCCCCAATTAAGGGAGAAAGCATACTGCTTTCTTTATATATATATATGTTTTCGGAGGTTTTCGCGGGTATTTGTATGTGGATCTTTGGTTCTTCGGGTTTTCTCCCGCGTAGAATTGGAAATATCTAGGCGACGTTTCGATGAAGTCTCATTCATCATCTTCAGGCTTGTGTCTTCGGCCTTGTGCTTCTCAGAGTAATGTGAGCTTGCAGTTAAAAGGAAGAAGCAGCTGCAAGCTCACATCACTCTGAGAAGCACAAGGCCGAAGACACAAGCCTGAAGATGATGAATGAGACTTCATCGAAACGTCGCCTAGATATTTCCAATTCTACGCGGGAGAAAACCCGAAGAACCAAAGATCCATATATATATATATATATATATATATATATATATATATTCTCCTTATGCCCAGAGAGAGAAAATATCTGCCTCTATCTAGGATCAAACTTACAGCCTCCTGATTGCGAGGCGAGCACTCCACCTCTAGGCCACCCCACCATGAGGACTACCTGCAGATGTTCCAGAGGAAATGAAGCTGGTTGCTCCTTTCCCCGGCCTGCTTGGCTCACCCCCTCCTTTGCTTCCGCCATCCTGCAGGTGCCGATGACAACAACCTGAACTCCATCTTTTACGAGCACCTAACCCGCTCGTTGCAACACACCCTCTGCGGGGACCTGGTGTTGGGGCGCTGGGGCAATTACACCACGGGGGACTGTTTCATCCTGGCCTCGGATTACCTGAACAGCCTCGTTCACCTCATCGAGATCGGCAACGGCCTGGTCACCTTCCAGCTGCGAGGCCTCGAATTCCGCGGTGAGCCGAGAGGGAAGCTGCGGTCGGGTGGGCGGTCGAGGTAACCAGATTGGGTCTCCCTGGGAAGATTTTTCCTAGACCAGTGCAAACTAGCCATTTCTCTTCACAACAAATCCATCTCATAACCAAGTAAGACCCTGTTAAGCGTTTAGCAGAGTATCCTTGGTGTCAAGGACTAATACAGCCAGACGGAAGTAATGTTCAGATTGTAGCAGCGAGTATAGAACCACACAAGCACAGCAGTGCAAAGTCTTTATATACAGTGATGTAAACACAGTCCAAGTTCCATTCCAATTATCATACACAGTTCATCCATCAGTAGATTAGATTACTAACCATTCTTGTTCACTAGATATAACAGCAATACATCATCTTCAATACATCCATGCATCAATGGAGAAATATAGTTACAGTGTTGAAGATACTCGCCAAGTAGCCGAGTAGCATAGTAGAAGCCTAGCAAACCAGTAACAGCATTCCTGCAGTTCAAACAGCACTCTAACAGACACACAGTACACCCAGTACACCAGCCATGTGCTCTCTGGCTTCTTCCTATATAGCACTCCTGCTTCCTGTAGCCCATCAGCATCGTGGCTACAAGATAGTGCTGAATCATTTCTGACTTGCAGCCATATATGATAAACCGATAAGTTAAGTTTCTTAAAGAAAACCTAACAGACCCCCAAATCAGAGGTTAATTTTTTCCCCCCGCACCTCAAGCACAAAATCCAGAAGCTGTCTCCATGTAGCAAGAAAGGTACTTACAGTCTTTTATTTGGATCAAAACTGGGCAGGGAACCTGTGGCTGGGATTTGTGAATCTCACCTCCTGTGTGGTTGTGAATTGAAATGTCTTTCCCTTTTTATGCATAAAGCAAGGATGCTTTTTGGAGTAAGATTCGTATGTTAATTCAGAAAATTCTTACAACGAAGATAGACACGAAACCAGAAAAAAAAAAAAAAACTTTTCTTTTGGGTTTAAGGGGAAAAAAAGACTTGGGAAAACAAAACATAAAAAAATACGGAACTTAGTTTACTTTACTTTACTGTCCTTGCACCTCATACAATGAAATTAAATAGCAATAGCAATAGCCCTTAGATTTATATACCGCTTTATAGCGCTTTCCAGCCCTCTCTCAGCAGCTTACAGAGTCAGCCTTTTGCCCCCAACAGTCTGGGTCCTCATTTTACCCACCTCGGAAGAATGGAAGGCTGAGTCAACCTGGAGCCGGTCAGGATCGAACTGCTGACTGTGGGCAGAGTTTGTTTGCAATTCTGCATTCTAACCAGAGGAAAGGAAAGGAATAGCAATACCACTTATACCACTTCACAGTGCTTTTACAACACAAGGAGGGAGGGAGGGAGGGAGGGAGGGAGGAAGGAAGGAAGGAAGGAAGGAAGGAAGGAAAAGAAAAGAAAGAAGGAAAGCAATAACAATAGCACTTAACCGCTTCACAGTGCTTTTACAACACTGGGAAGGAGGGAAGGAAGGGCAATACCACTTAGATTTAAATACTGCTTCACAGTGCTTTTACAGCCTTCTCTAAGTGGTTTACAGAGTCAGCCTCTTGCCACCAACAATTTGGGTCCTCATTTTACCCACCTCAGAAGTTCAGAAGGCTGAGTCAACCTTGAGCCTGGTGGGATTCGATCTGCCAAATAGCAGTAGGAGTAGCTTGCAGTACTGCACTCTAACCACTGCGCCACCAAGACTCCTTCGTCTATCTTATATAATAGCATCTTCAGTGTACATGATGACTATGAAAATAAAACACATACCCACATCCTTCACATGCTATACAGTTGAATTGAAAACCCCTGATATTGCATTCCTATTGCACTATTTATTTATTTTATTTATTTATTTGATTTGACAATCGCTTACAAGATAATAGGTATAAGTATATACATAGTTATGAATACATGAAATGGGTACATATAAGTAAAATAAAAGAAACCGTAGGACAGGGACGGTAGGCACGTTGGTGCGCTTATGCACGCCCCCTACAGACCTCTTAGGAAAGGGGTGAGGTCAATAGTAGACAGTCTAAGGTTAAAGTTTTTGGGGTTTGGGGAAGAAACCACAGAGTCAGGTAGAGTATTCCAGACATTGACCACTCTGTGGCTGAAGTTGTATTTCCTGCAATCAAGTTTGGTACGGTTTACCTTGAGTTTGTATCTATTGTGTGCTCTTGTGTTATGGTTGAAGCTGAAGTATTCATTGACAGGTAGGACATTGCAATGTATGATTTTATATACCATATAAAGTTCTAGGTTTTCTAGGTCTAGAATTTCAAGTCTGGTAGCATAAGGTATTCTGCAACGAGTAGAGGAATGGAGAACTCTTCTTGTGAAATATTTCTGGACTTTCTCAACTGTGCTAATATCAGATACGTAATGTGGGTTCCAGACTGATGAGCCGTATTCGAGTATTGGTCTAGCAAATGTTTTGTATGCTCTAGTTAGTAGTGTGATATTACCAGAGAAAAAGCTACGTAGGATTAGGTAGACACTAGAGACAATGAAATTCAACTTTGGATCTTATCTATGTCGACAGCGGCAAGACGCCCGTGTGCCATCTCAAATCTCAGCCAGAAACTTTTAATTGAGTTAAACTTTCCAGGAACTTACTGCCAGCAGCGGGAGGTGGAGGCCATCACGGAAGGTGTGGAAGAGGATGAAGCCTGTTGCTGCTGTGAGCCGGGCCACCTGCCCCGCATGCTGAGCTTCAACGCGGCCTTTGGGCAGCGCTGGCTGGCTTGGGAAGTGGCCGCCACCAAGTACGTCTTGGAGGGCTACAGCATCAGTGACAACAACGCGGCCTCCATGCTCCAAGTATTTGACCTACGGAAGATCCTCATCACGTACTACGTGAAGGTGAGGAACCTTGCCTGGCCCCCCACCCCTCGACCCCCGGGGGGGGGGGGGGGGCTTTTCTCCCTCCAGTACCCGGATCACGGTGTGAGAAAAGGTTTTGTTTGAAGCCTCTGGAGGTTTAGGGTGGTTTGAACATAACAGGACCTCAACCATTGTGTTTTTAAAATCGTGTTTTTACAGTTTGCTGTGAGTAGCGAGCCCAGGTGAAGATTAAATGTTTAACCCTTTGACACTTCTCTTCCTTTCCTTTTTTACATTCCTTTCTTCTTCTCTCCACTCCCTTTGTTTGTTTTCCTGCCTGCCTGCCTGCCTTCTTTCCTTCCTTCCCATCTTCCCTGCCTCTCATTCCCTCCCTCCCTCATCATCTTCCCTCCCTCCTTCTTTCCTTTCCTTCCTATCTTCCCTCTGCGTTTCCCTCCCTCCCTCCCATTCTCTTACTCCTCCCTCCCTCCTTCCTTCCTATCATCTTCCCTCCCTCCCTCCCATTCCTCCTCTCTACACATCCCTTCCTTCATCTTTCCCTCCTTTGCCTAGCATCTTCCCTCCCCTTTCCTTCCCTCCCTCAATTCTCCTGTGCGCGTGTCCTCTTTCTATTCCTTCCTTTCCTATCATCTCCCTCCACCTTTCCTCCCTCCCTCCCATTCATCCCCCCTCCCTGTCTTCCTAACTTCTTCTTCCTGCCTCAATCATCTTTTCCCCTCCCTCTGCCTCCCTTCCCTCTCCATGCTTCCTTCCTCTTCTTCCCTCCCTCCCTTCCCCTCCCCTCCCTCCTCCCCTTCCTTGCTTCCTATCATATCATCTTCCTCCCCTACATTTCCCTTTCCTCCCTCCCTCCCATCCCATTCCCGTCCTTCCTATCATCTTCGCCCCCTTTCTCATTCCTTGCCTTCCTCTCCTTTCCTTCCTTCCTTCCTTTCCTTCCTTTTCCTTCCTTCCTTCGGCTTCCTTCCTTCCTTCCTTCATCCTTCCTTCCTTCCTTCCTCTTCCTTACTTTCTTCCTTCTTCCCTCCTTCACTCCGCCTTTCCCTTGCTCCCTCCCATCCCTTCCTCCCTCCCTCCCTTCCTCCCTCCCTTCCATCCATCCATCTCATTCTCTTCCTTCTTTCCAACCTATCTCTCCTCCCTCCCTTACCTCTTTTCCTCTCCCTTACCTCTCTCCCTCTCTGGCCCCTTTCCTCTCCCCCCAACAGAGCATCATCTACTACGTGACCTGCTCCCCGAAGCTGGAGGAGTGGATGGGGAACGAAGGCATCCAGGAAGCCCTACGGCCTTGCACCGCCCTCAACTACGCCGACAGCGACCCCACCTTCAACCTGAACATCGACGAAGACTACGACCACCGCATGGCGGGGATCTCCCTGGCTTCTTTCTGCAACATCTACCTCGACTGGATTCAGTACTGTGCCGGGCGCAGGGAGAAGGTGAGTCGGGGGCCAGAGGGAAGAGGGCAGGATTTACCTGAGACCTGGTTTGGGAACTTGACAGGCCCGCGCAATTTCCGGAGAGCAGGTCCACAATGTCCCTAAAATTCACCTCCCGCCTGTCGTCTTCCTCCCTCTTGCAGGCCGTGGACCGGGAGTGGAATTCCCGCCTGGTCACCCTGTGCTTCGGGCTTTGCATCCTGGGCCGCAGAGCCCTGGGAACTGCCTCCCACAGCATGTCAGCCAGGTGAGAGGGAGCCCATAGGCAGGGGTGGGATTCAAATTTCTTAACAACCGGTTCTGTGGGCTTGGGCTAATTTGTGGGTGTGGCTTGGTAGTCACATGACTGGCTGGGCGTGGTTTGTGTGTAAATACTGTAAATATTTATGTAAATATTGAATTTTTTTATATATAAAAACAAAATCAGGCAAAGCAGGCAGGCAGACTGTGTTGCTCACAGAATCACAGATTCACTCAGAGATCTATATTTCTGCAATCTGCTGCCTGAGTCTGTCACATAAAATTTGCTTGCAAGCAAACCCATAAAATTTGCTAGCAAGCAAACTCACAAAATTAACTCACAACACACCTCACATGTATGCAAATATTGATTTTTTTTTTAATAAATAAAAGAGCAACTTTTACCCAAGATCAGGCAAAGCAGGCAGGCAGATTGAGTTGCTCCCAGAATCACAGATTCACTCAGAGATCTACCTTTCTGCCATCTGCTGCCTGAGTCTGCACTGAAAAATAGAAGCTTTAGTGGTAAGGAAGGTTCAGCTCTGCTTTTAGATTAGCTAGAAAGCAAGAAATCCAACGATTTCCTGCTTTCTAGCTAATCTAAATCTCCCGGCACAGCTGTTAGCCAGAACAACTGATGGTCGGGAGTTAAAAACGGAAAAATAGCAACTTACCAAAAATTAGGGGAAGGCATAAGGCAGGCAAGTTTGATGGTGTGCATGCCAGGTTAGCAGTGAGTGGGCGGGGTAGAGCGAGACCAGCCAGTGGTGTGATTTGCTGGTTCTCCGAACTGCGCAGAATCATAACAGCCGGTTCTATAGAACCGGTCCAACCAGGTAGAATCCCACCCCTGCCCATATGCCGTCAGAGTGATTGATATCCTGGATACTTTCTGATGCCTTACAGCAGTAACATTGATGGTGTTAACTAGTTTGGTAATGAAATGTCTGCAAGAAAACCACCAAGTTCCACAGTCATCATCCTCCTCTTCCTCCTCCCCTCTCCCTCCCGCTCCCCCCTCCTCCTCTCAGCTCTATTCCCTTTCAACACTGATGATGTTACCCAGTTTGGTAATGAAACGTCTGTAAGAAAACCACTAAGCTCAGAGAGCACCAAGGACCCCACAGTCCTCATCACTCTGCACACATTCCTCCCTTCCAGCACTGATAGCGTTACCTAGTTGGGTCATGAAACGTCTGCAGGAAAACCACCAAGCTCAGAGAGCATCAAGGATCCCATAGCATTGGATTGTCTTGGTGTAACCTTGACTTTTGTCTCTTTCCATAGCCTGGAGCCCTTCCTTTATGGTTTGCATGCCCTGTTCAAGGGCGACTTCCGAATCACGTCGCCCCGGGACGAATGGGTCTTTGCCGATATGGATCTTTTGCACCAGGTGGTGGCGCCTGGCGTGCGCATGTCTCTGAAGCTGCATCAGGTAAATCCAGCCTTTTCTGATTCTTTTTACTCTGGAATCGTTGGTGAGCTGCAAAGCTTCCCTCAGTTGCCTTGTTTTGGGTGGGAGGGAAGTAGAAATGCTTGAGAAAGTCTGTTTGGTGTACTGGTGAAGATACCTGGCTAGCAAATGGGAGACTGTGAGTTCTAGTTCTGGTTTGGGCACAAAGCCAGCTGGGTGACCTTGGGCCAATCACCAGGAGATGGTGAATTCCAGTGCTGCCTTAGGTATGAAAGCCAGCTGGGTAACTTTGGGCCAGTCACCAGAAGGCGATAAATTCTAGTGCCACAATAGATATGAAAACCAACTAGGTGACTTTGGGCCAATTCACTAGGAGATGGTAAGTTCTAGTTCCAACTTAGTCATGAAAGCCAGCTGGGTGACCTTGGGCCAATCAGCAGGAGACAGTGAGTTCTAGTGCCACCTTAGATATGAAAGTCAGCTGCGTGACTTTGGGCCAATCACCAGGAGACAGTGAATTCTAGTCCTGCCTTAGGTATAAAAGCCAGGCTGGGTGTCTTGGGTCCAATCACCAGGAGACAGTGAATTCTAGTTCAGCCTTGGGCATGAAAGCCAGCTGGGTGATTTGGGGCCAATCACCAGGAGACAGTGAATTCTAGTTCAGCCTTGAACATGAAAGCCAGCTGGGTGATTTGGGGCCAATCACCAGGAGACAGTGAATTCTAGTTCAGCCTTGGGCATGAAAGCCAGCTGGGTGATTTGGGGCCAATCACCAGGAGACAGTGAATTCTAGTTCAGCCTTGAGCATGAAAGCCAGCTGGGTGATTTGGGGCCAATCACCAGGAGACAGTGAATTCTAGTTCAGCCTTGGGCATGAAAGCCAGCTGGGTGATTTGGGGCCAATCACCAGGAGACAGTGAATTCTAGTTCAGCCTTGAGCATGAAAGCCAGCTGGGTGATTTGGGGCCAATCACCAGGAGACAGTGAATTCTAGTTCAGCCTTGGGCATGAAAGCCAGCTGGGTGTCTTGGGGCCAGTCACCAGGAGACAGTGAATTCTAGTTCTGCATTGGGCATGAAATTCAGCTGGGTGACTTTTGTCCAACCACCAGGAGCAAAAAGCCAAACATATGGCCTTGGGCCAGCCACTCTCTCAGCCCTAGGAAAGAGGCAATGGCAAACCCCTTCAGAAACAAAATGCCAAGAAAACTGCTGGCAGTCATCCAGGAGAATTGGACAGGATTGAATGGAAGAAAAAGAAAAAAGAAATGCTGTGTGTGTGGTGTTGTGTTGTGTGTAAATCAACAAAATATCTGGCAGTTCATCCAAGTTGATGCAGGGGCACCGCTGAGGATTCTGGGAGTTGAAGTCTGCCAAAGCGATAAGTGCTGCAAAAGGTGGAATTCTGGGAATTGGGGATGGTCTTCCCCGGAGATGGAGGAGTGGGCCGTTCTCCTCTCCCCCTCCCGTGGACGTGACGCCTCCCTTCCTCCTTTGCAAGGACCACTTCACCTCCCCGGATGAATACGACGACCTGGCGGTGCTGTACGATGCCATCAAGTCCAACAAGGAGAAGATGGTGATCTCCCACGAGGGGGACCCCGCTTGGCGTAGCGCCATCCTCACCAACACGCCGGCCCTGCTGGCCCTGCGGCACGTGATGGACGACGCCAGCGATGAGTACAAGATCATCATGCTCAACAAGAGATACCTGGGCTTTCGGGTCATCAAGGTAGGGCAGTCGGAGATTGACAGAAAGGATATCTATCTCCATCCATCCATTATCTATCCATCCATCCACTGTATCTGTCTGTCCATCCATCCATCCATTATCTATCCATCCATCCATCTATCCATCCAGTCTATCTATCCATCCATTATCCATCCATCCACTGTCTGCCTATCTGTCTGTCTGTCTGTGTCTGTCCTTCCATCTCATCTATCCATCCCTCCACTCTGTCTGTCTGTCTGTCTGCCTGTGTGTCTCTGTCTGTCTATCTATTTAATCTATCTCCATATCTGTTTATCCATCCACTCATCCATTATCTGTCTCTCTCAACTCTATCTCATTTATCTATCATCTTTATCTCTCATCTATCTCTGTCTCTGTCTGTCCGTCTGTCTGTTTGTCTCTGTCTGTCTATCTATCTATCTATCATCTATCTATCTATCTATCTATCTATCTATCTCTATATCCATCCATATCTGTCTATATCTATCATGTATCTATCCATCCATCCATCCCTATCTATCTGTCATGTATCTATCCATCCATCCATCCATCCATCCATCCATCCATCCATATCTATATCATGTATCCATCCATCCATCCATCCATCCATCCATCCATCCATCCATCCATCCATCTATCTATCTATCTATCTATCTATCTATCTATCTATCTATCTATCTATCTATCATCCATCCATATCTATCTATATCCATCCATTCATCCATCCATCATCCATCCATCCATCCATATCTATCCCTATCTATCTATCTATCTATCTATCTATCTATCTATCTATCTATCATGTATCCATCCATCCGTATCTATATCCATCCATCCATCCATCCATCCATCCATCTCTATCTCTATCTATCTATCTATCTATCTATCTATCTATCTATCTATCTATCTATCTATCATGTATCCATCCATCCAATCTTAGCCATATCCATCCATCCATCCATCCATCCATATCTATCTCTATCTATCTATCTATCTATCTATCTATCTATCTATCTATCTATCTATCTATCTATCTATCATATCCATCCATATCTATCTATATCCATCCATTCATCCATCCATCCATATCTATCCCTATCTATCTATCTATCTATCTATCTATCTATCTATCTATCTATCTATCTATCATGTATCTCTCCATCCATCCATATCTATATCTACATACCTACTTACCTACCTACCTACCTACCTACCTATCTATCATGTATCTATCCATCCATCCATAATATCTCGATCCATCCATCCAGTCTTTCCTTCTGCTCCTTCTCTGGCCCAGGTGAACAGGGAATGTGTGCGAGGCTTGTGGGCCGGACAGCAGCAGGAGCTGGTCTTCCTCCGGAACCGGAACCCGGAACGCGGCAGCATCCAGAACGCCAAGCAGGCGCTGCGCAACATGATCAACTCCTCCTGCGACCAGCCCATCGGCTACCCCATCTACGTCTCCCCGCTGACCACGTCCTACGCCGGCAGCCACCCCCAGCTGCGCTCGCTCTGGGGCGGCCCCGTCAGCCTGCACAACATCTCCGCCTGGTTCATTCGGAGCTGGGAGAGGTGAGGCAGGGAAATCCTGCACTCTCGGGCTCAGTCATGGGTGGGGACCCACAACCGAGGAAGGAAAGGAACTGCAGGAAGGAAAAACGTTAGTCCAGTAACAGGTCCGGTCCAGTAGCGGGATTCCAATTTTTTTACTACTGATTCTGTGGGCGTGGCTTGGTGGGCGTGGCAGGGGAAGGATATACTGCAAAATCCCTCTTCCCTCCCCACCCCACTAACCTGCTTTACAGCTCCATTCTCCTGTGCAAGGCAACAGAAGAAGACCCAGCCAATCAGTTGGGACTCAGGAGGCGGAGAATAGAGGGGGGCAGGGCCATTCAGAGGCGGGATTGGCCGGTTCTTCGAATTACTCAAAATTTCCGCTACCCGTTCTCCAAAACTGGCTGAATACCACCTCTGGTCTGGTCAATGTTTGCTGGCCAAAACTGGTGGGGCAGGGTTTGAGGTGTGGCAGAAGCTTTGCAAAATCTTAGGAGTGGGGTGGAGTCTCACCCAAGGACTTCTTGAGTAGACTTCTTCAGCTTGAGCAGGGGTTGGACTAGAAGACCTCCAAGGTCCCTTAACAGCTCTATTCTGATTTGATTGACTTGCATCCCTATTTCCTTCTCTGGAAGAGCTGGGAACGCCTCCGTCTTTGGCTTTTGACAGGTGAGGGGCTATAGAAATCCCATCCTCACCCAGTAGGTCATTTGCAAAGATTTGGAGGGCGCCTGCCTGCAAAATCAGAGAGCCACTAAGGACATGCCACCCCTTTTCTTCCACTTTACAAAGCCTTAGTAAGGCCACACTGGGAATATTGCATCCAGTTTGGTGTCCACAATATAAGAAAAATGTTATTTTTTAATATTTTGAGCTTACTGCCCAATTTTTTTTATTTCAATCTACAGATACATAACAATACATTAACAGTGTGGCATCAATATATCATACATTTTAGTGTAGGCAAAGTTAATAATACTAATCATGTCTCTCAGTGCTTGTATTCATCTGAAATCACAATCCTACAATGCTTATGTTCAACCATTCAATACTCCCTCCAAGTGCCTACCACTATATTAAACATACCTATTTTTTAAAAAAAATAAAGAATTCTCATTTGGCAAGCAGTGCAGTTCCAGGTTTCACATCTCAATACAAATATGACCATAACTACCAATTCATTTTATTTGTTTAATTTTGTATTACATCATCCTTATTATTATTATTAAATATTAAACTTACCTTATCCAATTCCAATTCATGTTATACCTTTCCATTTTTCTAAGTATGTTCTCCTATTCTTATTTTACAATGTTATTTAAAATTCTCATCTCATTTTTATTCAATTCCAATTCATGTTGTACCTCCTTCCATTTTTCACAATATAAGAAAAATGTTGAGACTCTAGAAAAAGTGCAGAGAAGAGCAACCAAGATGATTAGGGAACTGGAGGCTAAAACATACTTATAAAGAACGGTTGCTGGAATTGGGTAGGTTTAGTTTAATGAAAAGAAGGACTAGGGGGTGACATAATAGCAGCCTTTCAATATTTGAGGTGTTTCCACAAAGAAAGTGGGGGGGTCAAGCTATTCTCCAAAGCACCAGAAACAACGGATGGAAACTAATCAAGGAGAGAAGCAACCTAGAACTAAGGAGAAGTTTACTAACAGTGAGAATAATTAACCAGTGGAACAACTTGCCTTCAGAAGTTGTGAATGCTCCATCCCTGGAGGCTTTCAAGAAGAGACTGGACAGCCATTTTGTCTCCAATGGGGTAGGGTTTCCTGCCTGAGCAGGGGGTTGGACTAGATGATCTCCAAGGTCCCTTCCCACTCTGTTCTCCTTCTATATTCTACGATGTTTCTCCTCTGCCCTGCAGGTTGCAAAAAGGCTGCGGAGCTGGCTGCAACAGCGGAGGCAACATCGAGGATTCAGACTGTGGTGGGGGCTCATCTCTCAGCAATAACCCCCCCGGGCACAGCGCGCAGGGCCCCGGGAGCACGGCTCACAACCCCGGGCCACCGCCGGCAAACCCCACCGAGCCAGGGGCCACAGCTGCCCAATCTCAGGCAGGTAAGAAAAACCGCCAGCTTGGGAAGGAAGAATCGGGGAGCCTGGTTGGGACGAATTCTCAAGGCTCGATTTAAAGCCAGGGGTGTCCAACCTTGGCAACTTTTAAAGACTGATGGACTTCAACTCCCAGAATCCCTCCAGCCAGTGCATCTACTCACAAGTTGGCAGAAGCTGGAGCATGTGGACGGCAGCTCACCCCGTCCCGCAGCAGCAACCGGGTCTTGGAACGCGCGAGCTTGCCGATCGTCGGCCCAGTGTCCCAACCCCGTGAGCCACCGCGTTCTCGTCCCCAGACCGCCGTGACCGCCTTTGCCTTGCTCTCTCGCCCCGCAGAATCCGATCCCAGCCTTCCTCCTCCGAACCAGAGCTGGCTGGTCCAGCCCCAGCTAAGCCAGACCGACGGACGTGCCCCGCCGACCCCCGCCGCCTCGTGGCCTCCGGGCCCACATTTCCTGGGAAGCCAGCTTTCCTGCGCCAGCTCCTTGGCTTCTGTAGCCGAGGTCACAGGACGAACCCCTCTGCCTCTCCACCCCAGCCTCGGGACTCTCTCCCCTTTTGTCTACGAGGGTCTCTGCAGCAAGTGGAGCCTGCCAACCCGCAAAGGACTGAACGGGTTAGGGGGCAGCGAGAGCGAATTCCCGCCTGGTACTCCGCCTCCCCACACAACGGACAGCTCTTCTGTAGCGTCTAACACTGTTGCTGCCTTGGGGACACTCAGCATCGGAGGGAGCCCTAAACCTCAGGTAGGTAATCCCAGCTCCCACTCCTTTTACACAATTCCTCCTATCATTTTTAAAAAAAAAAAAAAACAACGCGGACTCCCACATATAAAAGGCCCTCTGGCTCTTTGTCAATCATTAGGCACATTCCCCATCATTTAATCAGCTACTAAGTCCCATGGGGGCATGCACTGGTCAGAGTGCAGTATTGCAGGTTAATTCTGCCCACTGCCAGCAGTTCGATCCTGACCAGCTCGAGGTTGACTCAGCCTTCCGTCCTTCCGAGGTGGGTAAAATGAAGACCCAGATGGTTGTGGGCAAGAGGCTGACTCTAAACCACTTAGAGAGGACTGTAAAAGCACAGTGAATGGGATATAAGTCTAAGTGCTATTGCTATTCTCTTTTATTTTCTATTCTATTTTCTCCATTATTTTTTATTTTCCAATTCCTATTGGTATTCTACTCTATTCTATTTCTTCCAATATTTAATCTGGTCTATTCTATTCTATTCTATTCTATTCTATTCTATCTCTTCCAATATTTATTCCTTCCAATATTCTATTCTATTCCAATATTTATTCTATTCTACTTTATTCCTTCCAATATTCTATTCTATTCCTTCCAATATTTGTTCTATTCCTTCTATTTTATTCTATTCTATTCTATTCCATTCCATTATCTATTCTATTCTATTCTATCTCTTCCAATATTTATTGTATTCTATCTCTTCCAATATTTATTCTATTCTATTCCTTCCAATATTCTATTCTATTCCTTCCAATATTTGTTCTATTCCTTCCAATATTTGTTCTCTTCCTTCCAATATTCTATTCTATTATCTATTCCATTCCATTATCTATTCTATTCTATTCCATTCCATTCCATTATCTATTCTATTCTATTCTCTCTCTTCCAGTATTTATTCTATTCTATTCCTATTCTATTCTATTTTATTCCAATATTTATTCTATTCTATATTATTGTACTCTATTCTATTCCTTCCAATATTTATTTTATTCTATTCTATTCCATTCCATTCCATTAAATTTGCCGTACGTTGCAGTGGTTAGAATGCAATATTGCAGACTTAATTCTGCCAACATGCCAGCAGTTCGATCCTGACCGGCTCGTGGTTTTTATTTTCCTTTAACCAAAGCAGTCAAGTTTAACCACCTCAATTTAACTCTCATCAACCTCTGCATCCGTTCAGGGAAATCAACGCGCCCTTCCATTTTCCCCGCGAAACATTGCTGCCGCCCACCTTATATGACCTCCTGCCTTCACTCCCTTTCTCCCGCAGGCTCCCCTCCCAGGACCAGTCCCCGAGGCCGCCACCAGCACCCCCAGCCCGCTGCCTCTGGAACCCCTCTCGGCCGCCCGTCAAGAGGACTCTCTGCTCCCCGAGCCCGACTCCCTGGTGGCCGAATGGGGCCGGCAACGAGAAGAGGAGGACAGTCCGGCGGCCGGCCAGCCCCTTCTGGATCATCAATATTGAATTAGAAGTTGGGGAGGGAGGGGAAGGCCCACACTCAGAACTACGGGCTGGTCCCGTTTGAACTCTTCCTGGCTTCTCCCCTGGTTCCCCCATCACTCCCCACTCTTCTGTTCGTTCACACAAACCAACCTGAACCCTTTTGGGGGGGTTTTTTTTTTTGGTCTGCAAGACTAAGGACAAGCAATAGAGGCTATTCCAGCCTTGCCTGCAATTTCTTCCATTCGCACCTCCCTTCTTCCACCGCTGTCCGTCCCCCCCACCCCCAAAAAATACCTTCCACTCGCCTGCAGGGGCAGGCTCACCCCTCATTCCCAAGGACCCCGCCTTGCTCCCACCGAGTGATGTTCAAGGCCGTTCTCATCCCCACCCTCTTATTTCTTTCGTTTTTTTTCTTCTTCTTCCTTCTCCTCCTTCTGCTCTTGTCGTCCCTTTGGGGTTAATAATAACGATAATAATTCTTTTCGTTTCGTTTTGGTTTTTCCCACCCCGGCCTTCCTCCTCCCAGGGATGGTGGAGTTGGGGTTGGTGGGAGAATTTAACAACAACAAACCAAAAAAAAAAAAAAACACGCGGTAAGGAAAATAAATCAAAAGCAGCCGATGAACTTCGACGTTCAGGATTTGGGGGAAAAGCGGGGAAACGAGGCAAAATGTCGGTTGTTTTTGGGGTGTCTTTGCAGAAAAGGGGGAAAGAGAATTGGAGAGGCGGTGTTTTCGAGAGGGTGGGGTGTTTATTTTCTCATCTCTCTCTCTCTTCATGTCGACGGAGATTCTCAAGTCATCCAGATCATGGTTGTCCCAGAAGTGCCTTTCCCCCCCCCTCCCCCCAAGAGGCAACTGGATTTTGTTTTTTCTTTGAAGACGTTTCGCTTCTTGGATGAGAAGTGAAACCTCTTCAAAGGAAAAAAAAGAAAAAAGACAGCCACTTATTTGAAATGCTTGAGCAGGGAGCTGGACTAGAAGACCTCCAAGGTCCCCTCCTAATTCTTATTCTAACTCTACTCGTGTTCTGTTCTATATATATTCTGTTCTGTTGTTCTATTCTACTCTAACTCTGTTCTGTTCTAATTCTATTCTATTCTGTTCTTTATTCTGTTCTACTCTACTTTATTCTATATTCTAATTCTTATTCTAATTCTACTCTGTTCTGTTCTATATATATATTATGCTCTGTTCTGTTCTAATTCTATTCTCTGTTCTGTTCAATATATTCTGTTCTACTCTATTTTATTCTTATTCTTATTCTAATTCTACTCTGTTCCGTTCTATATATATTCTGCTCTGTTCTAATTCTATTCTATTCTCTGTTCTGTTCAATATATATATATTCTGTTCTACTCTACTTTATTCTGTTGTATTCTAATTCTACTCTGTTCTGTTCTGTTCTGTTCTACTCTACTCTAATTCTATTCCACTCTGTTCTGTATTTTGTTCTATCCTATTCTGTTCTTCTTCTTTCCTCCTCCTCCTCCTCCTCCGTTCTATATTGCTCTGTTTTCTGTTCTGTTCTGTTCTACTCTATTTCAGCCCCAAGGTTACCTTGTGTGAACTCAACCTTCAAACTAGATGCTGCTTGGGCTCTGAAATACAAGGGGGGGCGAGGTCCCAAACCTTCTCCCCACCTTGTCTTCCTTCCAAAATTTCACTTAAGCAATATTAAAGGGGGGTGGGGGGGGCATTTCAAATTATCGCTGCGGTTCATTAAGACCCAGATTTCCACACAGTTGGTCACCAAGAAAGAGAGAGAGGTCCTTCAGAGGCGTTTTCCTGTGCTAATTCTCATTTAAGTTCACCGGGTACAAGGCGCTTTAGCTGGGGATACAACATCCACTGCGTTTCCCATTAAAGCGGGTGCAAGTTCGTGCATCCTCCTTTTCGTCCTGCAAATATTCAAGGTTGCACAGAACAAGTGCTTCATCCCCTGCCTGTCTTCCCCCCCCCACTTTAAAAAAAAAAAACCCAATCTGCAGGTGGTCCTCAACATCCGACCACAATTCAGCCCGCCATTGCTCAGCGAGACAGTTTTTAACTTGAGTTTTTCCCCGTTTTGCGACCGTGCCCCACGACTGTTAAGCGAATCACTGCCATTTCAACACAGCCACAGGGTTGCGAAGTGAGTCGGGCTTCCCCATGGAAATTCTGTCGGTAAGTGAGACGGTGGTTCAGTGAGGCTTTGCAAACCCACCTTGTCAACAGTTGTTAAGCGAATCGCTGCCACGGTTAAATTAGCCACCCGGTTGTTAAGTGAATCCGGCTTCCTCACGGACATGGCTTGTCAGAAAGTCCCCAAAGGAGATCACGGGACCCTGAGACACTGTGACCGTCATAACTGCGAATCAGTTGCCAAGTGTCTGAATTTTGCTCCCGTGACCACGGAGAGGCCGCAGACAGTTGTACGCGCAAAATCATCCTGAGTCACTTTTTGCCCTCGGTCACTAAACAGGCCACTGCAAACCGTGGACAACCTGTACTTGGACCACAAAGCTAAGAGAACGGAGGGAAACCTTGGTTCCGCTCTCCTGCAGGCTAAGAGCCATGTTGGTGTAGTGGTCAGAATGCAGCACTACAGACTCCTTCTGCTGATTGATTGCCGGCTGGCTGCAATTTGGCAGTTCGAATCTCACCAGGCTCAAGGTTGGTTCAGCCTTCCGTCCTTCCAAGGTGGGTCAAATGAGGACCCAGATTGTTGGGGGTAAGAGGCTGATTCTAAACCATTCAGAGGTCTGGAAAGCACTATAAAGTGGTATAAAAGTCTGAGCTATTCCTTCCTTCCTTCCCAGTGCTGTAAAAGCATTGTAAAGCGATATAATTGCTATTGCCCTTCCTTCCTTCCTTCCTTCCTTCCTTCCCAGTGCTGTAAAAGCATTGTAAAGCAATATAAGTGCTGTTGCTATTGCCCTTCCTTCCTTCCTTCCTTCCTTCCTCCTTCCTTCCTGTTAGAATGCAGAATTGCAAGCAAACTCTACCCACAATCAGGAGTTCAATCTTGACCGGCTCCAGATTGACAGCCTTCCGTCCTTCTGAGGTCGGTAAAACGAGGACCCAGATCGTTGGGGACAAATAGGCTGACTCTAAACCGTTTATAGAGAGGGCTGGAAAGCACTATAAAGCGGTATATAAGTCTAAATGCTATAGCTATTGTTTTCTTTCCTTCCTTCCTTCCCAGTGTTGTAAAAGCACTGTGAAGCGGTATAAGTGCTATTGCTATTCCTTCCTTCCAGTTAGAATGCAGAATTGCAAGCAAGCTCTGCCCACAGTCAGCAGTTCGATCCTGGCTGACTCTGCAAGCCGCTTAAAGAGGGCTGTAAAAATATACTCTAAAGCGGGTATAATAAGCCTTAAGTGCTAAGCTTACAGGAGAGCTGAAGCAGAGAAGCCGGAGCGCTGGGGTGGGGGTTGTATCCCACCAGGCGCTCTGCACATGTTCAGAAGCCCCTCCCCCGTTTGCCTGCTGCTCTTCCTTTCATCCCCCCGCCCACCAGGAAACCCAGATTTCCTCGCTCTGCCCTGCTGCGCTTGTCCTTCGCTGCTGCTGCTGACTCCGCCCGGCGCCCCCCTCCCGCTTCCTCCCCCATCCTGGGTCTCCCCGCCCCCCGATCGGAGGAGGAAGGCGAGGGCGGGGCCACCGCCTTGGGCCGCAGGGAGCGGACACGGCGAGTCCACGCGGGGCGAGAGAGAGAGAAGCAGCCGCCAGAGGAAGAGGAGGCAGCGCCCAGCTCCAGCAGCCGCTTGAAAGCGTGTGCCGGCCATCCTCACCTCCCCCCATCCCCGCTGCAAAGAGGTAAGGCTTTTTTGGAAACCGACGCGGCTTTTCCGTTCCGGACACGCATCTTCTTTGCACGCGTTGGCTTCCGGACACGCATCTTCTTCGCACGTGTGCATCGGGGCGGAGGCGGCGTCCAGGATTTCGGACCCGGAGCCCAAATATTTAAAAAAAAAAAAAGGGAACGGGGGGGACGTTTTGCAAAGCGCCGCTTTTGCAAAAACGGCGCGCCTCCCTCCATTCAGACGTCCGTCCGTCCGGGCAGATGCGGGAAGGGAGGGAGGGAGGGAGGGGAAAAGCTGGCTTGGCTTCCCCTTCGCCCGCTTCCCCCCCCCCCTCCCCGGGAGCCTTTCCGTCCTCGGGCACGAGCACTAACGGGCCCGGGATGGGAGGTGGGGGTAGCGCGCGCTCTCGCCCGCCCCGCTTAGCCACCATATGGCGCTTTTGCAACGTGACAGCAGCCGCTTCTGCTGCTGCTGCTGCTCGGGAGCGCGCATCCGGGGGGGTGCGCCCCCCCCCCCCTTTTTGCCTTGCAGCCAGGAAGCGGGAGCAGAGGATGCGCGCTCCCGGCTTTCGCTTTTTTTCCTCTCTCTCTCTCTCTTGCAGGCGCGCGCGCGCCCGCCCGCCCGAGAGATGCCCGCGTCTTCTCTTCGCCGCCGCTATTGTGTGTCCCTCCAAAAAGCAAAAAAAAAATTAAATTAAATTAAATCAGATTTTCCCCCCCTCCCCCCCAAGATTTCCCAGACCGGAGCAAGAGCATGTGCAGAGTGCCCTTTGCTGAAAAAAAAAAAGCGGGGGGGGGGGAAATTCGCCTTTGGAAAGGAAGGAGGTCTACCCGTGATTTCTGGGCTGGCGGGTGGGTGGAAAGCCCTGCGTGGCTCTTTCTACTTCCACCCCTGCCTGTTATTATTTGCACGCCGACCCTGCGAGGTTGGCCTGCTTGGAGAGCAGTTTCCCACTCCCCCATCCCCCCCCAACCTGCAGTGACAGAGCCCTAGGATGCGATCCAGATGTTGCGAGCGAAGGCATCTTCTCTCCCCTGGGTGAGGGAGAGGTGGGTGGATGGATGGATGGATGGATGGGAGGGAGAGAGGGAGGGAGGACACCCCGTCCTTGGCCTCGGGACGGACTCCGATTCCCATCCGTGGGTCAGCAGCTGGCTGGAGATGCAAAGAGCGGTTCCAGGCCGAGCACATCTGCAGGGCATCTGGCCGAGGAAGATGGGAGCTGCTCTTTGGAACACAATGGCTTCTTCTGCCTGGGGGAAATATACATGCACAGACACACACACACACCCTGGTTAGCGACGCCTGGTTGCAGCCTGGAGGTCAATCCCAGAAGGATGGAAACATCAGGACGAGGTTGAAGCTCTGCGGTCGTAAAACGTGCCCTCCCCTTTGGAAAGGGAGGGGGAGTAGTTGTGACATCTGGATTTGTCTTGTGTGCAGCTTTGTGTGGCTCTGGTGCAGTTGGTCTATCCAGATGTGGCATTTGCACCCTCTTTTTTTTTTGCAAGCGTAGATGAGTATTTTTCAACCTTGGCGGTATAAAGGAGAGGGGTGGACTTCAACTCCCAGAATTCCCCCAGCCAGCGTTGGCATGTGATGAGAGACGATGGGAGTTGGAGTCCCTTTAACACAGTATTTTGCGGGGGGGGGGGGGGGGGGGGCTCGTGGGTAGCCTGCCTCCTACACGGAGGGCGTGCAAAAAACGACACTCTTGGGCTCCAAGAAGGATTTGCACCTGGTTTGTGTGTGTATGTGTGTGTGTGTGTGTCAGTTGCTGGCTGGGGAATTCTGGGAATTGAAATCCAGCTGTCATCACAGGTTGAAAAAAAAAAAAAAACACCAGTTAATTTTAGGCTGAGCGTTGGAAGCATCGTCCCAATTAGGTGGCAACAGCAAAGCTAAATTAACACACTCTGGCAAGGAATTGATTCTGCAGCTCTTTTGCAACCTTGGATCTTTTTCACAATGAAGGAAATTCTTCCTCCCGGGATCGAAATCATGCAACATTTGGCTTCCTTTATAATATATTCTATTCAACACTCCCTCCTCTTGAAAAAGCCAGCCTGCAAAGATTAAGAACAGCAAAGGCTCACCCCAAAAAATATGCCGGAATTTGATTCAAACCATCAAAAAGAATCCACAATTCTTTAAGAAGCGCTATTAAAATAACAATAGTTGGAAGTTATTTGCATCCCAAAAAACTGTTTGGGAAAAGCAAATGTTCATTCCAGGGAAACCAAAAGAACAATAAATAAGATTGTAGGGTCTAAAAAGCAAAGGTTCTAGTCCTTATGGTTCTGAATAGAAAAAAAAAATCAAACACTGCAGCTAATTCATGCAAATGAGATGATTGGCCCAACCAGCACAGTGTTGATGTTAAAAATCAGTACAGATTTTAGATCTGGTCATTTAATATTTCCAGAAATGTTAGAATTTGAACTTGGTTTTCTCTGGTTAGCTTCAAACTTAGGTTTTTTTTTTTTTACTGTGGTGTAGCATGTTGTGCAAACTCAACCTTAGAATAAAATAATGGAGTTGGAAGGGACCTTGGAGGTCTTCTAGTCCAACCCCCTGTTTAAGAAGGAAACCCTATACAGCATTTCAGACAAATGGTTATCCAATCTCTTCTTAAAACTTTTCCAGTGTTCAGGGTAAAGTGGAGACCCAGATCATGGCTTAATCCAGGCTAGATTGTTAAATCAATCCAGCCACGCTGTGTTCTGCACTTTTGGCTATCTTGGAGTGCCCAAAACGATCTGAAACCGGATCAAAAGATGTCCTTTCATCCATGAGACTTGAACTCAGGCTCTCCTGAATGCCAAGCAAACATTCGTCTTTCTGTGAAATCTGCCTTCTTGCAACTTAAATTCAGGAGCCAATAATCCACTTTGGTATGATTTTTAGTTTTTTAACGCCACCATTTGCATGGGGTGGAAAGCGGGTATTTTCAGTGGCATCTACTCTTTGGTACCAGCTCCCCTAACCCTTGAGATGTCTTGGAACAGCAGCTCCCATCATCCCCAGTCTCTTGACTTCAAAAGCTAGGGAAGAGCACAGCAAAGTGCAATAAATTGAGTGTACAATTGATTTACGACCACAATTGAGGCCAAAACCTCTGTTGCTAAGTGAATTCTGCCCCATTTTAGGACCTTTCTTTAAATAGTCATTAAGCGAATCACTGCAGTTGTTAAGTTAGTAACCCAGTTGTTAAGTGAATCTGGCTTCCTTAATGATTTTACTTGTCAGAAGGTCGCAAAATAAATATGAGTCAGTTGGCAAGCCTTTGAATTTTGATCATGTGACTGCGACAGTATGAAAAATGGTCACACTGTTTTCAGTGCCGTTGTAAGTTTGAACAGTCACTAAACGAACAGTTGTAAATGGAGGACTATCTGTACTTTATAAATCCAGGAGAGAGTCAATCTAGAACTAAGGAGAAATTTCCTGACAGAACAATTAACCAGTGGAACTGCTTGCCACCAGAAGCTGCACTGGAGGGTTTTTTTAAGAAGAGATTGGTCTGAAATGGTAGAGGGTTTCCTGCTTGACCAGGGGGCTGGACTAGAGGACCTCCAAGGTCCCTTCCAACTTTGTTATTCTATAAGATGCCACTGTGAATCTTTTGGCTGTCTTTGCTGTTGCAGGGAGACCCAAACCTCTCATTTCAGATCCTGGCTAGTCAAATGCTTGTTCAGTTTCCCGTGGAAAGAGATTTATATTTCCGCTGTCTAATTTAACCTTCAACATCGCCTTTCCTGGCAACGTGGTTAGGTGAAAGGTTGGCAAAGGCAGGCAGACATTAAATGTCCAGATATTGAGGACCTCCTCCTTCTATCAGGCTTTGGCAGTAGGGCGATGGGAGTTGGAGTCCCTTTGCAATATTTGGGGGTTCATGGGTTGCACACCTCCTGCGCAGGGGGCATGCAAAATGACACCGTGCGCTCTAAGAAGGATTTGCAAATGGAGTTTTTGCTGTGAATTGCAAATAAATGGGAAGAGGATTATCTGCACCAAGGACTGCATTCGCACAGCCGCTTAACCTGGTTATTGCATGAACTCGTTTCCTAGATCTGCACAGTAGCTTGAAGAAGCATAAGCCACAATTGGGATCAAAATTTCTGGGGCACTCGTTAAGCGAGCCACAGCCAAATTTACGTGGTCCTTTTGGCCACGTTTCTCAAGCCAATCCACTGCGGCTGTTAAGTGAACCAGGCAGTCATTAAGCAAAGCCAACATCCTCTGCGTTTGTGTTTTTGGGAAGCCGGCTAGCAAGTTTGCGATCACATGACCCAGGATGCTAGCAACCATTGTAAATGAATTCTGGTGGCCAAATGCCTGAATTTCGATCACGTGGTTGTGGCGATGTGGCATCGGTGGTCATAAGTGTGAGGACTGGTCATAAGTCACCTTCTTCAGAGCTGTTGTAACTTAGAATAGTCGCAAAACGGTTGCCTGTAAATCTGTTCGCATTGGGATGCGAATTTAACTTTGGTTTCCTCCAACCAAGTGTAGCCTGTTGAATAACTGCCGTTATTATGTTAGTCACCCGGTTGTTAAGTGAATCAGGCTTCCTCCGTTGACTTGGCTTGTCAGAAGGTCGCAAAAGGAGACCATGTGGACACTGCAACCGTCATAAATATGAGTCGGTTGCCAAGTCTCTTTTTTTCAGTGCCGTTGCAACTTTTTGAATGGTTACTAAACAAATTGTTGTAAGCTGAGGACTACCGAAACTTTGACCAAAGCCAAAATAGCAGAGGGAAACCTTGGTTCCGCTCTCTGGCAGACGACAGATAATCCACGATTTTACAACAGTTTGTTTAGTGAGCGTTCAAAGTTACAACGGCACTGAAAATAATGTGACTTACAGCCATTTTTCTCCCTTACGACCGTTGTAGCATTCCCACGGTCATGTGATCAGACTTCGGCCTCTTGACAACTGACTCATGTTTATGACGGTTACAGAGTCCCGGGATCCCACGATCCCCTTTTGCAACCTTCTGACAAGCCATGTCCACAGGGAAGCCAGGTTCACTGAACAGCCGCGTGGTTAGCTCGACATTTGCAATGATTCGTTTAACAACGGTAGCAAGCGAAGTCATAGAACAGGGCCAAAGTCAGCAAATGTCTCTCTTAGTCCAATGTCTACGGAAATTCTCCATCATTCAGGTATGTTTTTTTCCTCAAGAGGCAACTGGACTTTCTGTTTTTTTTTTTCTTTGAAGAGGTTTCGCTGCTCATCCGAGAAGCTTCTTCAGCTCTGACTGAATGGTGGGGGAACGGAAGGATTCAGTCAGAGTTGAAGAAGCTTCTCGGATGAGGAGCGAAACCTCTTCAAAGAAAAAAAAACCCCAGAAAGTCCAGTTGCCTCTTGGGAAAAAAAAAAAAGCACCTTGAGGCCTCACTTAGCCCCGGAAATTTGAGACACGATTGTGGTCGTACGTCGAGGACTCCCCGTCTAGTTCGGCCTCGTCGCATTCCCCGCAGGGACGCCAGCTTGCTTTCAATGCCACCCTGTCTCTTTTGCGAGCCGGCTGGAGGCTGACGCAGCCCGAATGGCACTCGTCCCCCTTGACCTGCCCTTCCAGAGGGAGAAAGCCCCCATTCATCGCAGCTAGAAATCCAGCTGCTAAAGGAGTGGCCGAACTGGGACCCTCGCCCTTTGACCTTTGCTTTTCCAGAGCGCCCTGCTTACGTGGAAAAAGAGCCCAGAGTGTTTGGGGGGGATGAATGGGGGGAGTATCTCCAAGAGAGAGGGAGGGGGAAGACACACACACACACACACATTAGACACAGTGAAGGTTGTTTTCGGATGGGTGTGAAAAAGAGCCCGTGGTGTTTTTGGTGGGGATGAATGGGAGTGTAAGTAAGTGGTAGGTAGGTAGGTAGGAAGGAAGGAAAGAAGAAAAGGGAGGGAAGGAAGAAAGAAGGAAGGAAAGGGGAAAAGGGAGGGAGGAAGGAAAGAGGGAGAAAGGAAGGAAGGGAGGGGAGGAGGGAGGAAGGAAGGAAAAAATGGGGAGTAGGGAGGAAGGAGAGAGGGAGGGAGGGAGGAAGAAAAGGGGGAAAGGGAGGAAGGAAGAAAAGGAAAAAGGGAGGGAAGGAGGGAGGGAGGAAGGAAAAAATGGGGAGTAGGGAGGAAGGAGAGAGGAAGGGAGGGAGGAGGAAGAAAAGGGAGGAAGGAAGGAAGAAAAGGAAAAAGGGAGGGAAGGAAGGAGGAAGGAAGGAAAAAATGGGGAGTAGGGAGGAAGGAGAGAGGAAGGGAGGGAGGGAGGAAGAAAAGAGAAAGGAAGGAAAGAAGAAAAGGAAAAAGGGAGGGAAGGAGGAAGGAGAGAGGGAGGGAGGAAGGAAGAAAGAAAAGGAAAAGGGGAGGGAGGAAGACAAGGGGAAAAGGAAGGGAGGGAGGAAAGGAGGGAGAGAGGGAAGAAGGAAGGACTCTGATTATTTCTTGCACACCTTTCATGACCATACTAGGGAACATCATCTATGCTAGAAGGGAGTGGGATTTGTGGAAGGTAAGATGGAAGGAAGGAAGGAAAGGAAGGGTCATTGTTGATAGGTGAGGGAGATAGGGGAAGACCTTGGGAAAGGAAGCACGGCTACTGAATGAGCGAGGGGGCTTGACCAGTGAAGAAGGGGGAAGATGGCACCCCCCCCCCCCTCAGACCCAGTCAAGGTTGTTTTCGGGTTGGCGCAGAGACCCGACGGAGCTGTGCTCTTCCTATCCAGGGGAACCAGGGGGGCGCAGGGGGCTACCTTCCCATCCGCGGCACCCCCGATTTGCCCCGATCTCCCCTAGGGCTGAGCCGCCTTCCTGTCCCCACAGCCCACATTTGGGGTAAAAGGGGAGAAACGATTGCGTTGGGTCCAAAGCCGGCCTGGGGGGTTGACGTTGCGCTTCCTGTTTTGCAGAGGAAATGCAGCAGAAGCGGAAGTCCGAAATTCCCTGCCCCCCCCCCTCCCCAAGCTGTGGTGTTTCTTCCTCTTCGCTGACCCTCCTCCCCCCCCCCCCACCCCCCAAGACAAAAGCCAGCCACGTAACATCCTCAGGAAGGAGGAGAGGTCGGCTTTGGCCGCAACCACGTCTCAACACCCACACAGATAGTAGTAACTGGGCTGTGTACCTAACACCGCACGTCCCCTATGAGCAGCCGAGCAAAAGGACCCCCTCCCTCTGTCTGGGAGATATCCCCCCCAAAAAAACACCCTGGGCTCTTGGCCTAATGTGTGTGTGTGTGTGTGTGCGCGCGCGCATCTTCTCTCTTCCCCACTGGTCAAGTCCCTTTTCTCATTCAATAGCCATGCTTCCCCTCCCCAAGGTCTTTTCCTCTCCCTCTGCTTATCACCAAATGATCCTTCCTTCCTTCCTTCCTTCCTTCCTTCCTTCCTTCCGATCTTTTCCTTCCTTTCACAAATCCCACTTCCCTCTAGCACAGATGATGTTCCCTAGTACGGTCATGAAATGTGTGCAAGAAAAACACAATAACCAGAGCTCTCCCTTCCTCCCTCTCCTTCTTTCCTCCCACTCTCCCTCTCTCTTCTTCCTTCCTTCCCCCTTCCCCTTTCCTCCCTCCCTCTCTCCCTCCTCCGCCTCTCCCTCCGCTCCCTCCCTCTCCCTCTCCTTCCCTTCCTTCCCCCTCCTCCTCTTCCCTCCCTCCCCTTCCCCCTCCTCCTGTCTCTTCCTCGCCTTCCGTCCCTCCCTCCCTCTTCCCCCCCTCCTCCCTTCCCTCCCTGTCTCTCTCCCCGCCGCTCCTTCCTTCCTTCCTCCCTCCCTTCCTTTCCCCTCCCCCCCCCTTTCCCCGCCTCCCTCCCTCCGCTCCTCCTCTCTCCTCCCCCTTTCCTCCTTCCCTCTCCTCTTTCCCTCCCTTCCCCTTCCATCCTCCCTCTCTCCCTTCCCCCTTTCTCCTCCCTCTCCCTCTCCTTTTTCCTTGCCTTCCTCTCCCTCGCTCCCTTCTCCTTCCTTCCTCCCTCCTCCCTCCCCCTCTCCTCTCCTCCTCCCCCCTCTCCCTCTCCTTCCTTCCCCTTCCCCTTTCTCCCCTCCTCTCCCTCCTCTCCTTCCTTCCTCCCCTCTCCCTCTCCCTCCCTCTCCTCTCCCTTCCCCTTCCCCTCCTCCTCCTCCCGCCTCTCTCCTTCCTTCTTCTTTCCTTCCTCACCCACTCTCCCTCTACTTCCTCCTCCATCCCTTCCCCTATTCATACCTCCCTCCTCTCTCTCTCCTCCCCTCTCCTTCCTTCCTTTTCCCTTTTCTTCCTTACTTTCTCTCTCCCTCCCTTCCTTCCTCAATGGAAAAAAACTCTGGGCAGAGCATGCCTTACTCTCCCTCGGCTTATGGGGCAGTCACTAAGACCCCAGAGGAGTGAACCAAGCCCTCCCTCCTTCCTGTCCTCGAGTTACAAGAACACTTGAGCCCAACATTTCCGTGGCTAAGTGAGAGACAGTTGTGAAGTGAATTTTGTCGCCCCTCCCCACCATTTTACCACCTTTCTGGCCACCGTTGTTAAGTGAACCACTGCGGCCGTTAAGTGAGTAACAGCCAGACTCGGCTGCTGTCCGAATCTCCCTCCCTTCTCTTAGTGGCATCAAAATACCTTCCCTGCTTCGCTGGTGCGCCTTTGTCGTTTTCACATTGTGGCATTGTGTACATGGGAACTCATAAGTTCCCATCAAGGCTGTTCAGAATTAATTTTGGAAGGGGAAGATCGACAGGCCCTGAGCAATGCATTTTTACAATTTTCTTAAAAAAGACAAGATAAATATATTATAAATATAGCCCTTATAATTACTGACTGAATGTCTAAAGGCAGACAGATAACTCTACAAAGCATCCACACAAAGTTTCTTTATTGGTTCATCAGGTATCCTCATATATAACTCACCGTTACATCGAGATTCATCTCAGTGTACAAATCTTTGTATAGCTGAATTCATAGGGTAAAAGCATAGTGCTCTTTTATCCCCATAATGAAGGATCAAGGGGGTGAGGCACCAGCACGTTGCTGGGGTCCAGACAACAGTGAAGGAACCCTCCTCAACCCACCAAGGGTCGATTCAGTGACCAATCAGGATTACAGATGTGACCACATGGCATGGACTACATTTCCCAGGATGCCTTGACTACGTTTACCATGATGCATTCTCTTAAGAGGACAGCTCTCACTTCTTAACTAACTACCCCAATTCCCAATTAACTATAAACTGTCTGGATGGCACACCGCCAATTTGGTGAATTTGGGGGGGGGGTTCCCCCACCCATTTTTTTTTTAAGCTGGAAAGTCCGGGATGGGGAAATAACAGTGGAAACATTGCTTTTATTTTACCGCAGGTCCTCGACTCACGACTGCAACTTATGTTGCTAAATGAAAAAAAATGTGTTAAGCGCAGTGGTGGGATTAAAAAATGTTTACTACCGGTTCTGTGGACGTGTCTTGGTGGGTGTGGTGTGTCTTGGTAGGGCGTGGCAGGGGAAGGATATTACTGCAAAACCTCCCTTCCCTCCTCACCCCACTAACCTGCTTTCCAGCTCCGTTCTCCTGTGCACGGCAACCAAAGAAGTGGTTTGATGGGCGTGCCATTCTGTGGGCATGGCTTTGTGGGCGTGGCTTGGCTTTGTGGGCGTGGCTTTGTGGGCGTGGCAGGGGGGAAGAAGACTGCAACATCCCCATTCTCTCCCCATCCCATTAACCTGCTTTCCAGCTCCGTTCTCCTGTGCACGGCAACCAAAGGAGACCCAGCTGATCAGCTGTGGGCGTGGCTTGGTGGGCGTGGCAGGGGAAGGATACTCCCCATTTCCTCCTCACCCCATTAACCTGCTTTCCAGCTCTGTTCTCCTATGCAGGGCAACCAAAGGGGACCCAGCCAATCAGCTGGGCCTCAGGAGGCGGAGAATAGATGGGGTTGGCGGAGCCAGTCAGAGGCGGCATCGGCTGGTTCTCCGAACTATTCAGCATTTCTGCTACCGGTTCTCCAGAACCAGCTGAATTCACCACCTCTGGTTAAGTGAGCTTTGCCGCCGTTTTTACGATCTTTCTAGCCACCGTTGTTAAGTGAATCAAGACGGTGGTTAAGTTAGTAACACAGGTTGCTAAGTGAATTTGGTTTCCCCTCCCCCATGGACTTTGCTCGTGAGAAGGTCGCAAAAAAGGGTCACTGCAACCGTCGTAAATAGGAGTCAGTTGCCCAGCGCCTGAATTTGGATCAGGGGACTCTGGAAATGCCACCACGGTCCTAAGTGTGCAAAAGGTTTCAAAACGGGGATCGCGTTATCTTGGGACACCGTAATGGTCGTAAGTATGAAGCAGGTAGAATTGTGATCATTTTAGACCAGCGCTTTAAGGTGGGTGGACTTCCTTTAAGGTTACTTTAAGATGGGAGGACCTCAACTTCCAGAATCCCCCAGCCAAGTTGCTTTAAGATGGGTGGACTTCAACTCCCAGAATCCCCAGCCAAGTTGCTTTAAGATGGGTGGACCTCAACTCCCAGAATCCCCCAGCCAAGTTGCTTTAAGATGGGAGGACCTCAACTCCCAGAATCCCCCAGCCAAGTTGCTTTAAGGTGGGAGGACCTCAACTCCCAGAATCCCCCAGCCAGGTTGCTTTAAGATGGGTGGACCTCAACTCCCAGAATCCCCCAGCCAGGTTGCTTTAAGATGGGTGGACCTCAACTCCCAGAATCCCCCAGCCAGGTTGCTTTAAGATGGGTGGACTTCAACTCCCAGAATCCCCCAGCCAAGTTGCTTTAAAATGGGAGGACCTCAACTCCCAGAATCCCCCAGCCAGGTTGCTTTAAGATGGGAGGACCTCAACTTCCAGAATCCCGCCACCAAGTTGCGTTAAGAGTGTGGACTTCACTCCCAGAATCCCAGGCCCCCCCAAGTTGCTTTAGATGGTGGACCTCACTCCCAAATCCCCCAGCCAATTGCTTTAAGATGGAGGACTCAACTCCCAAATCTCCCACCAAGTTGCTTTAAGGTGGGAGGACCTCAACTCCCAGAATTCCCACCAGGTTGCTTTAAGATGGGTGGACCTCAACCTCCCAGAATCCCCCATCCAGGTTGCTTTTCAGAGGGGTGGAACCTCCAACTCCCAAATCCCCAGCCAGGTTTGCTTTAATAGGGTGGACTTCAACATCCCAGAATCCGCCAGCCAAGTTGCTTTAAGATGGGAAGACTTCAATTCCTAGAATCCCCCAGCCAGGTTGCTTTAAGAGAAGTGGGAATTGAATTCCACACCCTAAATTTCCCAGTGTTGAAACATGGTTCTAACAATAGTAGTAAATAGTAAATTTTGCCTGGTTTTTATTTTTTTTAATAGAACCCAACTGAATAATTTTTCCTTTCTATTTTATTTCTGGAGACGTGTCTTGCACATATTGCAAAAGAACCAAAATAGCCACCTTTATGGAAACCCGAGAAGGACAGCCTTATCATCATCCCAAGTCAGTTGTTCCTTGCACGCAACTTTGGGGAGGGGTACCTTTCCCCTCCCCCACCCTTTTTGAAAGCCAACTTCCATTTCCTTGCACTAATTTCTATTTTCTGGGTCATGGCAGAAAAGAGTGCTCTCTTCTTAAGTGCAATGCCCTCTGGCTTGGAGGTTGGTCGTGTGTTTGCATCACACGCCACGCCACGGCAGAGTAAGACGGCCTTTTTCCTTTGATTGTTTGCAGAAGTGTGTTTTTGCACTTCCTCCGCCGAGGATGAGAGAGCAAGAAGAGATTCTTGCCTTGGGGGTGTTTTGGTCAGAAGGCCGCCTTTAACGTCTGCAAAAATATGATCTCAAACAGTTGCCAGACATTTCTTCCTTTTTTCTCCTCTCGCATTCTCTCCGTCTCTCCCTTCTGTCACCCCAACTATACTACTAATTCTGGGAAACCGTTGGAAGAGCGGTAGGAGGTGTTAATACCACTATAGAGGGACTTAGTAAGATCGCACTTTTATTTTTATTTTATTTATTTTTTTCTTTGTTTGTCAAACATGTACAAGTTATCAAGGATAAGTATGAACAAGAACACAGGGAGTTAAATCAGAGGTGGTCTTCAGCCGGTTCTGACCGGTTCTACAGAACCGGTAACGGAAATTTTGAGTAGTTCGGAGAACCGGCCAATCCCGCCTCTTGACTGGCCCCGCCAATCCCATCTATTCTCCGCCTCCCAAATCCCAGGCTCTTTTTACCCACTTCGTATGGTTGGAAAGGCTGAGTCAATCTTGAAGCGATCAGGATCGAACTCCTGGCAGTGGGCAGTTTGTTTGCAATACTGCATTCTAATCACTGAGAAGAAAGGAAAGGAAAGGAAATAGCACTTGGACTTAACATACCGCTTCACGGTGCTTTCCAGCCCTCTCTAAGCGGTTTACGGGGAGGGGAGGGAAGGAAGGAAGGAAAGGAAAGGAAAGGGAAGGAAGGAAGGAAGGAAGGAAGGAAGGAAGGAAGGAAGGAAGGAAGGAAGGAAGGAAGGAAGGGCAATAGCAATAGTCCTTAGACTTATATCCCTCTTCACAGTGCTTTCCAGCCCTCTCTAAGCAGTTTACAGGGAGGGAGAGAAGGAAGGAAGGAAGGAAGGAAGGAAGAGAAAGAAAGAAAGAGAAAGAAAGAAAGAAAGAAAGAAAGAAAGAAAGAAAGAAAGAAAGAAAGAAAGAAAGTAATAGTACTTACACTGCTTCACAGTGCTTTTACAACACTGGGAAGGAGGGAAGGAAGGAAAGAAGGAAAGGAAGGAAGGGCAATAGCACTAGCACTCAGACTTATATCCTGCTTCAGTGCTTTACAGCCCTCTCTAAGCGATTTTACAGAGTCAGCCTCTGGCCCCCAACAGTCTTGGTCCTCATTTTACCCACCTCGGAAGGACTGAAGATTGAGCCAACCTTGAGCCAGTCAGGATTGAACTGCCGAACGGCTGGCAGCATGACTCTTACAGTATAGGATCTACTGCTTGAGCAGGGGGTTGGACTAGAAGACCTCCAAGGTTCTTTCCCACTCTGTGATTCTGTTCTGTTAAAACGCACGTGAAAAGTACCCAAATTCAGGGCTATCCAAGGACGTGCAAAGGAGATTCTACAGGGGAAAATTTACTTATCAGAAAAAGTAACTTCTGATTGTTTTCACATGTACAACCGTTGTAGCATCCTTGTGTCACCTGACCAGAATTTGGGCACTTGGCAACTGACTCGTTTTTATGATGGTTGCAGAGTCCCGGGGTTACACGATCCCCTTTAAGCGACCTCCTGACAGGCAAAATCAATAGAGAAGTCAGATTCATTTCACGTTATTACTAATTGAACAGTTGCAGTGGTTCACTTAACAACGGCAAGAAAGGTCGTAAACGGGGCAGAGCTCACTTAACAAATGTCTCACTTAGCAACCGACGTGTTGGCCTCAACTGTGGCCATATAATGCCTATATAAGGCAAAAATAAAGCAAGGTCTGTATTTTTTTTTAAGAAGGTTGAATATTGTTGGAAAATGTGCTTCACTTCAATGCAGCGTGCATTACAACCCTGTTTGTAACGCTTCGTTGTCTCTTTTCTTTGTCCAAGAAACACTTCCAAGATGACACGGGACCGTTGCCCCTTCCCGGCTTTCGCGACCGCCGTGGCTGCAGCATGCTGACTTACGACGGTGGAGTGGGAGCGGGTGCCAGGAATTGCTCCTCTCCCAAACGGTTTGCAAGCGTCTTTCCATGGGGAGGGCACTGCCTTTCTCTGTCCACCTGACCACCACCGCTGGCTATCTTGGGAGCCCGCGATTGGCTGGCGAGCCTGAGAGGCGGCGGGGCCTTCCCTCCAATCAGAGACAAGGGCGGGATCCGGAATCCTGAGTGCACGCCGGCCAGGGGCGATGCAGTCGGACGATCTCTTCGTTCGCAAGATGCGACGCCACTCGAACCGTCCGCCGCTCACCTCCTTCTCGTTCGACAACTTCCGGGCCCCTAAGCCCCAGGCAGCGTGCGAGGGCCCGCTCGTGGGCCACTGCGGCCCGCCGCTCAGGTCACCACAGCGCACCGGCCTCATGCATCGCAGCAACAGCGACGTGACCCTGAGCGAAGGGGAACTGACGACCACTGTGGGGACTCCCGGCTCCCCGTTGCCGCACTCCGCAGGGTCCATAATGGGGTTCCAGCAAAACAGCAGCAGCAGCCCCAGCCTGCCCTCGAAGAGCATGGCGCCTCCTCGAGCCCGGGCACACAGCCACGAAGAGTCCCGGGCGGGTAGCCCCACCGCCCGGCGTTTCCGCGATCCCCTGCTCCTGCTGGGGCTGGCAGCTTCAGATGTCTGGGAATCGGACGGGAGTAGTGTCCCATTGACAGAGATCACTGTATCGCTTCCCGCACTGGAGGTGGCCACGCCGGTGTGGGGCCGCCACTTGGCCCACTATGACGTCCAGAGTATCCTCTTTGAGCCGGGCGAGGGGGCCCGGGAAGCCGCCAGGCAGGGCAACGTCACCACGGGCGCCTCGGCGGCTTCGCAGTGCCGTACGGCGGACGTGACGCCTATTCTGGAGGACGGGGCAGAAGAAGAGGAAGGAGGCATGCTGGTGCTCAGCTGTTCCGCCTTTCGGGTAGAAGCCGGAGGGGAGGTCGAACGGGGACTAGGCCAACACCGGGGGCTGCCCGCGGGCTTCCACTGTCCAAACATGGCCGTTTCGGTGCTGGAGGAACCCCGTGAAAGTTACGGACAGAGGAGCAGCCGAGTGATGCACGCCATTGAGTATGCCGATCTCGGAGCCTGTTACTACCGGAAGCATTTTACGGCAAAGGTGAACGAAGGGCGTCAGGGAGAATGGGAGGAAAGGGGAGAACAGGGAAAATGTTCAATGAGCTGCCATTCCTTGTAAAATTTCTCATAAAATTGAAACACAGGTAATCCTCGATCTGAAGCCATTCATTTAGCGACCGTTCTAAGTTACAAAGGTACTGAAAAAAAAAGGGACTTCACGGTCTGTTCAGCCACTTATGACCATGGCCACATCCCCCTGGTCACATGATCAGAATTTTAAGTGCTTGGCAACTGGCATGTACTCATGACTGTTGCAACATCCTGGAGTCTCGCCATTCTGCCATTTTTGAGCTTCCCAGCCGGTTTCCAGCAAGCAAAGCCAAGTCGGCTTGACTTAAGGCCCGCACAGTTCCCTTACTGACTTGCAGTGTTCTGCTTAACAACCACGGGAAAGGCGTAAAGTCAGGCACGTCTTGCTGAACCCCTGCTTTGCTCAGCGACGGAAATACTGATGCCGATAACGGTCGTACGTTGAGGACTTTTTAAAAAGCCACATTTGAGTGGGTAGAAATAATCTCTGGGTTAAAACTGAAGTTCAGGAGCTGTTTCCAGTTGGAATTAAGTTCTCCCCTTAGATTTAATCTTCGAATGCAACGTAATTTAGGACATCAAAGCAGTCTGCCCTAACCAGATTAGCCATTCTTCCCAGAATGGAAGACTTTGATGTTTGTGTGGCTAAGAACTTCTGACTGTGTCCTTCCCTTGGTTTTAAAATAGAAGCTAGAACAATCTCTGTTTTGCCTGAGTTTTGTTTTCCTTTCACATGATAAGTTCTCTCAGAAGCTGCCGTGGCTCATTCTTTGCATCTTCTCTGCGTTAGAGTTAAATGAGCAATCTTTTTTTTAATTTGTTATTATTTGTTGTATTTTATTTTAACGAACAGTCCATCTTTCATTTAAACAGTGTGTGTCATTGTGCGATAATATTTCTAATTAATACAGATTCCTTACTGTAACAATAATAATTACACCTTTATTTTAAACCACTACACATGATATCTCTTATCGTTATAACCACCCCCTTCTTAATGCCTTCTCCTCTATAGTCTTACATTTAATTTCTAACTTCCATTTTTATTTTCCAGCCATTAATAAAATAGTTCGCCTATCATATAATATTCAGGGTTTTTTTCTTCAATTGCCAATGTTAATCTGTTCATTTCTGCAACATTCTAATATTTTCCTGATCGCTTTCTCTTCGATTGGAATCTTTTCACTTTCCCAGTTTTGAGCAAATACTATTCTAGCTGCAGTTAATACATGAATAATTAAATATGCCTTTTCTTTGCTATAACTTTCAGGTATCACCCCAACAAAAAACAATTTCAGGTTTTAAGTCTCTACGTTACTTTATCTTTTCTAACCATGTATGTATTTTTGTCCAGTATCTCTTAGCTTCTACACATGTCCACTACAAATGAGCAATGTGTCTTTTTATTTTTTTTCTCACCCCAAATCGGGGAATTTTTGTAGCAAAGGAAGAGAGTGTAACCCTGGTGGAAGTTGGCGAACCCTTTCTCTGGTCACTTTTTGGAAAAAATACAGCATGCCAGAACTAAAGAGGAGGC
>CM042847.1:5382844-5430344 GCA_023653725.1 Bungarus multicinctus
GTCCGTCTGTGTGATCACATGGCCCCAGGACACTGCAACCGTCATAAATATGAGTCTCTAAGCACTTGAGTTTTAATCGTGTGACTATGGGTTCTACTCTCCCTCGCCACTTGAAAAGAAATCTCTTCCAAATACAAAACACAAGTAGAGGAGAGGAGTTTCAGTTTTAATTTCACAGCACCAAGCAGCTTTAGTACAGAACAGTTGAGCTAAGCCACGCCCAGTCTCCTTGCTGTCTCTTTCCTTGCTCACACAGCAAATACTGTTTCAGTTTCCAAACAGCCCTCAACTCTCTCACACACTGACAGGACGCTAACCTGAGGAATACCCATGGATGCTGGTAGGCACAGGGAGAATTTTTTCTCCCTTATTTTCCTCCCCAAAAACTAAGCCCGACCACATAGTTTTCATAGCGAAGCACAGGTATCGAGCTACTGTTTTAATATCCTCTTATTATATTATATATATATTTAATTTTTTCCTAGCCATTACACTGGAAGCATCCGATCGGAGTTTTCCCACGCTGCTTCATCTCATTGCTTCTTACTGCTCAGTTCCGTAAGTGAAGTTAGCAAAATCTTTGGAGGGGATGATGCCTAGGTTGAAAGGCATCAAACACGCCCAGGAAGTGGGTTCAGTTCACTAACCAAGTTAAGAGCCTCACGTCAAAGCATACAACATTGCCCATAGTTTTACCTCTTACCCCCTAAATGGCTTTTTTTTTTTTTTTTAGTTTGGATGGCGAACAACCACTGTAAACCTAATGTAAAGCGCTTTAAACTTGATTGTCGAAAGTTCGATTTTTGTCCAGCTCTGGAATATCTTATTCAAGTGGTCTCAGCCTGCTATAACTTCCAGTTTTAATTCCAACTTGATTTCGGCAGACCTCATGTGAATCTGCTTTTCACCCCTGTCACATTTTAATTGTTTTGTTCATTTGAATTTCTAATTTTACAGATAGATAGATAGATAGATAGATAGATAGATAGATAGATAGATAGATAGATAGATAGATAGATAGATAGATAGATAGATAGATAGATAGATAGATAGATAGATAGATAGATAGATAGATAGATAGATAGATAGATAGATAGATAGATATTGAGATACATAGATAGATAGATGATAGATAGATAGAGATAGATAGATATAGAGATAGAGATAGATAGATGATAGATAGATGATAAATAGAGATAGATAGATAGATATAGAGATTGAGATAGATAGATAGATAGATAGATAGATAGATAGATAGATAGATAGATAGATGATAGATAGATAGATAGATAGATAGATAGATAGATAGATAGATAGATAGATAGATAGATAGATAGATAGGTAGGTAGGTAGGTAGGTAGGTAGGTAGGTAGGTAGGTAGGTAGATGGTAGATAGATATAGAGATTGTGATAGATAAATAGATGATAGATATATAGAGATTGAGATAGATAGATATAGAGATTGATAGATAGATGACATAGATGATAGAGAGACTGAGATAGAGCTAGATATAGAGGTTGAGATAGATAGATATAGAGATTGATAGATAGATGACAGATAGATGATAGAGAGAGATTGAGATAGATAGATAGAGAGAGAGAGAGAGAGAGAGAGAGAGAGAGAGAGAGAGAGAGAGATGTAGAGATTGAGATAGATAGGCAGGCAGATAGATAGATGATATATATATAGAGAGATTGAGATAGGTAGATAGATAGATAGATAGATAGATAGATAGATAGATAGATAGATAGATAGATAGATAGATAGATAGATAGATAATAGATATAAAGATTGTGATAGATGATAGATAAATAGATATAGAGATTGAGATAGATAGATGACAGAGAGAGAGAGATTGAGAGAGATAGACAGATAGATGATAGATAGATGATAGATAGATAGATAGATGGATGATAGGTAGATGGAAGGAAAGAAAGAAAGAAAGAAAGAAAGAAAGAAAGAAAGAAAGAAAGAAAGAAAGAAAGAAAGAAAGAAAGAAAGAAAGAAAGAAAGAAAGAAAGAAAGAAAGAAAGGAAAAAGGGAAGGATTGGTCTGCCATTTTTCAGAAATGGGGTCTCCTGCTTGGGCAGGGGGATGGACTAGATGACCTACAAGGTCCCTTCCAACTCTGTTAATCTGTAATCTGAAAGAAGGAAGGCCTGCAAGATCCCTTCCAACTCTGTTATGCAGAGGAGGAGGAGAGTAGAATCTCCTTCTTGAGCAAGGGGTTGGACTAGAAGACCTCTAAGGATCCTTCCAACTTTATTATTCTGAGGAGAAGGTGAAAGGAGAAGGAGAAGGAGAGAAAGGCCTCCTGCTTGAGCAAGGGGTTGGACTAGAAGACCTCCAAGGGCCCTTTCCACTCTATTCTGATTAATTAGATTCCCTTAACACCTACAGTAGTTCACTTTAAAAAAAAAATGAGCATGACTCATTGAATAACGCATTGCTTAGTGACGGAGATTCAGGTTCCAACTGTGGTACCTGTATGAGTTTCTGGCTTTCGAAAGCAGCCTTATGGGTTTGGGAACTCTGGACGAGATTCTCTTTTTTTCTCCCCCTTTAAGGGACATCCTGCCTCTTGCATTACGTCTCCCGCAACCGATCTGGGAGGCTTCCACCTGCCAGGAGCTGGAAGCCATTGCTCACCTGGGGCTAGGTGAGTAGCTATGGGGGAGGTAATCCCACCACACCTCCTCACCTTCAATGCTTCCCCAGTCCAAACACCTCCACCTGGACTTCTGGATCATTGAGTTTCTGGGCTCAGGAGTCCGGAATTAGAATGCTCCGAGATTGGGATAGCATCAAGATCATCACAAGAAGTGATAATACCACTTTAAACCACATATACTTGGAATAATACCATGTCCAGTTTTGGTCACTGCGATATAAAAAAAGATGTTGAGATCTTAGAATAAGTGCAGAGAAGAGCAACAAAGATGAAACTCATCAAAATGGATGAATGATTGAATGAGTGAATTAATGAGTGAATTAATGAGTGAATTAATGAGTGAATGAATGGATGGATGGATGATTGAATGAGTGAATTAATGAGTGAATTAATGAGTGAATGAATGGATGGATGGATGATTGAATGAATGATTTAATGGATGGATGGATGGTTGGATGATGAATGAATGGTTGACTGGATGGATGGATGATTGAATGAATGAATGAATGAATGAATGAATGAATGGATGGATGGATGGATGGATGATAGATGGATGGATAGATGGATGGTTGGGTGGATGGATGGATGGATGGATGATTGAATGGATGGATGATTGAATGAGTGAATTAATAAGTGAATGAGTGAATGAATGATTGAATGAATGGATGGATGGATGGATGATTGAATGAATGACTTAATTGATGGATGGATGGTTGGATGATAAATGAATGGATGGATGGAAGATTGAATGAATGATTGAATGAATGAATGAATGAATGATTGGATGGATGGATGGATGGATGGATGGATGGTTGGGTGGATGGATGGATGAGTGAATGATTGAATGAATGAATGAATGAATGAATGGATGGATGGATGATTGAATGGATGGATGATTGAATGAGTGAATGGATGGATGGATGATTGAATGAATGAATGAATGATTGAATGGATGGATGGATGGGTGAATGGATGGATGCTTGGATGGATGGATGGATGAATGAATGATTGAATGGATGGATGAATGGATGATTGAATGAATGAATGATTGAATGGATGGATGGATGGATAAATTCTTTATTGGACAAGTGTGATTAGACACACAAGGAATTTGTCTTGGTGCATATATTCTCAGTGTACATAAAAAGAAAAGAGACACTCGTCAAGAATCATAAGGTACAACATTTAATATAGTCATAGGGTACAAATAGGCCATCAAATCATACTAGGAAACACCCAATATAAATAGTAAGGATACAAGCAACAAGGTTACAGTCATACAGTCACAAGTGGGAGGAGATGGGTGATAGAAACAATGAGAAAATTAATAGTAATAGTAGTGCAGACTTTGTACATAGTTGGACAGTGTTGAGGGAATTATTTGTTTAGCAGAGTGATGGCGTTCAGGGAAAAAACTCCCCTTGTGTCTAGTTGTTCTGGTGTGCAGGGCTATATAGCGTCGTTTTGAGGGAAGAAGTTGAAACAGTTTATGTCCAGGATGTGAAGGGTCTGTAAATATTTTCACAGCCCTCTTTTCGACTCGTGCAGTTTAGAGGTCCTCCATGGAAGGCAGGTGGGTAGCCATTGTTTTTTCTGAAGGAGAAACTTCCTAACAGTGAGGACAATTAACCAGTGGAACAGCTTCCCACTAGAGGTTGTGGATGCTCCATCACTGGAGGTTTTCAGGAAGAGACTAAGGTCTTCTGTTCTTGGTTAGCGGGTTGGACTAGAAGACCTCTGAGATCTCTTCCCTATCTATCATTCTATGTTCTGTTCCTTCTCTTTCTCCTGCAGAATTCTGGAATTCCTCTCTCAACGCCAAGAGATCCACCCAACTGGCTTCACTGGGATCTACTTCCGGCACGGACGCAGTCTCTCCATCCCTCCCTCTAAGAGTTCGCCAGGGTCTGCACGGGCCCCAGATGGGTGGGCAACAACCCAACCAAGCCCCTGGCCTTCCTCCTATCTCTTTTGACGGCCCATCCCCTGAAGATGTGAGCATCCGACGCCAGTATTTCAAGAGTAACATCAAGGTGCAAGTTTCCACCGAGGCTGCCAGCCCCCTCTCCCCGCCGGCAGCCCCACCGCCCCCCATTCCCGTTGGCAAGAAGAAGAAAAAGAAGACCCCTCCCCACCCACCGCAGCCCCCTGCCCCCGATGGGAAAAGCCAATGTTCCAACGGAGAATATTGCACAACCGGGAGGAAGGATTCCTAAAAACACGGAAATGTTTGCTCCTTCAGCTTCGTTGGGTCAGCCGCTGTGCACGATGGGCGGAAAACAGGTCTGTGGGTGGGTGGGTGGGGTGTGCCTGATGGAGAACGTTGTCCCTGGCACACACACACACCCAAATGCTCAAGATGAGGAGGAAACTGAGCCCCAGAGTCCAGAATTACATTTCCAGCCCTCCTGTGTCTTTTGGGGGTTTGCAGGGACGTAAGAAACGGAAGACAATAGATTAGAATAGAATAGAATAGAATAGAATAGAATAGAATAGAATAGAATAGAATAGAATAGAGGAGAGGAGAGGAGAGAAGAGAAGAGAAGAGAAGAGAAGAGAAGAGAAGAGAAGAGAAGAGAAGAGAAGAGAAGAGAGATGTAGAGGAGAAAAGAAAAGAGTAAAGAAGAGAGAATAGAAGAGAGAATAGAATAGAATAGAATAGAGGAGAGAAGAGAAGAGAAGAGAAGAGAAGAGAAGAGAAGAGAAGAGAGATGTAGAGGAGAAAAGAAAAGAGTAAAGAAGAGAGAATAGAATAGAATAGAATAGAAAATAGAATAGAATAGAATAACAGAGTTGGAAGGGACCTTGGAGGTCTTCTAGTCCAACCCCCAATTGTGTGTCCAAGGGGGAATTACTGGTAGTACACAACTTAACGACCACAATCGGGATTCCATTGCAGTTGTTAAGCGAGCCCGACATTATGACCTATTTTGCCAGGATTGTGAAGTGAATTACTAAAAGCTGCATACGAAGTGATTGATTAATTTTTTTTTTTAAAAAAAAACCAAATCAAAGCCATGTATACCTGGAAGAATCCTAGAATCGCAGGGTTGGAAGGAGCCCTAGAGTGCATCTAGTCCAACCCCTCCCCCCTTGCTCAGGGCAGGCTGATCGATGACCCTCTAGCTTCCATTTGTAACTGGCCTACCTTGCAGGGCTGTCAGTTTGAAAAGGCTCAAAACATACATGCTGCTGCTTTTGAGTTTTCCGGAGGAAAAACTAAGCCCATTTTAAAAACATTTTCTCAACTCATTTATAACTCATTTATATAACCGCCTCAGCTGCTTTGTGTTGGACAGAGGGGTTTAAGAGGTATAATTTTATGTTTTTATATAAGCTTAGGTCAAATAAGGACATTTAAAGATGTAGTATCTAGTTACCTGGTGGTGTTTTTTCTGTGTGTGTGTGTGTGTGTGTATTTTTCCTTTCTCCACTTCAAAACAAGAAACAAATATTGGTGTTTCTGTTTGACCTCTCAAATTTGAAGAGGTAAAATATTACGCTGTGGTTGAATGTTTTCACTACTCAAGTTTTACTAGTGTTATTTGGCCTCTGTTATTGCATTTTATAAATCTTGGGTGCAGGCAGCCTCTTCTATGAAGAGCAGGCATTTTGAAACTTTTCAAATAAAGGTCATTACTAAATGCATTCATGACTCCGTACATTTAATTTTATTTCCTTATTATTCCAGGCACCCCAAGCACCCTCCGGGGCGGGGGCTGACCACAACATCCATCATCCCCACCCCAACGGATGAAGGCTGTGGGTAAACCAAGTCCCAGGATCCCCCAAATAAATATCCAGTGTCTTCTCTATCTGAACCTTTTTTCTTAATTTTATTTTTATTGGCTTAGATGTGCTGAAAGTGTGGCAAACGAGCAGGATTTCCAACACTTAATCTGTTTTTTTTTAAAATACTTTATTCAATTTTCAAACAGTTTAAAAAAATAGAAAAACTACACAGTTATATCAACATTGAAGACATCATTTACATTTCTTAATCTTATTCTTATATTTAATTTCCTATTCCTTTGCAATTATTACACATCACTTTTCCTATTAATTCACTATTTCTTATTCCATATTTAGACCTCTCGTTGCATAATATATTTTCTATTAATTCTACATTCAGTATATATAACTTCATATACTTTACTTAATTATTTATTTATATATTTTTATTTATTTACTTTTGTCAATTGCATACAAGATAATAGGTATAAGTAAAAACATAGTTATGAATACATGGATACATATAAGAAAAATAAAAAATAAAAGAAACAATAGGACAGGGTCAGTAGGCACGTTGGTGCGCTTATGCACGCCCCCTACAGACCTCTTAGGAAAGGGGTGAGGTCAATAGTAGACAGTCTAAGGTTAAAGTTTTTGGGGTTTGGGGAAGAAACCACAGAGTCAGGTACTATTACAATACTACTTTTTTTTGTCCTCCTATTCTCAAACCATGCGTCCCAGACTGAATAGTATATCGATTCCTCTTTATCTTTTAATTCTAAGGTCAGCCTATCCATTTCTCCACAGTCTAGTATTTTCCTTATCACTTATCTCTTGTAGTGTATCTCCCTGTTTCCAGTGTTATGCATAGGAGATCCTAGCAGCAGTTGTTATATGTAGAACGATATATCTATCAGTTTTGCTATATTTTCCTTTTATTATGCCCAATAAAAATAGTTCTGTTGAAATTTTTTGTTTTCTTATTTTATTTATTATATTTTATAATATTTATATTTTATAATATTATATTTTATTTATTATATTTTATAATACTATATTATATCATTTATTATTTTAATCTTATTTCCTTGTATTTTAATCTATATATATAATTTATAAAAGCAAAATACCACTTACGCATCATCACAAAAATCTCCAGAACCATAAAGCCTACAAACTTGAAATTTGGCCCATATGTTCCACTTGGCTTCTAAGTGCTCACTAAGAAAGGATTCTTCAAAATGACCATCAGAGCTATTAGTATTTCCTATATTATTGTCATTATTTTTAACACGCTCTGATGCTAAGGAGTTCTACTCCCGCTCCCCACCTGAAAAGAAATCTCTTCCAAATGCAAAACACAAGCAGAAGAGAGGAGTTTTAGTTTCAGTTTTATCAAGCAGTTTTAGTACAGAACAGTTGAGCTAAGCCACACCCAGGCTCCTTGCTGTCTCCTTGCTCTCACAGCAAATACTGTTTCAGTTTCCAAACAGCCCTCAACTCTCTCACACTGACAAGACGCTAGCCAGAGGAATACCGATGGATGCTGGTAGGCAGAGGCAGAATTTTTTCTCCCCTTATTTTCCTCCCCAAAAACTGAGCCCGATGACATAGTTTCGTAGCAAAGCACGGGTACCAGCTAGTATATACATATATACAGGTAGTCCTTGACTTAACGGTCACAATGGAGCCCAAAATGGCGGCCAAGCGAGACGTTCGTTGTGAGCTTTGTTCGGTTTTTACAACTTTTTTTGCCACGACTATTAAAGTGAATCCCTGCAGTTGTTAACGTTAGTAAGACAGTCATTAAGTGAACCTGGCTTCCCCGTTTGACTTTCCTCGGCAGAAGGGTCGCAAAAGGGCATCGCGAGACCCCCAGACACTGCGACCATCGTAAGTATGAACCTGTGGCCAAGCAGCCAAATTTTGATCAGGTGACCACGGGACATTGCAACGGTCGTAAGTGTGAAACACGGTCCTAAGTCACTTGTTTTCAGTGCCGTTGTAACTCCGAACAGTCACTAAACGAACTGTTGTAAGTTTGAGGACTCCCTGTATCCCGGAGGGACACAAAGCGTTCTCTTTTCTGTCTTTTCCTGCAAGGATTGCTGGCTTGAAAGCAAATATATTTCCATTGTTGAAGACGGACTCTTTTAATCCCCTTTTTTGGAGGGAGGAAAAAATAGTTTTTTAAAAAAGATTATCTTGCCTTCTAAAGTAAATCTAGGAATTCTTGCTTAATTCCTTGGAAAATCACTGTGACTAACAACTTCTGCCTAGTTCCCCCATCGAGCTTGGACCTGGGACACCGATTCCCCCAAAATAGTTTCCCCCAGGAATTCTGCTTTGTGGGGAGGGAAAAAGTGGCAAGCAAGAACAGAAGTCTCGTAAATGGAATTGGAATGACATTTTCATCACTTTCCAAAGAGGGTTTTTTTTCCCAAAGCTGTTCTTGCAAAATTTAGCCATATCAAGTTGAGATTTGTTTGATTTATTGCTATTTTTTTCCCCTCTTCAAAATGGGTGGGTTGGTTGTTTTTTTTGAGACTTGGGGATGCCCAAAAGTCTTCTACAAGGGAATTGGGACATGGTACATTAATTCCAGCCTTTCCTTTCTTTTCCTTTCCCTTCCGTTCCTTCCTTTCCTTTCTATTTTCTTTCCTTCCTTCCTTCCTTTCCTTCCTCCCTTCCTCCTTTCCTTTCTTCCCTTCCCTTCCCTTTCCCCTTTCTTTTCCTTTCCTTTCCCTTCCGTTCATTCCTTCTCTTTCTATTTTCTTTCATTTTCCTTCCTTCCTTTCCTTCCTTTCCTTCCTTCCTCCCTTCCTCCTTTCTTTTCCTTTCCTTTTCCTTTCCTTTCTTCCCTTCCCTTCTTCTCCCTTCCCCCTTTCTTTTCCTTTCCTTTTCCTTTCCTTTCTTCCCTTCCCTTCTTCTCCCTTCCCCTTTTCTTTTCCTTTCCTTTCCGTTCCTTCCTTCCCTTTCTAATTTCTTTCTTTCCTTTCTTTCCTTCCTTCTCTTCCTTTGTCCCTTCTTCCTTTCCTTTCCTTTCTTTTCCTTTCCTTCTTTCTTTTCCTTTCCTTTCCTTTCCCTTCCCTTCCCTTCCTTCCTTCCCTTTCTATTTTCTTTCTTTCGTTCCTTTCTTTCCTTCCTTCACTTCCTTCGTCCCTTCTTCCTTTCCTTTCTTTTCCTTTCCTTTCTTCCTTTCTCTTCCCCCTTACTTTTCTTTTCCTTTCCTTTTTCTTTTCTTTTCTTTTCCTTCTTTCATTTCCCTTCTGCTCCTTCCTTCCCTTTCTAGTTTCTTTCTTTCATTCCTTTCTTTCCTTCTGTCCCTTCCTTCCTCCTTTCCTCCTTTCCTTTCTTTTCCTTTCTTCCCTTCCCTTCCTTTCCCTCCCCCTTTCTTTTCCGTTCCTTTCTTTTCCTTTCCTTTCCCTTCCTTCCCTTTCTATTTTCTTTCCTTCCTTCCTTCCTTCCTTCCTTTCCTTCCTTCCTTCCTTTCCTCCCTTCCCTTTCTTCCTCCCTTCCTCTTTTCCTTTCTTTTCTTTTCCTTTCTTTTCCCTTTCCTTTCTTCCCTTCCATCTTTCCCTTCCCTTCTTCTTTTACCCTTCCTCTCCTTTCCTCTTCCTCTTATCTTTTCCTTTCTCTTTCTCTTTTCCTCTCTTTACTTTTCCTGATTTCTGCACATTTGTCTTCCTCCCTCCCTCCCTCCCTCCTTCCTTCTTTCCCTGCCTTCACTTTCCAGTCTAAATATGAGTTTTTCTTCCTTTTCATTTTGTAATTCCAAATTTTTAATAAAGTTTATTTTTCCATTTTTTTTAAAAAACCGGACTGCTTTCTTCCCAGACGTTTTCCTTCCCTGCCCAAAGTGGGGGGGGAGAAAAGGGTTTCCTAGTGGTCAGAGTGAACTGGGTGGGGTCACTGTGCCGGACATCAGAAGAGAGGGGTGGGTGGGTGGGAGTTTGGCTTCATTTATGCAGAGGCCATTGCAAGCCCATTTTCCAGCTAAGGCAAGAGAAGGGAGGCGGGCCGCCGATATATCGGTGAAATGTCAATTAATGATTAAACGGGGCTACCAAGTCGGAGAAGCTGTCAGAAGGACGCAAGCTGAGCCATGGCAAACAGTGAGTAAAGATTTGGGGACATTTGGCATGTCGGAACGCGGCAAGGGGGTGGTAGTAGGCCCCAGAATGGGATTCCAAACCAGACAGCGACCGACGCAGCTAGTCCTCGCCCTTACGACCATCACGGGGACCCAAAATGTCGGTTGTTAAGGGAGCCGTTTCTCAAGTGAGTTTTACCCCCCATTTTATTCCCCTTTCCTTGACACGGCTGTTAAGCAAACCGTTCCAGTCGATAAGGGAGTAACACGGCCGTTAAGTGAATCTGGCTTCGCTTAACGACTGGGCTCTGTCAGAAGGTCGCAAAAGGGGATCGCGTGACACACACACGCACGCACACACACACCCCGGGGACGCTGCAACCGTCGTAAATGCGAGCCAGTTGCCAAGCGTCTGAATTGTAATTCAGGGGATGGTGCCACGGTCGTAAGGGTGAAAAAGCAGTCGTAAGTCATTGTTTTTCAGTGCTGTTGTAACTTTGAATGGTCACTAAATGAATTGTTGTAAGTCAAAGACTACTTGGATGATGCGAAGGAATTATGGGGCGATGTTTAGAGGGGGCAAATATTTCTTAATATTTAACCCCCTCTTAAAGAAGAGTCAACCTATTTTATATTCTTATAGTCAACCTATTTTATATTCTATATTCTTAAAGTCAACCTATTTTCCAAAGCACCCATTTCCTCCCTTCCTTCTTTACTCTCCCCATCCAATTCTCCTTCCATCTCTCTTTCTTTCTTTCTTTCTTTCTTTCTTTCTTTCTTTCTTTCTTTCTTTCTTTCTTTCTTTCTTCTTCTTTTCTTTCTTCCTTCACTTCCTCCTTTCTTTCTCCCTCTCTCTCTTCCCCCCTTTTTCCCTCTTTTCTTTCTCTTTTCTTTCCACTCCCTTTCCTTCTTTTCTTTCTTTCTTTTTTTCCTTCTTTTCCTTCCTTTTTCCTTCTCCTTATCTTTCCCCTCCTCCTTTCTTTCTTCTTTTTTTCCCCTCCTTCTTCTCTCTCTTCCCTTTTTCTTCTTCCTTTCTTTCTTTTATCCTCTACTCCCTCTTTGCTCTCTCTTTTTCTTTCTTTCTCTTTCTTTCTTCCCCTTTCTTTCTTCCCTTCCTTCCCACTCCCTCCCTCTCTCGTTCACTCTCTTTTGTCCTCCGTCCCCCCCTTTTTTTTCCTCATTCCCTTCCACCTCTCCCTCTCGTTCCTCCCCTCCTTGTCCTTCCCTTTTTTACCTCCCTGTTCTCTCTTTTGCCCCTCTCCTCCCTTCACGCGTTTCTTTTCCCTCTGTCCTTTTCTCCTCCCTCCTCTTCCTGCCTCTCGTTCGCCCTCTTTTGCTCCCTTCCTTCCTCCCTCCCTGTCCTCTCTTTCTTTCCCTCCCTGTTTCTCGTTTCCCCTGTCTCCTTCTTCCCTCCTCCCTTCTCTCTTTTTCCCTTTCCTTTCTCCGTCTCTCTCCCTCCTCTCTCCTCCTTCCTTCTCTCTTTTTCCTTCCATCCTCCCTCTCCCTCTCTCTCTTTCCTCTTTTCCCTCCCCCTTCCCTCCCTTCCTCCCTTTTTCTCTTTTTCCTTCCTTCCTTTCCTTCCTTCTGGCCCCACCTACCATCTCTCGTTTCGCCGCCTCGTCTCTCTTTGCCCGCCTTCCTTCCTCCCTTTTTTCTTCTCTTCCCTCGGTCGATTTGTTTTCCTGCCGCCCCTCGTCTCCCTTTCTCTCTTTTCCTCCCTCTCCTCCTATCCATTTTCCTTTTCCTCCCTGTCTCTTTTTCCTTCTCCTTCCTTCTTCTTTCTTTCTTTTCTTTCTCCTCCTGTCCCCCTCTCTTGTTCTCTCTTTCCCCTCTCCTCCCTCCCTCCCTTCCTTCCTTCCTTTCTTCCTCCTTCCCTCCATCCCTCCCTCCATCCATCCATCCTACTGTTATTCGAACCTGGCTTATTTCTATCTAGCCTTTGACTTAGTCTGGCTCCATTTTCACCATCCTTATTCTTATTATTAGTGCTGTTCATTAATATTACTGAAGTCCTCAGTGCTGGATTTCAACTGAGTCTGGCTCAACAGGGTGGTGGGAAGCCGCTTCGCCCCTTAAGGGTTGCAGGGGTTTCCTTGTCTGCTGCCTGAAGTTGTCCAAAGGTCTCTTTTTCTCCCCTTCAAAGACTTTTCATGACCTTCACTCAATTCTTTATCTGTTGCGTGTCACAATCCGTCTTTGGCCGTGATCTTCGGTCCTCCGATTCCAGCGTTTGCTGGCGTCCAAAGGTCCACCTGCTTCTCCAAAATCTGCCACCTCTTCCTGTGGTGTCCAAGTCCTGGATTTGCCTCCATCTCATCCTTCTTGACCCTCCTTCTCTCCCCTTTTGCAAAATGACCCATCAGTTTTCTCTGTTAAGAAACAGAAATGTCACTGTGAATAGGAAGCATAAGAAAAAAGATCGATAGAATAGAATTAGAATAAAAATAGAATAGAATTAGAATAAAACTATGATATAATAAAAATAGAATAGAATAGGATTCAGAAGAATAGAATGGAGTAGCATTAGAATAAAAATAGAGTTAAATAGAATAGAATAGGATTAGAATAAAACTATGATATAATAAAAATAGAATAGACTTGAATTAGAATAAAACTATGATAGAATAAAAATAGAATAGAATAGGATTCAGAATAGAAGAATAGAATAGAGTAGAATTAGAATAAAAATAGAGTTAAATAGAATAGAATTAGAACAAAACTATGATATAATAAAAATATAATAGAATAGGATTCAGAAGAATAGAATAGAGTAGAATTAGAATAAAAATAGAATAGAATAAAAATAAATAGAGTAGAATTAGAATAAAAATATGATAGAATAAAAATAGAATAGAATAGGATTCAGAATAGAAGAATAGAATAGAGTAGAATTAGAATAAAAATATGATAGAATAAAAATAGAATAGAATATAATAGGATTCAGAATAGAAGAATAGAATAGAATAGAATTAGAATAAAACTAGAATAGAATGGAGTAGAGTATATATAAAAATAATAGAAGGCAAGAGAATAGAATAAAGATAGAATAGAATAGGGTTCGGAATAGAAGAATAGAATAGAATTAAAATAGAATAGAGTAAAAATAGAATAGAATAAAGTAGAGTAGAATATAGAGTAGCATAGAATGTATATAAAAAGAAGAGAAGAGAATAATACAATAGTTGGAAGGGACCTCAGAGGTCCTCTAGTCCAGCCCTTTAGCTCAAGCAGAAGACCCTATACCATTCCAGTCCAATCACTTCTTAAAAGCCTCCAGTGATGGAGCACCTACAACTTCTGGTGGCAAGTTGTTCCACTGGTTAATTGTGCTCACTCTTAGGAAATTTCTCCTTAGTTGCAGTTGACTGAAACTCAAATATGAGCCAGCAGTTTGGTGACAGAGCTGCTAAAAATGATACAATTTTAAGTGGCCTCTAAAATCCACTGAAGTCTAATCAACTGCCAGCATCTTCCATTTTAGGAAATGATTCCAAATTGAATGATTTAAGAAGACTTTTGAACGATCAACCCTGCCATCTATTTATTGATTGTTGGCATTTTTTAAGTTACTCATCAAGTTTTGAGCTCATGGCATTATTATGCCATTCAATGGCAGTTTTAATATTATTCTCTTCTCGGTTCATTTGGATTTTTGTAGTATGGATATAGGCCGTCTTCAATTTACGACCACAATGGAGCCCAACATTTATGTTGCTAAACGAGGCAGTTGTTAAGTAAGGTTCCCCTCCCCCCATTTTATGACCTTTCCTGCCACAGTTGTTAAGTGAATCCGGCAGCTACTGCATTAGTAACACGGTTGTTAAGCGTCATAAATACGAGTCAGTTGCCCAGCGTCCAAATTTTGATCAGGTCATAAGTTACTTTTAAGTCACTGCAATAGTCATAAGTCACTTTTTTTCAGTGCTGTTGTATTTGTCGTGCCCCTGTCGGAGTCTGAATCCAAGGAAGAAGCTGGACAGCTGACAGGGTGTGGGAGTGTGTCTCCATTCCGTTGGCTGTGGAGGAAACTGGGGAAGGACAAAGTCCAGCTGGGCAGAGAAGGGAAGAGGTAGAACAAGGGAGAGGGAGTTGAGAGGAAGACCCAGGCCCACCCCTTCTTCATCCTAGGGCACGCAGGGAGGAACAGAGAAGGGAGCAACATGGGTTGCATGGCTTACGGGGGGAGGAAAGGGCCCTGATTCCCTTCATTAGCCACAGCAGGGAATGAGAGTTTAAAAGAGACGCATGCTGAGAGCGGCAGCTGCTGGGAGCAAACTTTATCTTGTATCATCGTGGCTTATCGGTGTTCCTGGCGTCTTCCCAACTGTGTAAGTTTTGCCGTGCTTTCAAGTCTGAAATTCTTGCTCCTGCCCTGCCAAACTAATCACTTCAGTTTGGCTTGTTTGGACTTTTAAGTTACAGTTTGTGTATGCCTTGTTTTGGACTTGATTCCCTGCAGCCAAAGGCTGTTCCTAGGAGTTTTTCTCCAGCCAGAAGGTAACCTGGACATTGGGTGCAAAGTTGGAGCTAATAAAGCGACTCCTACTGATTACCTGACCGTGTTGCCTTTGTGCCACGCCCCTTTGGGTCATGACAGTATCTTTGAATGGTCAGTAAATGAACTGTTGCAAATTGAGGACTGCCTGTAATTTTGCAAAAGGACCGCTTGCCAAACGATAATCTGGAGAAGGCGGAACAAATAATATTTCAGTTATGTTTCAATATTTCTCATCGTTTTATTTTATTTCCCAACAGCACCCGAAGCCTCCTCGCGGCATCTGATGCACCAGTTTTGGGAGGAACATTCACAGAATTCCTCACTGGAGGAAATGATGCTGGATTCCAGAGCTCAGGAACTCACTCGAGAAGATACACCTGAGATACTCAGCCTTCTGCCTTTCCTAGAGGGACAGGAGGTGTTAGAATTGGGAGCTGGGATAGGGTGAGTGGTGCAGTGGTCTAGAGGTGATGCTGTCACCTCACAATCAGGAGGCTGTGAGTTCAATACCAGATAGAGGCAGATATTTCTCTCTCTCAGCACAATGGGAATATAACTGCTGCAAAAAAAACCAAAAAACTCCGCTCTGGCAATAGGAAGAGCATCCGGCCAGTAAATACTCCGCTCCATTCAGTTGCCCAGGCAGGCTCCATCCCAAGGGACTTAGGATTGTTTTTCACAGTTACAACCGGCATCCTCATGGTCACATTATCCAAATTCAGAGGCTTAGTGTCATGCCCCTGTTAGAATCTGACTCCAAGAGAGGGGAGGAACAGCCGACAGGGAGTGGGAGTGTGGCTCCGGAGGTTGTGGAGGAAACTGGGGAAGGGCACAGGCCAGCTGGGCATTCAGAGGAAGACCCAGGCCCATCCCCTCTTCATCCTAGGGCACACAGAGAGGAGAGGATAAGGGAGAAATATGAATGGTTTGGTCTACGGGGGGAAGAAAGGGCCTTGATCCCCTTCATGGGCTGCAGATGTGAGGATTGTTTAAAAGGACAAACTGCGCATGGCCCAGCGCTGGAAGCAAAGCATGAAAATATTTCTAGTCTTTCAGTTCTTATCTGAGTTCTGGCGTCCTTCCCAGCCCTTATCCTGCCTTGTCTTATTAATTGCCTCAGTGTGGTTTGTGTTGTTTTTTCTATTTATAATTTATATGTATTTTGAGTTGAACTGGAATTTCTTTCTTTTCGCAACTGTTTGTGGGGGAGTTTTTTTTCTCCAGTCAATGACAACGGGACCTTTGAAGCCAAGTTGAAGGAATTAAAGGGACATCACCTGTTTTTGTGACTTTGTTGCTTTTGTATCCCACCCTGGGTCATCACACTTGGCAACTGGTTCATATTTATGACGGTTGCAGTGTCCCAAGCTCATGTGATCCCCATTGGCGACCTTCTAACCAGCAAAAGTCAATGGGAGGCCAGATTCACTTAACAGCCATGTGACTAACTTAAATACCTGCAGTGGTTCACTTAACAAATGTTTCACTTAAAACAAGAATGCTGGGCTGAATTGTGGTCGTATGTCAAGGACTACCTGGATAACTCCGGGAAGAAAACGTACATAATATTCCTGCCTCCTATCCATTCAATAAGTGTTCGACTCCAAGTTCCAGATCTCGTGCAGGGAGGAAGGCAATCTGTACATGCTCAGAGGCCACTGAAGATATTTAACCATTTGGCTCAAATCCAGCTCTTTTGTAATGTCTGCAATTTTGACAGGTTGGCCTGCCCTGTGCAATAGAGAGAGAGTGTGAGCAATCTATTTATTTTGGCCTTTGATCAGCTCAAAGTATGATCAAATTGATTGCCTTGCAAAAGATTTACAAAATGGATTAGAAAATGGTAACTGCACTGTTTTTTTTTAAAATATATATATATAAAAACACCTCTGAAAATACAATCTATAAATGGATGGCTACGCATATGGTTGCATGAATTGTGCTTACTATAGAATACTCAGGAGCTTATCTTTATAAACTGTGTGAGTGTAAGCTATAAATTTAGCCTAAAAACAATTTGTAAAGTGTGAATTAAACAGAAAATGCATAGAAGATTAAACTCCCTAAAATGAAGAAATGTAAGAAGATAAGTGATATCAATCTAAATCAATCCACTAGTGGAACAGAAGCTGCCTTCAGGAATTGTGGGAGCTTCATCCTTGGAGGCTTTCAAGAAGAGACTGGACTGCCATCGGTCAGAAATGGTGTAGGGTCTCCTGCTTGGGTGGGGGGGTTGGACTAGATGACCTACAAGGTCCCTTCCAACTCTGTTCACCTGTAAATCTGTAAAATCTCTTAGCAGATTTAAAACAAACAAACAAACAAACCTAACTTTAAATTCAGGTTAAATTAATACAGGCTTACCTAAGTTCATTATTCCTTCCTTCTGTCTTTTTCAGCCGATTTACTGGATCGCTGGCTGGATTAGCCCATCATGTGACTGCCGTTGATTTTATGGATAGCTTCTTGAAACGGAATCGGGAAGGAAACAGCCATCGGACCAACATAACATTTTTACAGGCTGATGTTACCACCTTGGAGTTCCCAAGCCAGAGGTGAAAACAAACTGCACAATGACTTGGTCAAATCTAAGACTAGCTAGCTATCCCAAAGGTGCTTTTTCAAGAGGCCATTGGACTTTCTGCCCCTTGAAAAAGGACCCTTTGGGGCTACCAGGACATATTGCTTTAAATCAATTTTTCTTACTTTTATCACTACGTGGAATCTCGGGCATAACGTGTGTGTGTGTGAGAGAGAGAGAGAGAGAGGGAGAGAGAGAGAGAGAGAGAGCCATCCAGCTTTCATGCCTAAGGTGAGACTAGAACTCACCGTCTCCTGGTGATTGGCCCAAAGTCACCCAGCTGGCTTTCACATCTAAGGTGGGACTAGAATTCACCGTCTCCTGGTGATTGGCCCAACATCAGCCACCTAGCTTTCACGCCTAAGGTGGGACTAGAACTCACCGTCTCCTAGTGATTGGCCCAAAATCACCCATCTGGCTTTCACGTCTAAAGTGGGACTAGAACTCACCGTCTCCTAGTGATTGGCCCAAAGTCATCCACCTGGATTTCACGTCTAAGGCGGGACTAGAACTCACCGTCTCCTGCTGATTGGCCCAAAATCACCCACCTGGCTTTCACGTCTAAAGTGGGTCTAGAACTCACCATCTCCTGGTGATTGGCCCAAAGTCACCCATCCAGCTTCTATATCTAAAACGAAACTAGAACTCACTGTCTTCTGGTGATTGTCCCAAAGTCACCCAGCTGGCTTTCACGTCTAAGGCGGGACTAGAAGTCACTGTCTCCTGGTGATTGTCCCAAAGTTACCCATCCAGCTTCCATATCTAAAGTGGGACTAGAACTCACCGTCTTCTGGTGATTGGCCCAAAGTCACCCAGCTGGCATTCAGGAGTAGAACTCATTGTCTTCTAGCCTTGTGCCTTAACCATTAGACCAAACTCCATATCCCACACGCTTTATTTACATCCAGGATGCTGATGCTTTCTGATTTCAAATCTATGGAATATGAAGTGCCGATTTGAAATTCCAGCAGGAATCTCCCTTCTTTCGATCATTTATTTGTTCTCCCAATTTTAGCTTCGACCTCATCTTCTCCAACTGGCTGTTCATGTACCTGTCAGATGCCGAGCTGAAGACCTTAGTCCAGCAGATGCTTCTGTGGTTAAAACCGCATGGCCATATTTTCTTCCGGGAATCGTGTTTTTACCAGTCAGGTGAGCCCACCTGAGAAACGAGATCCGCATCCTATTTGGAAACTGAGGCACTGAAATGTCAGGGTTGCATCCGGATTAATTCTCCTCCAATTTTGGGTATGTGGACTTCAAACTCCCAGAATTCTCAGCGGTGGTCCTGCTGCCTGTGGAATTCTGGGAGTTGAAGTTGACACATCTGGTCATGCCCCAGATTGGGAAACATGGTTACAGATACATTGGCTGTATTAAACACACCTAAAATGTACTTAATTTGGTTTCTGAGCCAGCCAAAATGTGGAACCATGAACTAACCAGAGTTAGTTTACTGAGATTAGGATGATGATGGTAACAGGAATAATATAAAAATCAGTCCAGTCGTTCACTGATGGGCTTGCAAAACTGGTTTTGGCATTGGCTTCCATCTCCAAAACTCCAACAGCAGAAAAGCCAATATTAAACCATGATTCAAAGCTTACAAAAATGTAAGGGATAACTCTGGCCAAAGTTGGTAAAATGTGTGAATCCCAATTATTAGGTGACCTGGTGAATCTATTGTGCCCTTTGGAATAATTTTTTTAAAAAAATGTCTTCAAAGTGCATAGGTTTATCTATAGACCTGCAATGGCACAACGCAGCCACTAGAGCTAAATGCAGGAGCCAACCTGAGCCAATTTTTCTGCCTTTGCTAAGGTAGTTAAGGATTATTTTTCCTGGTGTTTTTGCCTTTTCGGGGTGGGGGGGACTGTTTTTTTCCTATTTATTTTTTTAAAGAAATAAAAACCGAACGAAGGAGCCACAGCGAAAACCTGAATGCAACATTTTCCCACGGGTGCAATGCCAAGACTCAAACGCCAGAGGACAGCATTTTGCAATCTTTTAAAAAGCAAGATCACTTCTGGTTGCAATGACCAAAAGGAGCCAGCAGAGGGCAGAGGTTTGCAATATACTGCCATAACATTCATATTTGCAAAATATAACAAGCATATTTTTGGCTGCATTCACACAACTAATTGCTGTGTTTATTTAACATTGCTTAGGACAGACACATAAACCAATGTATGGCTTTGATGCCTGGTTTTTTTCCCTTTTTGCAAAGATAATAGCTGGATTTCCCCAGTGTGTTGAATCCCAAATAACCCATTCCGAAAATCCATTCGATCCCAGAAGTAATCTTAGAAAAACTCAGAAATATTGCTCTCCTCAGCTCAATATAGTCAATGCTTTGCAGGTCTCCAAAATTTTGAGCCATTTTTTTCCCCCCAACAGAAGTTGCAAGGAATTAACCCGGAATAGTTTTTTTTTTAATGCAATGTTTGTGCTCCTTTTCCCTAGCATTTCAATCTGTCTCAAAAGTTTCTAGCCCTCATGGTTTTAGAGCAAAGTCTGTTCCCAAGGGGAACAATTTAAAAATTCCAGATTTTTTTCCCACATGGCTCAACTGTTGGATAGGAGATTAAAGCCTGAGAATAAAACTTGCAACATGAGCAAAGCTGAGAATACTGATTTATTATCTGTTTTCCGAAGAATTTTTTTACAAGGTGGCACTTTGATTTCATCATGAGATTGGATGCCTAGTTTTTTTTTTTCTCACCGATCTGCTGACTTTCACTCCTCCCAATTTATTTTAGGAAACAGCCATAGAAGTTTTAACCCTTCCTTTTACCGAAAGCCTGCAGAATACAATCAACTCCTCACCTCAGTCCAAGTGACGATCGGAAACATGTCTTATGGATTTGAGATAGTTTTGTCCCGATCAGTGCAGGCTTATATTAAGGTAACAGCCCTTCCTTTTCTGCTTTCGATACTCTGAGATGGAAAGGGGGCCTCTGAGCATAAGCAGACAGTCTTCCCCCTAGTTCTGACACACACACACACACACACACACAATCTAACAATCTATGAATCTCTCATCTATTTCTACCCATCCATCCATTATCTTTTTGACCAGGCCGGCTGATTTTAGATTTGGGTATTTTAATTTTTATATCAAATTTTAGGGTTTAAGGGAGGGGTTTTAATTGTTTTCAGCCAGGGTCTTTAATCTAGTTTTAACTTTTATATATTTAATGTTTTAATTGTATGGCTGTGCACCGCTCCGAGTCCTTCGGGAGAGGAGCGGTATATAAATAAATATTATCTATCTATCTATCTATCTATCTATCTATCTATCTATCTATCTATCTATCTATCTATCTATCTATCTATCTATCTATCTATCTATTATCCTGTCTTGTCTTTTTATCCATCCATCCATCCATCCATGTATCATCTATCTGTCTGCCTGTCTGCCTGTTTGTCTATCTATCTGTCTATCTATCATCTACCCCATCTATCTATCTATCTATCTATCTATCTATCTATCTATCTATCTATCTATCTATCTATCTATCTATCTATCTATCTATCTATCTATCTAATCTATTATATCTATGTATCTAATCTATCTCTATGTATCTATCTATCTATCTATCTATCTATCTATCTATCTATCTATCTATCTATCTATCTATCTATCTATCTATCTATCTATCTATCATCTATCTATCTTACATTATCTATCATCTATCCATCATTTATCTATTTATTATCTATGTCTGTCTCTATGTATATTCATCATCTATCATCTATCTATGTATCTATTATCTTTATCTATCTACATATCATCTATCATCTCTATCTAGCTACCTATCTAGCCATATATCATCTTTTTTTTAATTTTATTTTATTTATATGCCGCCTTTCTCCGGAGACTCAGGGCGGCTTACAGTCTTTAGAGCACCATGCTAAGTGTTATTTCTGTCTATTTATATCTATCTGCATCTACCATCTATCTATCATCTGTCTGTCTGTCTGTCTATTCCATCCACCCATCTATCTACCATCTATTCAATGTGTAGGCCACCCAGTTCCCAGTAATTCTGGATTTGCTTGCTGCTTACAAATTGCAAAACAACCTGCCTTATTATTATCTTTTAAACTGATCACCATGTTTTTGCCAAGGTGGTCTCGGTATACCAAGACACGGGGGACTAGAAACTTGAGCACAAACCAAACGTGGCCCTCGAATTCTCAGTCCTAACTTCAAGTGGTTTCCATGGTCTGTTTGTTTACCCTCCAGAGAAAGCAAAACCAGAATCAGATTTGCTGGCTTCTTCAAAAAGGCCCCCGGGAGCTCAAAACCACGCTTGGATATGACACCTTCCAGAAATTTCTGGACAACGAGCAATATGCCACTCGGAACATCCAGCGCTACGAATGGATCTTTGGGCCCACGTTTGTCAGCACAGGGGGCCTGAAAAGCACCAAGGTAATGTGAAGTGTCCTCCTTCCTGTCTTACATTGGCTACCTGATGAACACATTTTCTGAGTTTGTGCAATACACGGCATTATGCACATCAGTGTTTTTCAACCTTGGTAACCTAAGATGGGTGGACTTCAACTCCCAGAATTCCCCAATCAGTATGCTTTAAGAGGGATGGACTTCAACTCCCAGAATTCCCCAATCAGTGTGCTTTAAGAGGGATGGACTTCAACTCCCAGAATTCCCCAATCAGTGTGCTTTAAGAGGGATGGACTTCAACTCCCAGAATTCCCCAATCAGTGTGCTTTAAGAGGGATGGACTTCAACTCCCAGAATTCCCCAATCAGTGTGCTTTAAGACGGATGGACTTCAACTCCCAGAATTCCCCAATCAGTGTGCTTTAAGAGGTATGGACTTCAACTCCCAGAATTCCCCAAGTCCAGTATAATATATTGTCTCCTGTATAAGCAGGGGGATGGAGTAATGAACCTTCAAGTTCCCTTCCAGCTCTCTTATTCTATTATATCCTAAGCAGAGTAACAGAATGGAAAGGGACCAGAGGTGGTGAATTCAGCCGGTTCTGATCGGTTCTGGAGAACCGGGAGTGGAAAATTTGAGCAGTTCGAAGAACCGGCCAATCCCACCTCTGACTGGCCCCGCCCCCATATCTATTCTCCGCCTCCCGAGTCCCAGCTGATTGGCTGGGTCTCCTTTGGTTGCCCTGCACAGGAGAACGGAGCTGGAAAGCAGGTTAGTGGGGTGGGGAGGGAAGGGGGATTTTGCAATCACCTTCCCCTGCCATGCCCACCAAGCCACACTCACCAAGCCACACCCACAGAACCAGTATTAAAAAAAATTACATCCCACCATTGGTAGGTTTTTTTTAGTCCAACCCTCTGCTCAAGCAAGAGACCCTATACCAGTCTCTTCTGGAAAGTGTTGGAACACCCACAACTTCTGGTGGCAAGCCGTTCCTACTGGTTAATTGTCCTCATTGTCGGGAACTTTCTCCTTAATTCTAAGTTGCTTCTCTCCTGGATTATTTTCCATCCATTGCTTCTTGTCCTGCCTTCTGGTACTTTGAAGAATAAGCTGATTCCACTCCTCTTCTTTGGGGCAGCCCCTCAAATATTGGAAGAGCTGCTATCAAGTCACCCCTAGTCCTTCTTTTCATTAAACTAGACAATCCTCTCCAGTCCTGTCCTGTGCTGTTCTAAAGTCCAACTAATATCCTCCATTTTCTCCTAGGAGCTGGTCTCCCTACTGGATTTGAAACCAGGTCAACGTGTGCTGGATGTGGGCTGTGGACTTGGGGGTAGCGATTTTTACCTGGCCAAGGTACCCTGGGTTTCATTGTATTGTTATTATTATTATTATTGTTATTGTTGCTGCTGCTGCTGTTTTTGTTATTGTTGTTATTATTGTTATTGTGATGATGATGATGATGATGATGATGATGATGATGATGATGATGATGACCTCAGAGGGCAGTACTGTTTCTCTGGGGAAATCTGAAGTTCAACTCTGAGGTTAAGTTGAGGTGGACTTCCATACTACGTATTGGGTCTTTAAACCTTCTCTAGTCTCTAAACCTGTCAACTATATCTATACTAGTTCGATACCCGGGCTTCGCTACGAAACCTATGTGGTTGGGCTTAGTTTTTGGGGAAGAAAATAAGGAAATAAAAATTCTGCCTTTGCCTACCAGCATCCATCGGTATTCATCTAGCTAGCGTCCCGTCAGTGTGTGAGAGAGTTGAGGGCTGTTTGGAAACTGAAAGAGTATTTGATGTGTGAGCAAGAAGGAGACAGCAAGGAGCCTGGGCGTGGCTTAGCTCAACTGTTCTGTATTAAAGCTGCTTGGTGTTCTGAAACTGAAACTCCTCTGCTTGTGTTTTGCATTTGGAAGAGATTTCTTTTCAGGTGGGGAGGGGCAGTGGAACTCCTTAGCATCAGAGTGCGTTAATAATAATAATAATAATAATAATAATAATAATAATAATAATAATAATAATAATAATAATAATAATAATAATAATAATATAGGAAATACTCTAAATGCTCTGATGGTCATTCCGAAAAATCCTTTCTTAGTGAGCCGCTAGGAAGCCAAGAGGAACATAAAGGCCAAATTTCAAGTTGTAGGCTTTACGGTCCTGGAGATTTTGTGATGATGTATGAGGGGTATTTCGCTTTTATATATATATAGGTTTCCTTTGCAGGAATTTGGGGTGGAAATCTTAGGCCTTGATCTTTCATCCAATATGGTGGAGATGGCTTTGGAAAGGGCGCAGAAGGAACCCAGCTCTCTGGTAAGAATCAGAAAAAAAAAGATATGGAATTGAAGTAGGATAATATCGGTGGGGTTATTGTTAAGATTCTTCCACTTAATGTTCTATCTTTGGCTCCAGTTTTATTTTTGTTTTTCTCTCTCTCTCTCTGATCATTTGTAATTCCAGGTCCAATTTGAAATCAGTGACGTGACCCGAAGAATATTCCCAGAAGCCTCCTTTGATATTGTTTACAGCCGAGATACGATCCTGCATATCGAAGACAAAATTAGTCTTTTTCGGAGGTTCCTGGTGAGTTTCCTTCTTGTCTCTGCAGATAAATAGATGAAGCTAAACTTCCTTGCGTAGAAACAAGAAACTCAGAAGCCCTTAGTTGAGGTTACTCAACCTTGGTAGATTTAAGACGGGTGGACTTCCCCTCCCAGAATTCCCCAGCCAGGATGCTTGAAAATGTATGGACTTCAACTCCCAGAATTCCCCAGCTAGCATGGGTTAGGATGGGTGGACTTCCACTCCCAGAATTCCTCAGATAGCATGGTTTAAGAGAGGTGGACTTCAACTCCTCAGCATGCTGGCTGGGGAATTCTGGGAGTTGAAGTCCACCCACCTCAAAGCATACTGACTGGGGAATTCTGGGAGTTGAAGTCCACCCACCTCAAAGCATACTGACTGGGGAATTCTGGGAGTTGAAGTCCACCCACCTTAAAGCATACTGACTGGGGAATTCTGGGAGTTGAAGTCCACCCACCTTAAAGCATACTGACTGGGTAATTCTGAGAGTTGAAGTCCACTTATCTTAAAGCATGCTGGCTGGGGGATTCTGGGAGTTGAAGTCCACTTATATTAAAGCCTGCTGGCTGGAGGATTCTGGGAGTTGAAGTCCACTTATATTAAAGCCTGCTGGCTGGAGGATTCTGTGAGTTGAAGCCCACCCAACTTAAAGCATACTGACTAGGGAATTCTGGGAGTTGAAGTCCACCCACCTTAAAGCATACTGACTAGGGAATTCTGGGAGTTGAAGTCCACCCACCTTAAAGCTGCCAACATTGAGAAACACCGTCTTGGGGCTTACTGTCAATCTTACACTGCCATCTTTGACTTCTTCCTAGTTGTGGCTGAAACCTGGCGGGCAGCTTCTCATCTCCGATTATTGCTGTGGGCCGCGCCCGTGGTCCACCGTTTTCACCCAATATGTCAAGCAGAGGAAGTACAATTTGCTCACCCCCGAAGAGTACGGCCAGGTAATGTTATGTGAGGTGGGAGAAATTTTTGGATAAGCTCCATCATTACAGGTAGCCCACAACTTATGACCGTTCATTTAATGACTGTCCCAACGTTGTGGCATTGCTGGAAAAAGGCGACACGATCAGTCCTCATACTTACAGCCATCCGGTATGGTTGCAACGTCCCAGGGTCCCACAATTGCCACTCTCCGACGAGCAAAGTCAATGGGAGAGGTTGGATTTGCTTAACGACTGCATGATTCACTTAACAAAGGCAGTGTTTTGCTTAACAACCATGGAAGAAAAATTTGTAAAATCAGGTGCACCTCACTGAATAACTGGATGAAAATTCAGTTCAATTGTAGAGAAAAGTAAAGTCCTACACTTAGGCAAGAAAAACCAAAAATACACATACAGACTGGGTGAAACCAGGCTCAATAGCAGTAAATGTGAGAGGGATCTTGGAGTCTTAGTGGACAATCAGCTAAATATGAGCCAGCAGTGTGCGGCAGCAGCCAAAAAAGCCAATGCAATCCTAAATTGTATTAGCAGAGGGATACAATCAAGATCAAGGGAGGTACTAAATACCACTCTATAAAGTCTTAGTAAGACCACACCTAGAGTACTGCATCCAGTTTTGGTCACCACATTATAAAAAAGACATTGAGACTCTAGAAAAAGTACAGAGAAGAGCAACCAGGATGATTAGGGGACTGGAGGTTAAACATGTGATGAACAGTTGCAGGAACTGGGCCTGGCTAGTTTAGGGAAGAGAAGGACTAGGGGAGACAGGAGAGCATCTTCCAGTATTTGAGGGGCTGCCCCAGAGAGGAGGAGGAAGGAGTCAAGCTATTTCCCAAGGCACTTGAAGGCCAGACAAGGAAGAATCGATGGAAACTGAACAAGGAGAGATTCAACCTGGAAATAAGGAGGAATTTCCTGACAGGGAGAACAATCAACCCAGGGAACAGAAGTTGCCCTCGGAAATTGTGGGAGCTTCATCCCTGGAAACTTTCAAGAAGAGACTGGACTGCCACCTGTCAGAAATGGTGTAGGGTCTCCTGCTTGGGGCGGGGGGGGGGGGGTGTTGGACTAGATGACCTACAAGGTCCCTTCCAACTCTGTCAATCTGTCAATCTGTAAAATGGTTTAGCAACGGACGTCCTGGTTCCGATTTTGGCTGTAAGTTGAGCCCCATCTGTTGTACAAAAGGATCCATCTCCGACCATCAAATTAACCTCCTGCCTTAGGGTTGGACTAGAAGACCTCCAAGGTCCCTTGTAGACCCTATGTTTCTGTCACTTTCCACCAAGTCTATTCATCCATTTCTACTATTGTGTGGGTGTGTGGGTGTATGTGTCACTTGCTATCAAATTAATCTGTGACTCCTTATGTGATAATTTTACCTCTGGTTCTCCTTCCGTAGTTACTGCAAGAGGCCGGGTTCGTCCAGGTCCAAGCGTTGGACTCCACCAACCAAATGTTGTCCTCATTGACCCAAGAGCTTCAAGCCCTGGAGACAAGCAAGGAGACATTTGTTCAGGTGGGCTGGCAATTTACTCTTTGATAGCTTGTCCTCTATTGGGCTGGACCAGAGTGGCGTTTTTGAGTTTCAGATGCAAATTCTTGATTTTATTTTTCTATCATCCCTCTCTCTCTCTCTCTCCCTCTCTCTCTCTCCCTCTCTCTCTCACCCTCTCTCGTATCTCTCTATATCTATCTCATCACCATCCATCCATCCATCTTGTCTCTCTGTCTGTCTGTCTATCTCTATATCTTTATATCTATCTACTATTTATATCTCTATATCACTCATCTATATCTATCTTTTGTCTATCTATCTTTATATTTCTATATTTCTATGTCTCTATATCTATCTATCTATATCTCTATATCTCGTCTATCTCTCTGGCTCTCTATGGTATATATCTATCTATCTCATCATCCATCCATCCATCCATCCATCCATCCATCCATCCATCCATCCATCCATCCATCCATCCTACCTACCTACCTACCTACCTATCTATCTCTTGTCTATCTGACTATCTTTCTATTTCTATATCTCTATATTTATCTATGTTCTATATCTCTCATCTATCTATCTATCTATCTATCTATCTATCTATCTATCTATCTATCTATCTATCTATCTATCTATCTATCTATCTCTATATCCATCCATCCATCCATCCATCCATCCATCCATCCATCCATCCATCCATCCATCCATCCATCCATCCATCCATCCATCCATCCATCTTGTCTCTCTGTCTGTCTATCTCTATATCTTTATATCTATCTACTATTTATATCTCTATATTTCTCATCTATATCTATCTTTTGTCTATCTATCTTTATATTTCTATGTCTCTATATCTATCTATCTATATCTCTATATCTCGTCTATCTCTCTGTCTCTCTATAGTATATATCTATCTATCTCATCATCTATCCATCCATCCATCCATCCATCCATCCATCAATCCATCCATCCTACCTACCTACCTACCTACCTATCTCTTGTCTATCTGACTATCTATTTCTATATCTCTATATTTATCTAAGTTCTATATCTCTCATCTATCTATCTATCTATCTATCTATCTATCTATCTATCTATCTATCTATCTATCTATCTATCTATCTATTTCCCACCTTTATTATTTTTATAAATAACTCCAGACGACTAACATATCAAATACACCTTTTTCTTCAATTTTCCCTGCAACTATTAACCTTATAGGTTGAGCTGAGAGACAGAGATTGACCTAAAGTTATGCAGCCAGTTTCTTGGCTAAGGCGGGACTAGAACTCCCCGCCTCCTGGTGATTGGCCCAAAGTCCCCCAGCTGGCTTTCATGCCTAAGGGGGGGAACTAGAACTCACCGCCTCCCAGTTTCTAGCCTGGTGCCTTAACCACTAAACTAAACTGACTCTCCATATCCTTCCTCAGAAGAGTTTTCTCCCTCTACAGGGATCGTTCTTAATATTCCTCTCTTATTTTTTTTCCCCCTCCTTCATCCTCAGGAGTTCTCTGAGGAAGAATTTGAATTCATGGCGTCCAGTTGGCGAGCAAAATTGCAACGCTGCGCAGCCGGAGACCAACGCTGGGGAGTCTTCCTCGCCCGGAAGCCAGAGTAGATCAGGGCAGGAATTCACACACACCTAAACACACACCCAAACATCTTTCTTTGTTGTTGTTAATTTCGAAGTCGTGTCCGACCCATCGTGACCCCATGGACAATGTTCCTCCAGGCCTTCCTGTCCTCTACCATCCTCCAGAGTCCATTTAAGCTCACGCCAGCTGCTTTGGTGACTCCATCCAGCCACTTCCTTCTCTGCCATCCCCTTCTTCTTCTGTTGCCCTCCATCATTCCCAGCATTCGGCTCTTCTACAGGAAGTCCTTCCTTCTCATGAGGTGGCCAAAGTCTTTGAGTTTCATCTTCAGGATCTGGCCTTCTAAAGGGCAGTCAGGGTTGATCCCCTCCAGGACTGACCGGTTGGATGGCTTTGCAGTCCAAGGGACTCGCAGGAGTCTCCTCCAGCCCCAGAGTTCAAAGGCCTCCATTCTTTGGCGCTCAACCTTCCTTATGTCCAACATTCCCAGCCATACATTGCAAGTGGGAGAACCATAGACTTGACTCTACACCCTGTTGTTGGCAAGGTGATTTGTCTCTGCTTTTGAGGATGCTGTCTAGATTTGCCATAGCTTTCCTCCCCAGGAGCAAGCGCCTTTTAATTCCTTGGCTGCAGTCCCCATCTGCATTGGAGCCCAGGAAAATAAAAGCTGTCACTACCTCCATTTCTTCCCCATCTACTGGCCAGGAATTGAGAAGGACAGATGCCATGATCTTAGTTTTCTTAGTTTTCTACCCCCTGGTTATCTCCAAAACTTCAAACTTTTTTTCTATTTTTGTAATTTTTTTTAAATATACAACAAATCCATTTCATTTCAATCGATTAGGTACATATTTCTATTATTTAACCATTATTAATAATGTTCTTCTTGTCAAACTTAATACAATAGAAATCATGTAAATAATAGAAATGAAATCTAATGTATCTATTACTTTAATTTCTCTTCTTACTCGATCGATATATCCAGTCCCTTTTAATTTGTTCTATTTTCTATCCATTGATAAAACAAATCCCATACCATATCATATTCAGATTCTTCTTTTTCTTTAATTTCTAGTGTCAGTCTATTCATTTCTGCACATTCAAATATTTTTTCAATTATTATCGGTATCTTATCACTCTTCCAGTTTTGGGCAAATACAATTCTAGCTACTGTTCAAACATGTATAATTAAGTAAGTCTTTTCCTTACTATATAATCTTCTGGTACCATTCCTAATAGGAATGTACTTCAGGCTTCAAATCTATATGTTGTTTAATCATTTTTTTTTCCAACCACGTGTGTATTTTAGTCCAATGCCTTTTAGCCTCTGGGCAAGTCCACCATATAATATGTTCCTGGTATTTGATGGCATTTGGACTTCCAGCTTTTAGAGGCCACTTCCAGATGGGAACGGGCCTGGCTCTCTCTCTCTCTCGCCCTTCAGATTTGCAAATCCCACCGGCTTTGCTCGGGAACACGGGGCGTTGTGGGGAAGACACGGTCTCCACCTAACGACGCTGCTGGCCGTTGGAGCAGATGGTTGGAGGCTGAGTCATTCCAGGGTGGTTGGCGAGTCGGAGTTGATAGCTCTGCCTCTCGTTCCTTCCCTCCCATCTGGTTTTGCTTTCCTCTCGTTGCTTCCTTCCAAATAATCCGTTCCAGAATATCTATCGTTGAGCGCAAGGAATGTCCCACCTCCAGCTGAGGAAGAATTCTGCAGGACTCTGAAAATGGCACCCTTGTCTTTTTTTTTTTAACCTGTCGAAGTATCCTAATAAAAGGACAGGTGGTCCTTGACTTATGACCGACGACCGGGCTCTGCTTTTCTGCTGCGTAAGCGAGACCTTAGCCGAGTGAGTTTCGCCCTGTTTTACGACCACGATTGTTAAGTTGAATCAACACGGTTGTGAAGTTAGGAACACGTTGGTTAAGTGAATCGGGTTTCCTTGTTGATTTTTCTTGGTTGCAAAAGGAGGATGGCGTGTCCCCAGGACACTGCAGCGGTCATAAATATGAAACCAGTTGCCAAACGTCTGGATTTTGGTCACGCGGGGATACTAGAAGTGTGAAAAACGGTCATGTCACTTTTTGAGTGACAACAGTAGCTGCAAACAGTCACTAAACAAGTGCTTGGGCAGGGGGTTGGACTAGAAGACTTCTGAGATCCCCTTCCAACTCTGTTATTCTGTTATTTTGTTCATATCAAAACTTTAAACTGCCCCGTCGCCGAAATATCCCTGGGCTGTTTACGATGAAGCCCCTACCCAAGTCGCAAACTGATATAAAAATATCCCAAAGAAAACCAAATTAAATGAAGAACAAAAAAGCTTTACCCACATTAGCAGTAAGCAGCCGCAGAGCAGCCATGAAAAAAATCTCAAAGAATCTGCATTCAAAGCCAATGCAGAAGATTGACCAGCCTTTTGACCTCCAAGAGGGGAGAAATTTGCTGACGTCCTGCTTGCCCTATCTGTAGTTACATCATTCAGCCTTGGCTGGGAATTGGGGTGAGGAATGGAGGTCAGCTGCCTGACCACAAATACTCTGAATTTCTCTAGATCTGCAAATTCTCCTTTTTTTTTTTTAACCTTCTAAAATTTTCAACCAGCCAGAGTTACTTTGCAGTTTTGCAGACCCGCCACCAGGGGGCAGCGTGCCTCTATTTGCCTGCCAAGGGAGGTGATGCTGACCAGCATCAAGCAGTGATTTGCCACTTTCTGGAGGGGTATCCTGGTTTGCCCCTTGGAGGAAACCCACTGCAAAGAATCAGGGGTGCCTGCGTTCTCCAGCTGTTCCAAACTATAACTCCCACTGGCTGCAAACCTGAAAACTAGCCTGCTCATCTTTCCACTTCCCAATCTCATGGCCTGCATTCTAGAATAGAATAGAATAGAATAGAATAGAATAGAATAGAATAGAATAGAATAGAATAGAATAGAATAGGAGAATGGAATGGAATGGAATGGAATGGAATAGAACAGAGTGTAGAGTAGAGTAGAGTAGAGTAGAGTAGAGTAGAGTAGAGTAGAGTAGAACAGAACAGAACAGAACAGAACAGAACAGAACAGAACAGAACAGAACAGAATAGAATAGAATTCTTTATTGGCTGTGTGATTTGAAACATAAGGAATTTGTCTTAGTGCAAATACCCTCAGTATACATAAAAGAGATATTCATCAAGCATCAAGAATCATCAGGTACAACACTTAATAATAGTCATAGGGTTATATAGTAATAGGGTATATAGTAAATAGAATATAGTACAATAAGCAATCAAATCGTACTAGGAAACAGTCAATAATAATTGTAAGGATACAAGTGACAAAGTTACAGTCGTACAGTCACAAGTGGGAGGGGATGGGTGATAAGGAGTGATGAGAAGGTTAATAATAATAGTAGTGCAGACTTTGAAATAGTTGGACAGTGTTGAGGGAATTATTTGTTTAGCAGAGTGATGGCTTTCGGGAAAAAACTGTTCTTATGTCTAGTTGTTCTGGTGTGCAGTGCTCTATAGCGTCATCTTGAGGGAAGGAGTTGAAGCAGTTTATGTCCAGGATGTGAGGGGTCTGTAAATATTTTCACAGCCCTTTTTTTGACTCGGGCAGTGTAAAGGTCTTCAATGGAAGGCAGGTGGGTAGCAATTGTTTTTTCTGCAATCCTAACTCCTCTCTGAAGTCTGCGTCTGTCTTGTTGGGTTGCAGAACCAAACCAGACAGTGATAGAGGTGCAGATGACAGACTCTGCAAAAGCTTATGCTTTGCAGTTTGCAATAGGTTTGCTCAGCTGATGACAACATGCATACTCCAGTTCCCAGCAGGCTGGCTGGGAATTCTGGAAATTGCAATCCCCAGTGCCTGGGATGGTTATGAAAAAAAAAAAAACCAGTTTCCTTGTAAAATGAGCTCAGCTCCAAATGACTCACAGGACACGTACACAGAGCAAAAGTATTTTGTCTCTGACTGGGGGGTTGATTTCATTTCATTTCATTTCAAGTTATTAAATTTATATGACACCCAATTTTCAGCAGCCTCTGAATTCTGACACCGTGAAATCCGATGTAACAGAACCTTATCTAATTCGATGTTAGAGAAAAGGATGGTTTTACACTTAGGAAGAAAAGCCAAATGTACAGGTTCAGATTAGGAGAAACCTGGCTCAGGAGAAGGAATTGTGAGAAAGATCTTGGAATCCTAGTTGGACAACCACTTCGATATGAGTCAGCCGTGTGCAGCAGCAGCCAAAATAGCCAACACAATCCTAGGCCTTAACAGGGGGATAGAATCAAGACCGTGAAGTGTTAGTACTGCTTTATAAAGCCATAGTAAGACCACACATCGAATATTGCATCCAGCATTGGTCACTATATTATAAAAAGATATATAAAAGAAGAAGTAACAAAGAAGAGCAACAAAGATTATTAGGGGGCTGGGAGCTAAAACATAGGAAGAACGGTTGCAGGAATTGGTGTGATGACCCAAAGGGGTGTGACACAAAATTAACTAAGTCACGAAAGTAGAATAAATTCCCTTTAATGCCTCTAACTTGGCCCCGATGTCCAATTATCCTCGGCTGGAGATCAAACTCTTCCAAAAACAGTCTACGAAGGGCAGAAATGCAGTCTGAACCCAAAGTAAAGATAATTAGAAATAAAAAAAACCAACACAAACCACACTGAAGTAATTAACAAGGCAGGCCAGGATGATAAATTGCAGACTTTCAAAGGATAACACAGCACCCACAGTTGGGAGAACGCCAAAACCCAGATAAGCCTTGACCAAGAAAATGCACGCTTTGCTTCCAGCAAGGAGCTGTGTGCAAACGCCCCACTTATACCTTGTTTTCCCAGCTGCAACTAATGAAGGGGATCAGGGCCCTTTCTTCTCCCATAAGCCCACGTTGCTCCCTTCTCTGTTTCTCCCTGCGTGCCCCAGGATGAAAATGGGGTGGGCCTGGGTCATCCTCTAAATGCCCAACCGGACTGTACCCTTCCCCCGTTTCTTCCACAGCCACCAGAACCGCACTCCCACTCCCTGTCAGCTGCTCAATCTCCCCCTCAGAATCAGATTCCAACAAGGGCATGACAATTGGGTACGGCTAGTCTAGTGAAAGAATAAGGGAGACATGATAGTATTGTTCCAATATCTGAGGGGCTGCCCCAAAGAAGAGGGAGTCAAGCTATTCTCCAAAGCCCTTTGAAGGCAGGACAAGAAGCAACGGATGGAAGCTAACCAAGGAGGGAAGCAACCTGGAATTAAGGAGAAACTTCCTAACAGTGAGGACAATTAACCAGTGGAACTGCTTGCCACCAGAAGTTGTGGGTGCTCCCTCAATGGAGGCTTTCAAGAAGAGTCTGGACAATTCTTTGTCTGGAATGGTAGAGGGTCTCGTGTTCAAGCAAGGAGGCTGCCCTAGATGACCTCCAAGGTCCCTTCCATCTCAGTTATTCTGTTATTCAATTAAAATTTGCTGGTTGAAAGGGCCAGAAAGCTCTCTTCCATCCTAGTTATATTCTACGGACTTTTTTGGAATCAGGAATCTTGCTCTGGATAAATGATTAATTTATCCACCCACCCACCGTCGGACACCCACACCCAGTGATTTTCCTAACAGTCTGCCCCAAAACCCTTCTGGGGGTTCAACCACATAGACAGACCCTCTCGCTATTATTTTGACAGGCAGAATCCTGAGCTGTTTTTCTCATCCATCTTTTGCTGCATCTCTCCAGTTTGGCCTTTTCCAGATGTGCTGGAGAATGTGGTCACGCAAAACGGAAAGTCCGAAGAGGAGGATAGGGAACTGCTATCCATGAACTGGTGAGAGCTTGAACTGGGCAAAACTGGTCAGATCAAGCGTGCAGAATTCTGTCGATTCTGGAGATTAAACCACACGTAGCCGTACGAAGAACAGTTGCAGGAACTATAGCTAGTCTAATGAAGGGAAGGACCAGGGATGACATGATAGCAGTCTTCCGATATTCGTTCATTCATTCATTCATTCATTCATTCATTTATTTATTTAATTTGGTTTGTCAATTGCTTACAAGATAATAGGTATAAGTAAAAAACATAGTTATGAATACATGGATACATATAAGAAAAAATAAAATAAAAGAAACCATAGGACAGGGATGGTAGGCACGTTGGTGCGCTTATGCATGTTCCCTACAGATCTCTTCGGAAAGGGGTGAGGTCAATAGTAGACAGTCTAAGGTGAAAGTTTTGGGGGTTTGGGGAAGAAACCACAGAGTCAGGTAGAGTATTCCAGACATTGACCACTCTGTGGCTGAAGTCGTATTTTCTGCAGTCAAGTTTGGTGCGGTTAACCTTGAGTTTGTATCTATTGTTTGCTCTTGTATTGTTATGGTTGAAGCTGAAGTATTCATTGACAGGGAGGACATTGCAATGTATGATTTTATATACTATACTTAGATCGGACTGAAGGCGGCGTAGTTCTAGGTTTTCTAGGTCTAGAATTTCAAGTCTGGTGGCATAAGGTATTCTGCAACGAGTAGAGGAGTGGAGAACTCTTCTTGTGAAATATTTCTGGACTTTCTCAACTGTGTTAATATCAGATACGTAATGTGGGTTCCAGACTGATGAGCTGTAGTCGAGTATTGGTCTAGCAAATGTTTTGTATGCTCTAGTTATTAGTGTAATATTACCAGAGAAAAAACTACGTAGGATTAGGTTAACAACTCTTAACGCCTTTTTGGCTATGTAGTTATAGTAGGCTCTAGCACTTAGGTCATTAGAGATGAGTACTATTTGAGTAATATTTGAGGGGCTTCCCCAAAGAAGAGGAATGGGGGTCAAGCTATTCTCCAAAGCTCCAGAAAACAGAACAAGAAGCAATGGATGGAAACTAATCAAGGAGAGATGCAATCTGGAATTAAGGAGAAATTTCCTGACAGTTAGAACATTTAACCCATGGAACAACTTGCCTCCAAAAGTTGTGAATGCTCCAACACTTGAGGTTTTTAAGAAGAGATTAGATAACCATTTATCTGAAGAGGTGCAGGGTTTCCTGCCTAGGCAAGGGGTTGGACTAGAAGACCTCCAAGGTTCCTTCCAACTCTTATTCTATTCTATTTTAATCCTCAATTATGTTTCTCAGTGCTGTCGTAACTTTGAATGGTCATTAAATGTTGTAGGTCAAGTTTGCCCAAATCCTCTTGTTCCATTGTTTCCTTACGTCTAAACCAAAAAGCAGATTTGAGCATTTAACTACATTTTTTGGGTTTGTTCGAATTAGGGGAAATGTCTGCATTCCTTTGCATTTAGCAAAATAAACTCATTATGCTATCCCCGATGGGCAGAGAGGCTGGCCACCCAGCCTCAAAGCTTCCCAGTGGTGGTAATTTAAGAATAAAACATCATTTTCAGAAGAAATTTGCATGATTTTGGGTTTGTTTGGGGTAGAGATCCACATTGTTTATTCTCCCAGGCTTGTAATGAGGCAATTTTAGTCATTAGGACATTCCTTCATTTGTACATATATATAAAATGGTGTTTTTTTTTTTAACTGCCTTGGTTTTGGAGGCTACGCTGGAAATTTTGTTTGGAACCAAAGAACGGATGAATCAAGGAAGATTTTGGTCGTAAGTTGGATCGCCCTTGTAGTTGGTGAGGAACTACAACCCATCTTAAAGCATGCTGGCTTAGAACAGAACAGAAGAGAATAGAACAGATTTAGGAACAGAACAGAATAAGGAATAGAATAGAATAGAATAGAATAGAATAGAATAGAATAGAATAGAATAGAATAGAATAGAATAGAATAGAAAATAGAATAGAGAATAGAATAGAATGGAATAGATATAGAGAAGAATAAGAGAAGAGTAAAGAATAGAATAGAATAGAATAGAATAGAATAGAATAGAATAGAATAGAATAGAATAGAACCTCCACTGATGGAGCACCCACAACTTCTAGTGGCAAGCTGTTCCATTGACTAATTGTCTTCCCTGTTAGGAAGTTTCTCCTCAATTCCAAGTTGCTTCTCTCCTGGATTAGTTCCCATCTGTTGCTTCTTGTGTTGTCTTCTGGTGCTTTGTAGAATAATTTGACTCCCTTCTCTTCTTTGGGGTGGCAGCCCGTCAAATACTGGAATACTGCTGTCATGTCACCCGTAATCCTTCTTTTCTTTCTAGACTAGCCAGACCCAAATCCTGCAGCCGTTCTTCATAAAATCATCCCCTTTAAATCAAAAGAGCCCACATTAAAAAAAAAAAGGGGGGGGGAAGAGTTTTTAACTCAACCCACCAAAGGAATCTGGAAGAAAGGCAGGCAATAATAATAACAATAATAATAATAATAACCCACTCTGCACAGCCTCAGGGGCCTTTCTGCCCTCTCCTTGGAAGCCCTTCCCGGTTTCCAAGATTTAGCCTTGCTGTTTTGACGCTGTCTGCTGTAGATTGACCTATAAGGATTCAGAACAGGGCAAAGGGATCCCAGTGGATCCCAGTGGATCCTAAGCACCGGAAGATTTGCGGTACTTTCTGGCCAGCTCTGGTGGTCTCTTCTGTTGGGATCCCGGATCCCAATTCTTCCTCCCAGACCCCTTTGGCCACAGCTGGGCGCAGCTGTGTGGATACTTCCTGTCCTCCCTCGACCCTCTGATCCCTTCGCCTCCATGGCCCATAGCTGGCCCGGAGACCAGATCCCAGGGGAGCCCTGATCTGGCCTGACCTCTCCTCTCCGTGTGTCACAGCGCTGGGAGCATCGGAAATCAGATGCCGAGAGGCTGGGAAGGGAAATAAATGCTTTGCCACCCTCGGATCCTCCGGGGGCGAAGAAGACAGACCCTGGAGATGGTTTGGGGACAAATATCCTAAATTTAGCTGCTTTTTCCTCTCTTGGGAAGAATTCTTTACAAGCCAGAGGTTTGCTGTTTCAATCAGCACACAGTGGGTCTATTTCCGTGTGCAATCATTTAAGAGAAGATCTTTCCTCTAGTTGAACTCAGTGCCTGATGCATTTGAGGGACACATTTATATGATTCCCCAGCCGGCATGCTCTAGAATGGATGGACTTCAACTCCCAGAATCCTCCAGTTAATATGCTTTAAGATGGGTGGACTTCAATTCCCAGAATTCCCCAGCCAGCATGTTTTAAGATAGGTGGACTTCAACTCCCAGAATTCCCCAATCATCATGCTCTATAATGGATGTAACAACTGCCAGAATTCCCCAGCCAGCATGGTCTATAATGGACAGACTTCAACTTCAACTTCAGCCAGCACGCTTTAAGATGGGTGGACTTCAACTCCCAGAATTCCCCAGCCAGTGTGTTTTAAGATGGGTGGACCTCAACTCCCAGAATCCCCCAGCCAGCATGCTTTAAGATGGGTGGACTTCAACTCCCAGAATTCCCCAATCATCATGGTCTATAATGGACGTAACAACTGCCAGAATTCCCCAGCCAGCATGGTCTATAATGGACAGACTTCAACTCCCAAAATCCCCCAGCCAGCATGCTTTAAGATGGGTGGACTTCAACTCCCAGAATCCCCCAGCCAACATGCTTTAAGATGGGTGGACTTCAACTCCCAGAATTCCCCAGCCAGTGTGTTTTAAGATGGGTGGACCTCAACTCCCAGAATCCCCCAGCCAGCATGCTTTAAGATGGGTGGACTTCAACTCCCAGAATTCCCCAATCATCATGGTCTATAATGGACGTAACAACTGCCAGAATTCCCCAGCCAGCATGGTCTATAATGGACAGACTTCAACTCCCAAAATCCCCCAGCCAGCATGCTTTAAGATGGGTGGACTTCAACTCCCAAAATCCCCCAGCCAACATGCTTTAAGATGGGTGGACTTCAACTCCCAGAATTCCCCAGCCAGTGTGTTTTAAGATGGGTGGACTTCAACTCCCAGAATCCCCCAGTCAGCATGCTTTAAGGTGGATGGACTTTGTCTCCCAGAATTCCCCAGCTAGTATACTTTAAGATGGGTGGACTTCAACTCCCAGAATCCCCCAGCCAGCATGTTTCCAAGCACAGTCTCCCAGCATACTGGCTGGGGAATTCTGGGACGTGAAGTCCCCAAATCTTAAAAGTTGCTACGATTGAAAAACACTAGTTAAGGAAGAAAAAAAAAGCAATTTCAGTGACAATGCTATGGAACTCCCCTGTTGCACAGAACCGGACAATTTTGCCCTCTGCCCATGAGCAGAGACACTGTTTTCTTTTCACGCTGCCCCTGCGGTTCACAAGCCAAACCTGTCTGGCTGTCAGAACCCAAACAGGAACAACTTTCTCCCCATGTCCTGGAATGGCTCCTTTTCCTTCACACCTGTTGGACTGCATTTCCCAGAATCCCTAGCGAATGCGCACCACATCTGGACTGCCCAGATTGGGGGACACAGCTGTCATTCCTGGCTCAGGTCGTGCGATAGGCTGGAAGGAAGAGGAGGGAATTGGCTGGGTGGGCAGCAGCAGCAGCCCAGCTCAGCCCAGTCCATCCTCTCCGGGTCATGCGTAGAGTAGTTTGGAGCAGGCAGCAGAGGTCTAGTGGTTAGAGGCCTCCAGGTTCGAGGTGGACATTCCCAGAAAGGTCAAGGGGCGCTTGTAAAACTTTGGCCTCATTGTGGTTTGGAGAGAAGAGATTCAGCCGGTCCATTTGGCAGTTGGGTGTGCAGGGCAGGGTGGGGTGCCTGCATCAGATGTGAGTGCAAGGCCTACTCCAGATGTTTGCCGGGCTGACTCACTTCCCAGGGGGTGGGTGGAGGGGAGAAAGGATCTTGTCAAGATCCCAGCTCCGATCACGGGGCCCCTTGGCTGCTGAGACCCACCTCGGTGGCAATGAATTGGGGCTGTCTACACCGTCAAAAAATAAATTATGAGGAAAAAACGCCTGAGCATTCCTAATAGAACAACGAATAAGAGAGTTGGGAAGGGACCTTGGAGGTCTTCTAGTCCAACCCCCTGCTCAAGCGGGAGACCCTACATCAGTGGTGGCTAACATTTTTGGGCTCCTGTGCCAAAAATTGAGCGCACGCTAGTGCTCGCGCACTTGCGTGCCAGCACCGGGAATCCAATGTGCGCCCCCCTCTCCCCCTGCACACATGTGTGCAATCCCCCCTCCTTACCTGCACTGCGCCTCACAGCTGATTTTCGGCTGAGTTGAGGCCCTTTTCAGCCTCCCAGAGGCTTTGCAGACCAAATAATAAGCCCGTTTCATCACTTCTGGTGTTTACAGGAAGTGACAAAACGGGCCTATTATTCGACCTGCAAAACCTGCAAAGGCTTTTTTCCAAGCCAATGGGAGGCTGAAAAAGGCCTCAAGCCAAGTCGAAAATCAGCTGTGAGGTGCAGGCATGCGCAGTGAGGTAAGTATGCCTGAGGCTCGCGTTCCGGCACAAATGGCTGTGCGTGCCATCTGTGGCACGCGTGCCATAGGTTCGCCCTCACGGCCTTATATCATTCCAGACAAATCTCAGAGAAAAACCTCCAGAGATGGAGCACTCACAACTTCTGAAGGCAAGCTGTTCTGCTGGTTAATTGTTCTCACTGTCAATCGATCGATCAATCAATCAGAATAGAGCTGGACGGGACCTCGGAGGTCTTCTAGTCCAGTGGTCGCCAACTGATGGGCCGCGGCCCACTGGTGGTCCATGAGAAAATTTTGGTGGTCCGCAGAGAAATGTCACCCCCAGAGCACCCTCCAAAGCAATTAATCCAGGCTTCCCGCAGGAACACAAGGCTGTGCTGCCCACATGGCCCGCAGGAACCTTCACCCACTCACTCCTTACCTGGAGAACTTGCCTGCTAAATTGCTATTTTTCTTTTTTTCCGACCATCAGCAGTTCTTCTGTGCCGGGAGATTTAGATTAGCTAGTAAGCAGGAAACGGTTGGATTTCTTGCTTTCTAGCTAATCTTTAGATCTTCGGCTCTGCTTTTAAGCAGAGCGAACCTTCTTTAGGACTGAAGCAGTGCAGGCTCAACTAGCCGATGGCAGAAACACAGATCTCTAAGTGAATCTGTGATTCTGTGAGCAACTCAATCTGCCTTCCTGCTTTGCCTGATTTTGGGTAAAAGTTGCTCTTTTTTTATATAAAAAATTCAATATTTATATAAATATTTATAATATTTACAGACAAGCCATGCCCAGCCAGTCACATGACCACCAAGCCACACCCACAAATTAGGCCACGACCACAGAACCAGTTGTTTAAAAAATGGAATCCCACCCCGGCCTCTGTGCGTGTGTGTCTGTGAGAGAGAGAGAGAGAGGGAGGGAGAGAGGTTAGCTCAGATCTCTCTCTCTGTCTCTCCCACCAATGTCAGCAAGCCACCGTCAGTCAAAATTCATATTAGTGGTCCCCGGGATTTAAAATTATGAGTTTGGTGGTCCCTGAGATCCAAAAGGTTGGCGACCCTTGTTCTAGTCCAATCTTTGGGACCTTTGAATGCACGAGTACAGAATAAGAGAGTTGTTTCAGATGGGACCTCAGAGGTCTTCTAGTCCAACCCCCCCGGTTCAAGCAAGAGACCTTACACCATTCTGGACAAATGGCTATCCAATCTCTTCTTAAAAACCTCTGGTGATGAAGCATCCACCAACGTCTGGTGGCAAGCAGTTCCACTGGTTAATTGTCCTCCCTGTTAGGAAGTTTCTTCTTAATTCCAGGTTGCTTCTCTCCTGGATTAGTTCCCATCGGTTGCTTCTTGTCCTGCCTTCTGGTGCTTTGGAAAATAAGTTGACTCCCCTACCCTCTTCTTTGGGGCAGCCCCTCAAATACTGGAAGATGCTATCGTGTCACCCCTACTCCTTCTCTTCTCTAGACATAGCCAGTTCCCACATCGTACGGTTTAGCCTCCAGCCCCTAATCATCTTCCTTGCTCTTCTCTGCACTTTTTCTAAGTTCTTAACATCTTTTGTCTATTGTGGTGACCAAAAGAGGACACAAGAGTGGTCTTTACCAGCGCAATAAAACCAGCTGGCTTCCCATTAGGGAACAATCAGGATGGTTCAATGCTGAAAAAAGGCCTATGCTTTTAAGCCACTGAGGTAGTTGTTAACCTAATCCTACGTAGCTTTTTCTCTGGTAATATCACACTACTAACTAGAGCATACAAAACATTTGCTAGACCAATACTCGAATACAGCTCATCAGTCTGGAACCCACATTACGTATCTGATATTAACACAGTTGAGAAAGTCCAGAAATATTTCACGAGAAGAGTTCTCCACTCCTCTACTCGTTGCAGAATACTTTTATGCCACCAGACTCGAAATTGTAGACCTAGAAAACCTAGAACTACGCCACCTTCAGTCCGATCTAAGTATAGTATATAAAATCATACATTGCAATGTCCTACCTGTCAATGAATACTTCAGCTTCAACCATAACAATACAAGAGCACACAACAGATACAAACTCAAGGTTAATCTCACCAAACTTGTTTGCAGTGGTCAATGTCTGGAATACTCTACCGGACTCTGTGGTTTCTTCTCCAAACCCCAAAAACTTTAACCTTAGACTGTCTACTATTGACCTCCTCACCCCTTTCCTAAGAGGTCTGTAGGGGGCTGCATAAGCTCACCAATGTGCCTACCATCCCTGTCCTATTGTTTCTTTTATTTTTCTTATATATACCCATTTCATGTATTCATAACTATGTATATACTTATACCTATTATCTTGTAAGCGATTGACAAATCAAATAAATAAAATAAAAATTAATTAAATAAATAGACTGCCACTGAACAGCTCTGATGCCAACGAAGCCCCCTCCCAAGAAGACAGCATGGAGCCAGGAGGGGGCTGCTTCATTGAGACAGATGGGTCTAATTCTCTCTCTCTCTCTTTTTTTAACTCGATGGGAAAGCCCATCCTTGTCTGGGAATGTGGGTTCAGAAATTTGGGGTTTGTTTCAATTTCTGCCTTATTAAAACAGGCCCCAAACCCTGCCTATAAATCTGAGTTGATCGGTTTGGAGCGACATGTAAGGCCAGCCAACTGTGGTTTATTTAATAAACTGTTTTGAAATAAACTGTGGCAAAACATAATCAGATAATAAATGACTCGTTTTGGTTGCAGCCGCCGGAGACGTAATGAGGCCGATTAATGTGTTGTATGAAACCGGCCTTCGGCGGTTTATTCAATAAATCATCATTTAGTTACAAGTCATCCTCCGCTTACAACAATTCATTTATGACCATGCAAAGGACCTTAAAAAAAAAAAAGCAACTTACGACCGTGTGTTTCACCATTACGACTCTTGCTGCATCCCCTGGTCACATGATCAAAATCCAGACCTTTGGCCACTGACTCATATTTACGACAGTGGCACCATCCAAGAAGCAAAGTCAATGGGGAATCCAGTTTCACTTAACAGCCGGGTTGCTGACTTAACAACTGGCAGCCATTCACTTAACAACGGTCATGAAATGGGGTAAAGAAAAGGTCATGAAATGGGGTAAAATTTAACTGTCTTGCTTAGCAAGGAAACATTTGGGGCACAATTGTGGTCATAAGTCAAGGACTTCCCTGTGTTGGTTCTACCCTTGTTTTCTTTTGACCCCCGTCATTCTGCTTCTATTTGCAGGTCTCTGTAATTTGGGATTTTCTGCAATGGAATTACTATAGTTGCACACTTGATTTGGCCTTTTGACCTCCTATTAAGTCCTCCCCAAAGACCTGGACTAGGCAGATGTGGTTGTTTGAGGGTATTAAAAGGCTAACTTTAAAAGGCAAAACTGCCTTCTGCAATTGCCAGGATGACCTGTATCTTGAAAAAAAAGAATTATTCAATTTCGTTGTCACCCATTGTGTAATTGTGTAATTCATTATGCTTTAAGATGATTGGACTTCAGCTCCCAGAATTCCCTAGCCAGGGAATGATTCCTATACATGGTGATTCTGGAGCTTATGGCACTAAAAATCCATGATATAAAATCCAGCCCCTGTTGCCCACATCCCACAATGGAAGCAGAAAACAGCAACCCTAAGATATTTCCTAAGTACAGTGTCCACTACGAAGAAATTTTTGTCACTTATGGCAGTTTATATCAAGGCTTTTATGATGTCAGAGGCAACTGTGTTAACTTATGGTTTGTTTTTGGTTTGTTTTGAATGGTAGGCTGTATGATTGTAAGATCCAGATGTATTATAGTGAAAAAAAACTATATTAGGGTATCAATAAATAAAGGCATCCTGAACTAACTGGTCTCTTATTAGAGAGCCAGTTCTACATTAGATCATCATTTCATAGATATTTTCTTACCTAAAGAGACAAGCAGAATGATCACAGGCAAGAAAGCCCTGGGAGCAGGAATAATATCTGACTTCCTGCTAGTTTCCCAGTTGAGTTTCATTGTGGGAATCTTGTAGGGAGCAATGGAAATTTCCTTCCTTTCCTCTCTCTTTCTTCCCAGCAGGCAGGACAGGAAACAATGGCTGGAAACAAACCAAAGAGAAGCAACCTGGAACTCAGGAGAAATTTCCTGCCACACCTGGAACACGGCATCCAGTTTCGCTCATTACATTATGAAAGAGTTTTTGAGGTTTTGAGAGAACTGCAGGGAAGAGATGATCATTAAAATGATTATTAAGATGATTAAAGCGCACCAATCGTGCCTACCGTCCCTGTCCTATTGTTTCTTTTTATTTTTCTTATACGTATCCATTTCATGTGTTCATAACTATGTTTATATTTATACCTGTTATCTTGTAAGCGATTGACAAATCAAATAAATAAATAAATAAAAATAAAAAAACATACCAAGAACAGTTGCAGGAGTTGGGAATGGCTAGTCTAAAGAAAAGAAGGGCTAGAAGAGAGCAGAACAAGAAAGCAGAACAAGAAACAATGAATGGAAACTAATTAAGGAGGGAAGCAACCTGGAATTAAAGAGAAACTTCCTTAATAGTGTGGACAATAAACCAGTGGAACAATCTGCCTCCAGAAGTTGTGGTTGCTCCATCGTTGGAGGCTTTCAAAGAAGAAGAGACTGGATGGCCATGTGATTGGGACGGTATAGGGTCTCCTGCTTGAGCAGCGGGTTGGGCTAGATGACCTCCGAGGTCCCTTCCAGCTCTATTTTGATCGATCGATCGACCTGACAGTGAGGACAATTAACCAGTGGAACTGCTTGCCACCAGAAGTCGTGGGTGCCTCTTATCACTGGAGGTTTTTTACAAAGAGATTGTCTGGAATGGTATCGGGTCTCCTTTGAGCAGGGGGGTTCGTCTAGAAGACCTCTAAGGTATAAGAATAACTCTCTTATTCTGTATCCTTGCATTTCAAAGATACCAAAACGTTCCCTCCCAACTCTTGTTATTTTATTTTATTTTTATTCTCTGTTGTGAGACTTTCCGAGAACCCCCCCACCCCAGTTCGTATCCCAGCGGCAGCTGCAACAATAGGCCCCACTAACTAACCCGGGTTAGGGAGAACGGAATCCCGCTTCCCACATGACGGTGGATCCAGGAAGGGCCACCACGTCGGGGCCCCTCTTTGGAAAGCTGGACGCCATGAATCAAAAAGGCGGGCGGTTTGTTTCTCAATCTGGGATGGGGAGAGGGGGATGAGGAAAATGAGATTTTGTTTGAGTCAGCAGGCTTTTAAAAGCCAGGCCAGAGAGGCTGGATGGATGGATGAGAAGCCGCCTTGGGTGTGGAATGTATGACTTAATCTCAACTCGGCACCAGAACGCCAGCAAGTAAAACAGATGGAGAAAAGGTCAAGGCAAATAAATAAATAAAAAAAAACCCAGCTAATCTAGCTTTTTTTTTTTCGTTTTCTTTCTCTCTCTCTCTCTCTCTCTCTCTCTCTCTCTTTTTCTTCTTTCCCCCTTAGGGGCGTTCCTGGCAGTCCTCGAGTTACGACCGTCCTGGAGTTTGGCCGCGACGGCCGTAACTCGAAGACTCCCTGTAGTAGGTCCTAGAATGGATGGGGCGGTGGCAAGATCGAGGCTAAAAACAGGCACGGCTGAATAAAACATAGGAAAAAACGGTTCAAGGAATTGGGTGTGGATAGCCTAGTGAAAAGAGGGACTAAGGGCAGTGGTGGGATTCTGCCAGTTCACGCCAGTTCTTCCCTCTCTCCCTTCTCCTTCCTTCCTTCCTCCCTCCCTCCCTTCCTTCCTTCCTTCCTTCCTACCTTCCTTCCTTCCGTCCCTCTCTCTCCCTCCCTCCTTTCTTTGCCTTCCTTCTATCTTCCCTCTCTCCCTTCTCCTTCTTTCCTTCTTTCCTTCCTTCCTTCCTTCCTTCCTTCCTTCCTTCCTTCCTTCCCCCCTCTCTCCTTCCCTCACTCCCTTTCTTCTATCTTCCTTCTTTTTCTTCTCCTTCTTTCGTTCCCATTCTCCCTCCCTCCCTTCTTTGCTTTCCTTCTATCTTCCCTCTTTCCCTTCTCCTTCCTTCCTTCCTTCCTTCCTTCCTTCCTTCCTTCCTTCCTTCCTTCCTTCCTTCCTTCCTTCTTTCCTTCCCTCTCCCTCCCTCCCTTCTTTGCCTTCCTTCTATCTTCCCTCTTTCCCTTCTCCTTCCTTCCTTCCTTCCTTCCCTCCCTCCCTCCCTCCCTCCTTTCTTTGCCTTCCTTCTATCTTCCCTCTTTCCCTTCTCCTTCCTTCCTTCCTTCCTTCCCTCCCTCCCTCCCTCCCTCCTTTCTTTGCCTTCCTTCTATCTTCCCTCTTTCCCTTCTCCTTCCTTCCTTCCTTCCTTCCCTCCCTCCCTCCCTCCCTCCTTTCTTTGCCTTCCTTCTATCTTCCCTCTTTTCCTTCTCCTTCCTTCCTTCCTTCCTTCCTTCCTTCCTTCCTTCCTTCCTTCCTTCCCTCCCTCCCTCCTTTCTTTGCCTTCCTTCTATCTTGCCTCTTTCCCTTCTCCTTCCTTCCTTCCTTCCTTCCTTCCTTCCTTCTATCCCTCTCTCTCGCTCCCTCCCTTCTTCACCTTTCTTCTATCTTTCCTTTCTCCTTTCTCCTCCCTTCCTCCTTCCCTCTCTTCCTTCCTAACTTCCTGAGCAGATTGGTGACCTGGTTGTTGGAAGAAATCATTAGGACAGAGAACCAGTTGTTAAATGATTTGAACCCCACCATTGACTAGGGGTGATATGATAGCCATCTTCCAGTATTTGAGGTGTTGCCCTAAAGAAGGGGGGGGGGGTGTCAAAGTATTTTCCAAAACACCCAAAGGCAAAATGAGAAGCAACGGATGGAAACTTACCAAAGAGAGAAGCAACCCTAGAACTACGGATAAACTTCCTAAAAGTGAGGACAGTTAACCAGTGGAACTGCTTGCCACCAGAAATTGTGGGCGCTCCATCACTGAAGGCTTTCCAAGAAGAGACTGGACAGCTACTTGTCTGGCATGGTATGGGGTCTTCTCCTTGAGCAGGGGGGTTGGACTAGAAGACCTCTGAGGTCCCCAAGTTCTGAAACAACTCTCTTATTCTGCATTCTTGCATTCAAAGGTCCCCAAAATTGGCTGTTCTTTGCGGATAAGGGAAAATTTTGCTCAGGCTTGGTCATTCTGCAGGGTTTTTTTTTTCCTTTTTCAGACTGAATGTCTGGCACTTGAATGGCGTTTGATGGCCAGCAACGTGTTATGCAACCCCAAGTTACATTTGGCTTTCCTTCCTCTCAAGTTTATCCTCAAATTTAGGTCAGCTAAATTCTGCCAGGATTCAGAGAAATCCCATCTCGGTCGCTTTCATTGGTCAGCCTGAGAGTTGACGGCTAAGCCATGGTTTGTTAAGCAAACCCTCCATCAATGACAAGGCCGGGGTTTTATTTTTATTTATTTTTATTTAAAAAAAAACTGGCCTAGCCTAGCCTCCAGCCTCCAGCTTTTCCTTGTGGTGCCCCATCCTAGAATTCACAGCTCTGTCCCGCACAGCTTCTGAACGGC
>CM042847.1:5440344-5628133 GCA_023653725.1 Bungarus multicinctus
TGGACTTCAACTCCCAGAATTCCTCAGCCAGCAGAGCTGGCTGAGGAATTCTGGGAGTTGAAGTCCACACATCTTCAAAGTACCAAGGTTGAAAAACACTGCCCTACAGTATAAATTAAGGTTGGCTCATTTGGGCTGCAATAATTCGGATGGCTGATGGAAGGCAACAAAGAGCCCAGTAGCATTCTGTCAGCGTGTGAGAGTTGAGGGCTGTTTGGAAACTGAAACGGTATTTGCTGTGTGAGCAAGAAGGAGACAGCCAGGAGCCTGGGCGTGGCTTAGCTCAACTGTTCTGTACTAAAGCTGCTTGGTGCTCTGAAAGTGAAACTCCTCTGCTTGTGTTTTGCATTTGGAAGAGGTTTCTTTTCCGGTGGAGAGTGGGAGGAGAACTCCTTAGCATCAGAGCGTGTTAATAATAATCATATAGGAAATACCAATGCTCTTGATTGATTGATTGATTGATTGCTTATTGTACCCTATGACTATCATTAAGTGTCGTACCTTATGATTCTTGACGAATGTATCTTTTTATTCCTTAGCATCAGAGCATGTTAATAATAATAATAATAATAATAATAATAATATAGGAAATACTAATGCTCTGATGGTCATTTCGAAAAATCCTTTCTTAGTGAGTCCCTAGAAGCCAAGAGGAACCTATATGACAAATTTCAAGTTTGTAGGCTTTACGGTTCTGGAGATTTTGTGATGATGCGTGAGTGGCATATTTCGCTTTTATATATAGATAGATTCTGAAATGAGAAGTTAATGCATAAGCCAATTTGCCAGCCGGTTCAGCCGATTGCAAGAATCCAATTCCTCTATCAGTTCCGTCCCTTGAACCCCCAAAATGAATTCCTTTGCTTACTATCTTCTGTCGGAGGGTGTGTGTGTTTGTGTGTAAAACCAACCCAGAAGTGTCTTTCTTCTTCTTCTTCTTCTTCTTCTTCTTCTTCTTCTTCTTCTTCTTCTTCTTCTTCTTCTTCTTCTTCTTCTTTCTTCTTCTTCTTCTTTTTTTTATTTTTCTTTTTCAAAATTGCTTGAGATCTCTTTGGATCAGTAACCCCTGCAGAACTCAAACATGGACCGATAGCCACTCAACCGATTCAGCCCCCTGAATCAAGATGGGAAGATGGAGAAGTTCTCTACCTGTTGATTATCAGCCTTCCTCTGAGCCAGGGAGGGAGGCCGGGGGACTGCCTGATCTAATGTGATCGGTGGGAGGGGGCAGAGAGTCCCAGTGGGGAGGGGGTCGGCTTCTCTCATCCAGCATATGGTCTCTCTTCCATCTGGTCTTTATTAAAAGTCTCTGCAAAATGCACATTCCAGGATTTAACCCTCGCCGTGCCAAGGGTGGGCAAAACCCACAACCCATCACCCTTCTCTTCCCTCTCCATGTTCCCTTCTTTAATAAAAAACCCCTTTTTTTAAAATAATAATAATCCAGGAATAAAACCCCTCCTTGGGCGTCTTCTCCTCCTCTATCCTTCCCTCTCCCCACCCCAAGAGTCTCTGCCTCTCCGCTCAAATCTGGGAAGGAGTCAAAAGAAAGAAAGAAAAAAGAAAATTTGTGATCAAAGGGGGTGTTCTTTTAAAGGGAGGGAAGGAGGGAACAATGCAGGAATGCTAAGAATTGAAACCAATCGATGGGGGAGAGTACAAGAATGATGTGCCCCCTACTCTTAAAAATGCTCCCTTTTGAAATTGGGGGGGAGGGGGACAGGATCAGAAGGATCTGGAAAAGAACCCCACCTATACCCCCCCCAATTCTCAAAGCACCCCCAAATAAAGTTAGGGTTTTTCTCCGTTGAAAGCCAGCCAATTTTCCCCATGGATTTTTAAAAGATCTTGCACCCTTCCTGCAAAGGGTTAACAATTTTGGGATTTAAGAGGATGGGGGAGTTAGAAGCCCCAGCATCGATTTAGAGATTTCCCTGCCCCCACAACCCACCACCCTAAGGGGACTGGATGGAGCCAGGCATAATCAGGAAACACCGTAATTTAAGACAATTGTGTCTTTTTTTTTTCCTTTTTCTCTTTTTTTATAGAGGTGCAAACACAGGCCAGATGGGGAGCACAGAGTACTCAGAAAAGAGGTTAGTTTGCAAATCAGGATCAGAGACTCGTGCAAGCTGAAAACTGCAGGCATCCTGGCTGGTGGGTAAAAGTAGGAAACCTGTGGATTGCGGGCAAGAAAAGTGCAGAAAATTCACACATTTGGGCTGGGAGAGGTGTGTAAAATTTGATGCTCAGGGAGTCCTCGACTTATAACCGCCAGGGAGCCTGCAATTGCTGTTGCTAAGCGAGGCATTGGTTAAGTGAGTTTGGCCCCACCTTTCTTGTCACCGTTGTTAAGTGAATCACTGCCGTTGTTAAGTTAGCCACCCGGTTGTTCAGTGAATCTGTGCCTCCCCGTTGATTTTGCTGGTCAAGTGGTCGCAAAAGGGGATCCACCCAGGACGCTGCGAACCGTCATAAATATGAGCCAGTTGCCAAGCATCTGAATTTTGATCAGTTGTGACCATGAGGATGCTGGAACGGTCGTAAGTGTGAAAAATGATCGTCATTGTTTTCAATGCCGTTGTAATATTGAATGGTCACTAACTAAAGAAACTGTTGTAAATCAAGGATTAGCTGTATTGCTGAGTATCCAGCTCTAGAAAGGAGCAATAATTGGACAGAAACCTCATGTGTGTGTGTGTGAGAGAGAGAGAGAGGAAAGGAGAGGGAGAAAAAAGAGATAGAGAGAGATAAAAGAGAGATAAAAGAGAGACAGAGACAGAAAGAGAGAGAGGGAAAGAGAAAGAGGGGGGAAAGAGAGAGAGAGAGAAAGAGAGAGAAAAGAGAAAGACAGAGAGAGATAAAAGAAAGAGAGGGGAAGGGAGGAAGAGAGAGAGAGTCAAAGAGAGACAAGAGAGAAAAAAGAGAGAAAGAAAGATGGAAAAAGAGAGAAGGGAGAAAGAGAGAGAAAATGTGGGAGAAAGAAAGAGAAAGAGACACAGAAAGATAGTGAGAGAAAGAGACAGAGAGAAAAGAGAGAGAGACAGAGAGAGTGAGAGAAAGAAAGAGAGGGAAAAAGAGAGGGGGAGAAAAAAGAGAGAGAAAGAGAGAGGGAGAAAAAAGAGAAAGAGACAGAGAGAGATAAAAGAAAGAGACAAGGGGAGGGAGAAAGAGAGAGAGAGAAAGACAAAGAGAGGCAAGAGAGAAAAGAAAAAAGATGGAAAAAGGGAGAAATAGAGAGAGAAAAAGAGGGAGAAAGAAAGTGAAAGAGAACAGAGAAAGACAGTAAGAGAGAGAGACAGAAAGAAAAAGAGAGAGAGAAACAAAGACAGAGAGAGAAAAAGAGGGAGAGAGAGAGAGAGAGAGAGAAAGAGCAGTGAGAGAAAGAGACAGAGACATAGAGAGAGAGAGAGACAGAAAGAGTGAGAGACAGAAAAAGAGAGAGAGAAAGAGAGAGAGAGAGAGAGTGAAAGCATCTGTGTCGATATGCCTAGGTGTTTCTGTTTTGCAAATTTTCCTGCTACTCTTGAAGGCTTCAACCCTGGCACCTCTTTGCACACAATCACACCAGCCCCCACCCCCAAGGTTTTGGTGAAACTTCTAAACATACTCCCTACTTATAAGTTATGGTGGAAGGGGAGGGGGGAATGCTAATCTCCCACCCCACAGCCCTGGTTTCGAAGGCCAGGCAGCAGCCCTATAAACCTTAAGGTAGAAGCAAGCCACCAGACAAGAAAGCAAGGAGTGGTAATTTAAGCCGTCTTTTCTACTGTCTTCCCAGCCAGAGGAAGAAAAGATTTTTGGAAGATAGGTATGTCAGCAGCTGGAAGGTTCTAGAAACCTCAGGATCTTCTAATTATCTTAAAATTAAAGGCTTGGCGGAGAGAGCCAGGCATTTTCGCTGAGCTTTTCCAATCCCCTCTGGGCCTGTATATTCCTTTATTGCTCAAACCGCAAACTTTACACCAGTATCTTTCTATATCTCCCTTCCTGTCATTTCCAAGCTCTTTTTCCATTAACCTGTTATTAGTTCTCCATGCTTTGTAAACCGGAGGCTAAAACAGAGTTTTAGGAACTGGGCCTGGCTAGTCTAGGGAAGAGAAGGACCAGGGGAGACAGGAGAGCAGTCTCCCAATATTTGAGGGGCTGCCTCAGAGAGGAGGAGGGGATCAAGCTATTTTCCAAAGCCAAACAAGGAATAATGGATGGAAATATATAAAAATCAAGGAGAAATTCTACCTGGAAATAAGGAGAAATTTTCTGACACTGGGAACAATCAACCCCTGGAACACAGAAGTTGCCTTCAGAAGTTGTGGGAGCGCCATCACTTGAGACCTTCAAGAAGAGACTGGATTGCCATCTGTCAGAAATGGTGTGGAGTCTCCTGTTTGGGCGGGGGGTTGGACTAGATGACCTACAAGGTCCTATCCAACTCTGTTCAATGGAACAGAGGTTGCTTTTGGATGTTGTGGATGCTTCATCCATGGAGGCTTTCAAAAAGGGGCTGGACTGCCACCTGTCAGAAACGGCATAGGGCCTTCTGCTTGGGGTTGGACTAGATGACCTAGAAGGTCCCTTCCAACTCTGTTAATCTGTAAATCTGTAATATCTAAGCAATCAACCCGTGGAACAGAAGTTGCCTTTGGAAGTTGTAGGAACTTCATCCCTGGAAGCTTTCAAGAAGAGACTGGACTGCTATTTGTCAGAAATGGCGTAGGGCCTCCTGCTTGGGGTTGGACTAGATGACCTACAAGGTCCCTTCCAACTCTGTTAATCTGTTAAACGCTTGCAATCCTAGGCTGCATTAACTTGGGGGAGAGAATCAAGAAGGGTTTGTTCCATTTTGTAACGCCTTAGTTAAGACCACACCCGGAATAGAGCCTCCAGTTTTGGCCACCACATTATAAAAATAAAAAAATATTGAGACTCTAGAAAGAGTGCAGAGAAGAGCAGCCAAGAGGATAAGGAAGGTAAAACATAACTGAGAAGGGTTGCAGGATTTGGGTAGGGATAGTCTAGTCTAGTGAGAAGAACATTGGACTGAATTGTCTGAATTGATATGACATCTTCTGCTTAAGCAGCGGGTTGGACTAGAAGACCTCTGAAGGTCCCTTCCAACTCTGTTAGTCTGTTATTTCTGTTAAGGACCAAGAGTAACACGGTAGCAGTCTTGCAATATTTGGGGGGGCTGCTCCAAAGCACCAGAAGGCAGGGCAAGAAGCAACGGAAACTTTATCAAGGAGGGAAGCAACTCAAAAACAAAGAGATTTTTCTGATAGTTAGAATAATGAACCAGCGGAACGACTTGCCACCAGAAGTTGTGGGTGCTCCATCACTGGAGGTTTTTAACAAGAGACTGGATAACCATTTGTCTGGAATGGTGTAGGGTTTCCTGTCTGAGGAGGGGGCTGGACTGGAAGACCTCCAAGGACCCTTCCAACTCCCGATGTTCTAATGTTCTACGTTCTGCCACAAACCACCGGCTTTCTTGTGACATTTTGGCTGCACACCCTTCAGGCTGACTTTTCAGTGTTTCTCTAGGTGGCTAGTCCTCATGACTCTCAGATATAAAACCTTTCTTTCTTTCTTTTTTCTTTTTCTTTCTTTCTTTCCTTCTTTCCTTTCTTTTCTTTCCTTCCTTCCTTCTTTTCTTTCCTTCCTTCCTTCCTTATTTCCTTTCTTTCTTTCCTTTTCTTTCCTTCCTTCCTTCTTTCTTTTTTTCCTTCCTTCCTTCCTTCCTTCCTTCCTTCCTTCCTTCCTTCTTCTTTCTTTCTTTCTTTCTTTCTTTCTTTCTTTCTTTCTTTCTCTTTCTTCTTTCTTTCTTTTCTTTCTTTCCTTCCTTCCTTCCTTTCTTCCTTCCTTTTCTTTCCTTCCTTCCTTCCTTTCCCAACCCTTTGAAGCAACACCATCTTTTTAACGCAGTTGGCACTGCCTTCTTTTAAACCTCGTCAAGGCTTGCAAGGGGATGAGATGGGAGGCACCGTTTTTCCAACCTTTTCTCAAGCTAACAAAAAAGAGGCGAAAATTCACTTCGTTGCGTTGTCCCCCCTCCACCCCCCGTCCCTCCTCTCTCTCTCTCCCCCCCCACCCCAACCCAGACGCCCCCGTTTTGCATTTCTTCCCCTGGCACCTCCCGTTTGTTTTCATTTCCAGCCCGTTAAGAAAATCCAGTCCTTTTATTTGTCACGCAAAACGCACCCACACAATATTCGGAGGGTTTTTTTGTGTGTGTTTGGTTTTGTTGTTGTCGTGTTTGCTTCGACCCCACCAAGGAGACCCCATCAGCGGTCGCAGTCAATGACTATAACCCCCCCCCCACATACACCCCGCAGATCCAGAGTGTCCCCCACACACAACTCCGTTTTTGCAACGAGGCAGCCCGCCCTGCCTTCATCCCAGAGCCCTTCCCTCTATTTCCTCCACAAATTGAACGGGGTGGTTGCGTGTGTGTGTGTGTGAGAGAGAGAGAGTTTCGGGAAGGCCTGCTTTGACCAGCCGCTGAAAAGCATCAAACAACGTGTATTTAAACTGGGCTGTAACCCAGTTTTTTGTTTGTTTATAAAGTTTTTTGTGTTAAAATTCCGGAGTGGGAGAAATTATCCTGAGCTGTGCGTGGATCCGTGGCCGTAACTCCAGGTGCGAAAGAAGCTTGCGCGGGGGGGGGGGGGAGGGGAGGGAGGAGGAGGAAATTCCGGTTTCTTCCGAAGACGTGAGGACTAGAAACTTAAAACACACACACACATTCCCCAGGTTGGTGGAACCACCCGCGTTGTGTGGTGGGTGGGTGGGTGGGGGGAGGCGGAGGGCGCAATAAATTCGTCTCGGGTTTCATTCCTTCCCCTCCCCCGCTTGGCAAAACACCAATCTATTTCTTTTTTTCCTTCATTTCCATTGTCTTTGGATAAAAGGCACTTTTCCAGCAGCATCGGGTCGCAAGCCAGAGAGGGGGGGCGCCACGTTGCAATAGGAAGGGGCTTCTGCGCCCTCCACCCCCCCCCCCCCCGCAAATAAAAGTCTCTTTACTCCAGCAACCAAGTTCTGAGTCGGTTTTGGGCTCACCCCGAGCCTGGGGTGCGGTAGGGTGGGGGAGGGAAACCAGCCTCGGGCGCCCCTCCAGCCGGGGTCTCTCTGCATCCTGGCAGGTTGTCCCAGATGTGGCAAAAAGGGACGGAGGAAGGGCGACCCTTTCTGGCATTTGCAGGGTTTTGGGTCCTTGTGTGCCCACCTGGCTCGGGAGCAAGCAGGGCCATCTCGCCTCTCTTCCCCCACCCACCCCCCCGCCTTTTCCCCGGGGGGCTGCGGCTCGGGGGTTCAAACACTGGTCCGGCTAGTGGCCGGTTGGCAAGGCCGGTTGGCGGAGGAGGGCGGGGCGGTTTTCTCCGACGGGTTGACCACCCACCGGTAACACTGGGCGACGCTCCTGCTTTTGGCTTGAGCTCCGCAGCGGGTACAGTAAACGATGCCCAGAGCCAACATGATCACCAGGAAGACCGAAAGGGGCACCAACAAAGCCACCAAGAGCCAGCGGTCGTCCTTCCTCGGCCGTCCCTCCCCAGAAGAGGCCGGGCTGGGGGTGGGCGAGGTGGGGAGGGCCGCCCTGACTCCTCCGACGACCGGGTCCACTTTCTCATCCGACGGGGAGGGAGACGGGGGAGTCAGAGGGTCCGCGGGGTCGTCCGGAGTGGGCGAGACGCCCAGAGACGTCGGAAGAGGAGGAGGAGGAGAAGGAGGATCGGAAGCCGCGGGGGAGGGATGGAGGACCTCGGGGTGCCCCGGCGGGGAGAAACCGTGCTCCAAGGGAGAAAAGCGGGCGTCCCACGCGCCGTCGAACTCGGGAGCCTCCGTAGCCGGCACCGGAGGAGGGAAGACCAGCCGGTCGGGCACCGACAAGAACGAAGCGGCCGAATCGGACGAGGAGCCGGCCTCCCCGTCGCGGAAAAGCGAGAAGCGGACCGGCGGCGGGGGCGCGCTCTGGTCGTCCGCCTCCCTGGTGGTGAAGCGCACGTGGAAAGCAGGGTCGTCGGGCCAGGCTTCGGGCGGGGTGGCGTCGGGCCCGTCCAGCCCTTCCACGGGGCTGCAGCTGATGCCGTCGGCTTCCAGGTCGAAGCCCTCGGTGCAGTAACACTCGAAGCCGCCCACGTAGTTGACACACATCTGCTGGCAGACGCCCGGGATCTGGCACTCGTCGGTGTCCACGCACTGGCCCGGCTCGTCCTCGGCGGGGCTGAAGCCCAGGTGGCAGCGGCAGAGGAAGGAGCCCTCGGTGTTCTCGCACTGATGCTCGCAGGGCGCTTCCACGCACTCGTCTAAGTCCTCGCACTGGTGCCCGTCGGAAGCCAGCTCGTAGCCCGCCGGGCAGCGGCAGCTGTAGCCGTCCTCCTCCTCCTCCTCGGCCACGCAATCGAACTGGCAGGGCCGGTGGCGGCAGGGGTCGTGGGCCACGCAGGAGTGGCCGTCGGGGAGCAGCAGGTAGCCGGCGTGGCACTCGCAGGCGTAGCCCGAGCCCTCGTCCAGGCACAGCTGCTGGCAGCCGCCGTTGTCCCCCTCGCACCAGCTGGCCGCGGAAGCCGAGGCCGCGGAGGACGCTGAGGAGGAAGAGGAGGAGGAGGAGGAGGCGCCCCCCGACGGGTCCCTGCACAGCGGTGGGTTCTTGGACCAGCCCACGCGCCCGTCCTCCTTCTGCAGGCAGAGCAGAGAGAGCAGAGAGGCGCCGCCGGGGCAGCCCACGGAGGCCACGGTCCCGAAGGGCAGGAAACGAGGGGGAGCCCCGACGGCGGAGGCCAGCTGCCCGAAGGGAGCCGCGTAGGCCACGCTGGCCCCTTCTTCGCCGGCCTCCAACCCGGCGCACATCCCTCGGAAGGCGAAGCGGCAGAGGTAGCCGTCGACCGGCCCCGCGCAGGAGCCTTCGAGCCACTGGAAGTCGCGGTCGTCCAAGGCCACGCAGCGCGGCGCGGCGCAGCCGGCGGCTCCCGCAGCCGCCCCGACGGCTCGGGCCCAGTTGCTGTAAGCCGTCTCTTGCTCGCCGGTGACCCAGCTGAAGCCTCGCAAGGGCCGCTGCGGGAAACACTGGCGCGGCTGGCGCTGCAGCCCGATCCAGAAGAGACGGGGCGGGCCGGGCTGGCGGCTGCCGGCCAGCAACTGGCTGACCTGGGCCGCCTCTTCGGCTCGTTTCAGCGTGGCCAGGTTGCCCCCCTGCTCCCGGCAAGCCCGCCAGGCGTCCAGGAAGCTGCGCGGCTGGGAGTAGAGCGCGTAGCAGCCGTCGGGATCGCAACTGGCTTCAGGATCCGGCCGGGCAGGCAGCGGCAGCTGGAGGAGCAGCAGCAGCAGCAGCAGCCCGGCCGGGGCGAGCGGCAGCCGAGGGGCGAGCATGGTTGTGCTTGCGCGGTGGGCCTCCGGCGCTCTGACAAACCCACCGCCCGCCCCCCGCCTTCCCCGGCCTTCTTCCCCCTCCCCGTCCGGGGAGGAGGCGCTCGGCTTCCCCGATCCCCGCCTTCGGACCTTGTAGGGCGCGGATCTGAACTCTAGCCACGCAGAGAGGGGAGGGAGGGAAGAGAAGGGGGGAGCGAGGGGAAGAGAAAGGCAAAGTAGGGGGGGGAGGGTCCGCCCGCCGCCTGCTCCCCCCTCGGGGGGTCGTGGAAGCATCTATTCATAGAATAACAGAGTTAGAAGGGACCTTGGAGGTCATCTAGTCCAACCCCCTGCTCGAGGAGGAGAGTCTATTCCAAATATTAGCCTCTACCTAGGACCAAACTCACAGAGTCCTGATTGCTCTCTGACGGGCCTTTGCTGGTCTAACCGCTAGAGGGCACTGTCGCTGGGAGCTGGAAGGGCTTCCCTCCTCTACATTTCAGCCCCTGCCGTGGGATGGCAGGAGGGCTTGATGGGATGAAGTGGGGAGGGGCTGCCCCAAAGAAGAGGGAGGGGTCAACCTGTTCCCAGTCCAAAGCATCCAGGAGAAAAACAACCTGGAATTAAGGAGAAAGCTTCCTAACAGGGAAGGCAGTTAGCCAGTGGAACAGCTCGCCACTAGAAGTTGTGGGTGCTCCATCAATGGAGGTTTTGAAGAAGAAACTGGACAGCCTCTTGTCTGGAATGGTATAGGGTCTCCTGCTAGAGCAGGGGGTTGGACTAGATGACCTCCAAGGTCCCTTCCATCTCTGTTATTCTGTATTCTTTTTTTTTTTTGAGTCAAGTTTGTTTTAAGTTATATGTAAGTAGTTTGAATACAGTATATTGTCCCGGTATACCATTTTACAAAAAGGAAAGGGAAAAAAAAGATAACACTATACCGATAGCAATAATAATAATAATATCAACAAAATAATTCTAACCATATTTATAATTATATCCATTTATTTATGTCCCTATTAAATATATGGGCATACATATAATTATAGACAACATTCATTTTTTCTGTTATTCTGTTATTCTATGCAGGGGGCTGGACTAGAGGACCTCCAAAGCCCCTTTACTGTCCACCCACTTTGAAAGGCTGCTGGCTGGGGGATTCTGGGAGTTGAAGTCCACCCATCTTAAAACATGATGGCTGGGGGATTTGGGGAATTGAAGTCCACCTCTCTTAAACATGTTGGCTGGGGGATTCTGGGAGTCCACCCATCTTAAAACATTTGAATGTTGAAGTCCATCTGTATTAAAACATGATGGTTGAGGGATTCTGGGAATTGAAGCCCACCCGTCTTAAAGCATGCTGGCTGGGGGATTCTGATTGTTGAAATCCACCCATCTTAAAACATGCTGGCTGGGGAATTTTGGGAATTGAAGTCCACCCATCTTACAACATGCTGACTGGGGCATTCTGGCAAGTTGAAATCCATGCATCTTAAAAGTAAAGGAAAACTAAAGGAAAACTTGCAAAACTAACTTCGCACTAAGTTGTGGTTGCATTTCATCCCCGCCACAATTCCCCTCTGCTACAAGCTACAAATCCTCTTGCCAAGGATTCCACTTCACAAATTCCATCAGCTGTGCCTGGTATCTGGCTCAGGGCCTTCATAGCTCCGAGTTCGTGCCATGTCAATCATACCTGGGCATCGGTTCTAGTCACAATGATCAAAAAACAGTGGAGGAAACCCAGGCCGGGAGAATGACGATTCTTTCAACACATACACACACACACACACACACATACACACACACAAGCTTTGCAATTTGCTTTGGCAAGCTTTGATGCCAAGAACCCCAATTGGCTCGAGTCCCTGCATCCAACCCCAATCCATCTAGGTAACGATAAACCGTTTTCTCGCGTAGAACTCGGATTCGGAGATGCATGTATATATATATATATATTTTTGGCCGGGGTGAAGAAATTGGTTTGGGTCCCTGCCAAACAGACTAGATTTGACTTGGATTTAAACCGCACTACATAGTCACCAAGGGCCCTGGAAGCAGGATGGGTGGGCCAGCCCAAAGAGAGCGGAATTAAGCAACAAAGCTGCTTCCATCCTAATCATCCTTCCACATCTAATTTCAGGGCAATTAATCCAGGGTTAAGCTGGGCTGGGAAACCATCCCTGTTTTGATCTAACGCCCGCTGTATTTTATCCTAAACTTTTCTTGCCATGACAAGATCATGCCTTCCCACCCATCCTGCTTAATTATTATTTTATTTTGATGGCGCGGGTGCCAAGGAACAGACGGAAGGGCAGAGAAAAACATGGATTCAAAGAAATTGGAAGGGAATTCTCCCGCTTACCGGAGATGAAGTCGAAAACAAAAAACAAAAAAAACAGAAGGGCCTTTGCAGGAAAATTATTATTATTATTATTATTATTATTATTATTATTATTATTATTATTATTTTGGTGCATCATTGTAAAGTGGAGTTTTTGCACAGCGTGACTGGTGCTGACCAGATGTAGCTCAGCTACTGGATTTAATCACAGTCTGTAAAATCAGTTGGATATGATCAGACAACCAAGCGGATGCCCTAAATTACAAAGCGGAGAACCAAGATTTAAATGAAATCAGCAGTGCTCTGTTAATTGATTTTTTTTTTTAAAAAAAAGAGAAGGACTTGATAGCAGTCTTCCAATATAAGAACATAGAATAACAGCGTTGGAAGGGACCTTGGAGGTCATCTAATCCAACCCGCTGCTCAAGCAGGAGCAAATATTAGCCTCTACCTGGGATCAAACTCACAGCCTCCTGATTGTGAGGCGAGAGTTCCACCGCTATTTAGGGGCTGCCCCAAAGCAGAAGAGGGAGGTCAAACCTATTATCCAAAGCCCCAGAAGGCAGAATAGTTGGGAAACTAATCCAGGAGAGATTAACTTGGAATTAAGGAGAAATTTCCTGACAGTGAGAACAATCAACCAGTGGATCTACTGTACTTGCCTACAGAAGTGGGTGCTCTTAAGAGTGGAGGTTTTCAGAAGAGATGGGACAACCATCAGCCTGAATTGATATGATGGCACCTGCTTAAACGGGGTTGGACTAGAAGACCTCCAAGGTCCCTCCCGGCCCCAGGATAACAGAATAACAGAATTGGAAGTTCAGCGTATTGTGTGAACCCAGTCTCCTCGCTCTGAGATTTTACCCTCGGCCGCACAATTCCTTCGTGCCTCTTGAGCAGCCAAGAAATCAGAACAGAGCTGGAAGGGAGCTTGGAGGTCATCTAGTCCGACCCTCCCTGCTCAGGGAAGAGGCCTCATACCATTTCAGACAAATGGTTGCCCAATCTCTTCTTAAAAAGCTCTTAGTGTTTTTAAGGCTTCTGAAGGCAAGGCGAAAGTTCCGCTGATTAATTGTCCTCCCTGTCAGGAAATAACCGAGGAGTCGGAAGGGACCTTGGGAGGTCTTCTAGTCCAACCCCCCTGCTTAAGCAGTTGTCCAGTCTCTTCTTAAAAACCTCCAGTGATGGAGCATCCACAACTTCTCAAGGCAAACAAGCTATTTGTTGTTCTCACCGTCATGGAAAGTTCTCCTTAGTTCTAGGTTGCTTCCCTCCTTGCTTAGTTTCCTAATCTTAGATCCTTCCTTCCTTCCTTCCTTCCTTCCTTCCTTCCTTCCTTCCTTCCTTCCTTCCTTCCTTCCTTCCTTCCTTCCTTCCTCTCTCTTTTTTGTTTCTCTGATTATGGGTCACTGGAGGTTTGTTTGTTTTTTTAAAGAAGAGTTTAGACAGCCATTTTTCCAGAATGATTCCCTGCTTGACACCCAAAGGCTCCCAAAGCACTAATTTTATTACACAGCTATGATATTCTGCTGTTTTTACTTGGGGCACTACTTTTCCTTCTCCTCTTCCTTCTCCTCCACACCACAAACCTTACCCCCTTCTAACACTGATGGTGTCACCAAGTTGGGTTATGAAATGTCTGCAAGAAAACCACCAAGCTCAGAGAGCACCAGAGACCCTCCAATTAATTTCTTGCACTGAGTTGATAGGATGGTCATTTTTCTTCCTTCCTTCCTTCCTTCCTTCCTTCCTTCCTTCCTTCCTTCCTTCCTTCCTTCCTTCCTTCCTTCCTTCCTTCCTTCCTTCCTTCCTTCCTTTCTTCTTTCCTTCCTCTCTCTCTTTTCTTTTCTCTCTCTCTTTCTCTTTCCCTGACTCTTCCTCTTCCTCCTCTCCACAAACCCTACTCCCTTCCAGCACTGATGATATTATCTAGTTTGGTTATGAAATGTCTGCAAGAAAACCATCAAACTCAGAGAGCACCAGAGACCCTACAATTAATCTCTTGCATTGAGTTGATAGGATGGTCATTTTCTTTCTTTCTTTCTTTCTTTCTTTCTTTCTTTCTTTCTTTCTTTCTTTCTTTCTTTCTTTCTTTCTTTCTTTCTTTCTTTCTTTCTTTCTTTCCTTTCTTTCTTTCTTTCTTTCTTTCTTTCTTTCTTTCTTTCTTTCTTTCTTTCTTTCCCTCTTCCTCCCTCCCTCCCTCCCTCCCTTCCTTCCTTCCTCTCTCTTTTTTCTTCTCTCTCTCTCTCTTTCTCTTTCCCTGACTTTTCCTCTTCCTCCTCTCCACAAACCCTACTCCCTTCCAGCACTGATGACATTACCTAGTTGGATTACGAAACGTCTGCAAGAAAACCACCCAGCTTATAGGCCCCCCCAAAGGCCCCCACAGCGCTAATTTTATTACACAGCTATGATATTCTGCTGTTTTTACTTGGGGCCGGAGTCAAAAGCCAAAGAAGCACCGAAGATCTCCCAATCCATGCTCCCCTTTTCTTGCTGCGTGGATGACAGTCCCCATATCCCGCAGCGAGAGGGCGATAGGCGCTGTGGTCCCAAACCCGGCTGGATTGCAACAAAGCTTCAGCCACAGCCAAACTGCTTGGAAAGATGGCTGATCATTTTCCAACCGTTTGGGGGAACGCACCAAAATCACAGCCCATTAATTTCACTGGGAAAGGGTGTATATATCAGGGCTGGGATCCGAAAGGGTTAACTACCAGTTCAGTCATTTATGAGGTTCAGTGATTTACGATGTGCTTCCCTGCACGCAGCGGGGCGCCTGTAAATCGTCATCAGCATGCTGCGTGCAGAGAAGCAGCCTTTCAAAAAGCCCTTTTTATCCTGCTTTTTTAACTGCAGCTGTGCCTAGCACAGCAGCTGAAGTTGAAAAAAAAATCAGGAAATAAAGATCAGGTAAGAGCCCAGGTGGGCAGGGGGGCAAAAACATCAGCAGACATAGAACCGGTTCTACGTCTGCTGCTCTTCAGAGCTACCGGTTCTACAGAGGTGGACAGAACCGGTAGAAACCCACCCCCGGTGTATATGTATGTGTGTGTGTGTGTTCTCCATTTCTGCGCTCTGACCTCAAAAGCTTCTGCATGAGATTTCTCCTGCTTGAGCAGGGGGAAAGGGGGGAGGGTTGGTCTAGAAGACCTTTCAAGGTCCCTTCCAACTCCGTTACACGCTGTTCATTTCAACTAGCCCGAAATCTACCACTTGGTTTTTCTCTTAACCTCTTTAGATGTGAACCAAGCCATGCTTCTTCCCAGTTGAATCTGATTGATACATGGGGCCGAGGTGGGTGGAGGGTGGAAATTGAGAGGACAGATTTTTTTGGGGGGGGGGGGGGGGGGGGGGGGGGGGGCTTGTCGACATATGGAGGAAATAAGTGGAATTCCTTTGGCGTGGGAAGCCCTGCTTCCCTTTGCCCATCTGGGGCGCGTTCAAATGCACTGCATTTCAACCAATTCGTGGAAAAACCCGGCTGTGCCAGGGAAAAGATTCGAAGACTTCGTCCTATCTCCACCCAGCCATATATTTTTTTTTTCTTCTTTGTTTCGAAGTGGCTTTATGGCTTTGCTATATTTTATACGCCCCAGAGCGAGCCCGTTTGCTGCTCCCTCCAGCTGGGCCTAGTTTATTTCTATTTATTTCTTTGTCAAACGTCGAAAAGCCGTCCAAGTTTACAAGGGACTGGGCTGCGTATCCATCTTTAAAAACACTATAAAACTGGGCTCCAGAGGCTGGATAGCTTGAGAGAGAGCAATAAATATGTACTCTTTGGACACCCTCCTCTTTCCCAAAGGAGCACCCCGCTCCCCACCTGGGGGTCTGGGGCCTGGGGGAAGAGCTAGGTCTTCAAAGGGCAGGCCTCTGGAACAGCTGCCCCCCCTCTTTCCTCTGAGATTTGAGCAGGGTAGGGGCAGTTCAAATCTTAGGAAACTCAGAGAGCACCAGAGACCCTACAATTAATCTCTTGCATTGAGTTGATAGGATGGTCATTTTCTTTCTTTCTTTCTTTTTTTCTTTCTTTCTTTCTTTCTTTCTTTCTTTCTTTCTTTCTTTCTTTCTTTCTTTCTTTCTTTCTTTCTTTCTTTCTTTCTTTCTTTCTTTCTTTCTTTCTTTCCCCCTTCCTTCCTCCCTCCCTCCCTCCCTTCCTTCCTTCCTCTCTCTTTTTTCTTCTCTCTCTCTCTCTTTCTCTTTCCCTGACTCTTCCTCTTCCTCCTCTCCACAAACCCTACTCCCTTCTAGCACTGATGACATTACCTAGTTGGATTACGAAACGTCTGCAAGAAAACCACCCAGCTTCTTTTCTTCCTTCCTTTTTATTTCTTTCTTTCTCTTTTTCTTCCTTCCTTCTTTCTTCTTCTTTTCTTTCTTTCTTTTCTTTTCTTTTCAAAATAATTTTTGACCATTTTTCAGTAGTTTAAAAATAGATACACACTCTTTACAATGTTACAGCATCGCAGGTATTCATATATACCTCACAATTACGTTACTAATCTTTACTTTTATTTTTATCTAACCATCGGTACCAAGCATCCCAGACCAGATAGTATTCACTTGTACTTTCTTTCTTTCTTTCTTTCTTTCTTTCTTTCTTTCTTTCTTTCTTTCTTTCTTTCTTTCTTTCTTTCTTTCTTTCTTTCTTTCTTTCTTTCTCCTTCCTCCCTTCCTGTTTATTATGTATTTATTTTATTTATATCCCACCTTTATTATTTCAACAAATAACTCCAGGTAGCCGAACATATCCAATACATTTTTCCTCTTCCTATATTCCCCACAACAACAACCCTTTGAGGTGGACTAGGCTGAGAGATAGTAACTTGCCCAGGGTCACCCAGCTGTCTTTCACGTCTAAGGCAGGACTAGAACTCACTGTCTCCTGGTGATTGGCCCAAAGTCACCCAGCTGGCTTTCATGCCTAAGGCAGGAATAGAACTCAGCATCTCCTGCTCACACACAGCTACTTCCAAAGCAGACAGATTTAATCAGCCTGCTGTTTCATTCCCTGCTACTTCTGAAGCGTGTTTGACTGTCTGCCATTTTAGGTTGCGCCTATCTTAAGCTAAACAAGCCGTTGGCTGTGAAATCAGCAACAGGAGAATAAATTCTTTTGCAGGAGGGAAAAAGAATGAACATTTAAGGGACTTTAATGCACATTCAGTCACGTTTTGGGGGTCTCGGCTGGAAGAATCTCTTTGCATTCCTGCGAGTTTCGGCTTGGTTTCTTGAGTGACGCTTCTGGAATTCTTAGAATTGACTGAGAAGTAGCTATGCAGAGAGGCCTCTGGATGCTTTGGACCACAAAGTCCATAAGCCTCTAATGAGGGATGGGACTTGGAAGTCAAAAATATGGCCAAACAGTCAACACCTGGATTGGCTGGTTGCAGTTTGGGAAATCCAAGGAAGAGGTGAATTGGTTTAAGTTCTCTTTCCATCTCTTGCAAATTCGGGTCACAATTTTGTCTCCATTGTGTGTTGCCCGTCGAAGTCACTGGACCAAGACAGGAGGGGGGGACAGGCTGGTGGTGATTGAGAGGGGTGCAAACTACAAATATTTCAAGATTATATTTGAATGGTTTGCTTGAGAAGAGAATATTTGCAGCTCAGGGTTGAACAGTGCGCTTCTTGGTGCTCTCTGAGCTTTTGTGGTTTTCTAGCAGACGTTTCATGACCCGACTAGGTAACCTCATCAGTGCTAGAAGAGGATGGGGTTGGAGGAGAAAAGGAGAGAAGGAGAAGGACCGTGGTGTCCTTGGTCCCTTCTGAGGCTCTCCTGCTTGAGAGGAGTTGAAGTAGAAGAGCTCGAAGAGTCGCTTGTTATTCTGTGTTATTCTATATTTCCTTGCAGACATTTTATTACATCATCATCAATGCTAGAAACACACCCCACTCCCTTCTAGCACTGATGTTGTTACCTAGTTTGGTCATGAAACGTCTGGAAGAAAACCACCAAGCATGGAGCGCACCAAGGACCCCACCGTTCTTTTCCTTCTCCTCTTCCTTCTCCTCCACTCCACAAACCTAACCCCCTTCTAACACTGATGATGTTACCTAGTTGGATCATGAAACATCTGCAAGAAAACCACCAAGCTCAGAGAGCACCAGAGACCCTACAATTAATCTCTTGCACTGAGTTGATAGGATGGTTATTTCTTTTCCTTCCTTCCTTCCTTCCTTCCTTCCTTCCTTCCTTCCTTCCTTCCTTCCTTCCTTCCTTCCTTCCTTCCTTCCTTCCTTCCTTCTTTCCTTCCTTCCTTCCTTCCTTCCTTTTTTCTCTTTCTTTCCTTTCTCTCTCTCTCTTTCTCTTTCCCTGACTCTTCCTCTTCCTTTTTTCCACAAACCCTACTCCCTTCTAGCACTGATGACATTACATAGTTGGGTTATGAAGCGTCTGCCCAGCTTAGATACCCCCAAAGGCCCCCACAGCACTAATTTTATTACACAGCTATGACATTCTACTGTTTTTACTTGGGGCCGGAGCCAAAAGCCAAAGAAGCGCCGAAGATCTCCCAATCCATGCTCCCCTTTTCTGCTGCGGGGATGACAAGTCCCCATATCCCGCAGCGAGAAAGCGATAGGCGCTGTAGTCCCAAACCCAGCTGGATTGCAATGAAGCTTCAGCCACAGCCACACTGCGTGGAAAGATGGCTCATCATTTTCCAACCGTTTGGGGGAACACAACAAAATTGCAACCCATTAATTTAGTCGGGAAGGTGTGCGTGTGTATGTGTGTGTGTGTGTTTTCTTCTTCTCCATTTCTGGGGTCTGACGTCAAAATCGAGATTTGAGCAGCGGGTTGGACTAGAAGACCTCCAAGGTCCCTTCTAACCCTGGTATTCTGGATTCCGGATTCCTGTTCTTTTGACGTGGCTGATCAGGTTTTGCTGCTCCCACACTGGGGCATATTTTGAGCAGCCCATTTAAAAATATAGATATGTAGATGTATATCATAATATCATCCTAATAAGACAGCCTCCTGCACCTTTGGGACAGGGTGGGATGGAGAAAGGGAAGAAACAGTTTGTCCTTTCAGATTTGTGGCTTCAAGTGGGAGCAAGGACTCCGTCACCGCGGAGTATGTAGCGTGTGCAGGAACATCCATGAATAAGCAGAAAAGCATCGTACAAGTCCCTTAGCGGCAGGCCAAACCGATGAGGTTATTATCAAATTATAAAAAAATTTAAAAGTCCTGGAATAGAGAAACACATGAAGTTTTGTCTCTATTTTTCCTCCGTCGGAGTTTTGGGTTTCACAGAAAACTGTGATCTTTCTGCCCCCTTTTTCCAGCCGGTTTCCAACATCCCAAAATCAGGTTTAAAGTTTCACGAGGTTGGGAGTTTTCCCATCTGTCCAGGATGGAGAGGAGGAGGAGGGGAAAGGGAGGATTTGGGGCCCTCCCCCCAAAAAAATTTGTCCTGTACAAAGGGGAGAAGGCGATGAACCCAAATGGATCAAGATAAGGAAGTTTGCCTGGCTGGTCTTTCAACTTCTTTTTCAATGATCTACAGTGAAGATAAATGCTTAATATTAATTCACAAAATATAAAAGCAACTTGGGAATGCGGGCCAAGGACATCAAGACCACACTTACAGTAGAATGTTGCACCTACTATCATATCTGGTAGTCCTGTCTAAAAGCAAAAAAGTATTGGAGGAAAATTAATAATTGGCTTTGTGCTGTCCAGACAATTATATAGATAATTGGGAATTGAGATAGTTAATTTACAATTAGGAGCTGTCCCCTTAAGGGAATGCCTTCATGGTAAATGTAGTTAATGCATCATGGGAAATGTAGTTCATGTCATGTGATCACATCTGTAATCCTGATTGGTTACTGAATTGACCCTTGGTTGGGTTGGGGGAATTTCCTTTACTCTTGCTTGGACCCCAGCAGTGGTGTCTCTCCATTGTTATGGGATGAAAGATCACTATAATTTTACACTATGAAGTCAACTATGCAAAGAATTGGACATTAGATGGATCTCAACATAACCGCGAGTTGTATTTGAGGATGCCTTGTGACCCAATAAAGAAACTTTGTATGGAAGCCTTTGTAGAGTATGTCTGTCTGTCTTTATATTCAGCCAGCAATTAAAAGACAGAACAGGCTTGAAGAAAGTTAAAATTGAATGGAAACCAGACATATTTCTATTGGGAATTCTAAAACAAAAAATTAGTAAAAAAAAAGTATTATATATTATACTTCACATATGAACAGCGGCAAGACTCGTCTTCGCCCAAAATTGGACATGCGAAAATATTCCCCCACCTGCTTCATGATCATAAAAGAAGTTTTGGAATGTGCAGAAATGGACAGGCTATCATTGGAACTTAAAAACAAAGAGGAATCAGAATATTATGAGATTTGGAATTGTTGGTACAATTAGAAGATAGGCATGAAATTAATAAAATCAAGTCAAATAAAAAGGTATGACGGAAGCTAGTAACACTATATGTAATTAGATTTGTAATATATAATTGGATGAAACTTTGCACTATATGTTTAAAGTAGACAACCGTGAATGAATATTTTACCCAATTTGAGAGATGTCGGATTGAGTGAACACTGTTTTGTTTAAGTTGTGATAAGCGGATAGTTTGAATTTACCGATATTTGCAGGGGTGGGATTCAAATTTTTTAACAACCGGTTCTGTGGGCGTAGCTAAGTTGGTGGACATGGCTTGGTGGTCATGTTATTGGCTGGGCATGGCCAACTCAATATCACTCACATCGAGGCACGCATCTCCTCGCCTGGCCTCTCATGACTGTGGGGATGCTGCAACAGTCATAAGTATGAAAAATGGTCATAAGCCACTTTTTTCAATGGCATTATAACTTGGAATGGTCACTCCATACAAGCAAAGTACCAGCAAAGGAGGGGAAAAAAACTCCAGAGACGTTCCTGAGACAGGAAGTCTAGTCCTGCCAAGAATGTAATAAGGGTTAACGGAGAGGCAGTTTCTGTAAGCAACACCAGAATGTTTCCTTCCTGCCTTCCTTACAGGATTAGGCCAGGAATTTCTTCTAACAACCGGTTCTCCGAACTGCTTAGAATGTTAACAACCGGTTCTCGCGAATAGGTGTGAATTGGTAGAATCCCACCCCTGGGTATTTGTATAAATTTGTTTAATAAAGCATTTTTATCATTATTTTTTTTTTTAAAGGAAACCATATTAAAGAAAAAAAAAGAATGTTGCATCTAGTTTTGGGCCACCACATGCTTAAAAAAATGAAGACCAGGTAGTCCTCAATGTGACCACAATGGAGCCCAACATTTCTGTTCTTCAAGTGAGTTTTGCCCCATTTTTACGACCTTTCTGGCCACGGGTTGTTAAGTGAATCGCCGCGGTCGTTAAATTAGGAACACCGTTGTGAAGTGAATCTGGCTTCCCCATTGATTTTCCTTGTCAGAAGGTCGCAAAAGGGGACCCTGCGACTGTCATAACTATGAGTCCAAGCACCTGAAATTCTGATCACGTACCTGTGGGGATGCTGCAAAGAGTCATAAGTGTGAAAAGCGGTCACACAAGACGTTTTTATATTCAGTGCCGTTGTACCTTTGAACGATCTACTTCCCAGGGCAGTAACTCTATTGAATTCTACTGTCTAGAGCCATGATGGCGAACCTTTTTGTTGTGGTATGCCGAAAGCATGCGTGTGCCGGCACCCACAATGCAATGCACCCCACGCCACCCTGTGCATGTGTGCACAACACCCCCATCCTGCTCCCTTACCTGCACTGCGCATGTGCATGCTTTCCAGCTGATTTTAGGCCCGTTTGAGGCCGTTTTCGCCCTCCCGGAGACTCAAGGGAAGCCTCTGCAGCCTCGGGAGGCCGAAAAACGGGCCTTCTGGAAATACCGGAAGTGCCCATTTTCAGCTTCCGGAGGGCCTCTGGAGCCCGGGGAAGGCCGTTTTTGTCCTCCCGGAGGCTCAAATGAAACCTCTGGAGCTTCGGAAGGCTGAAAACAGGCCCGTTTCGGCACTTTATGTATTTCCGGAAGGCCTGTTTTTCGGCCTCCCGAGGCTGCAGAGGTTTCCTTCGAGCCTCCGGGAGGGCGAAAATGGCCTCAAACAGGCCTAAAATCAGCAGGGAGGTGCGTGCATGCACAGTGCAGGTAGGTTTGGCTGGGGCTCGCATGCCATAGGTTCACCATCACAGGTCTAGTGCAGGGGTAGGGAACCTTGGCTCTTTTATCACTTATGGACTTCAACTCCCAGAATTCCTGAGTGAGCCATAAAAGGTTCCCCATCCCTGGCCTACTTACTTATGGACTTTTATCACTTATAGACCAGGGGTAGAGAACCTTGGCTCTTTTATCACTTATGGACTTCAACTCCCAGAATTCCTGAGGATGTAGGACATATAAAGAATACGTCCTACATTTGTATATTAAACAGTCCCATTCCAGTCAAAAATTGATTTCCCCCACAACTGAAAAACCAGTAGGCCAGGGATGGGGAACCTTTTATGGCTCACTCAGGGATTCTGGGAGTTGAAGTCCATAAGTGATAAAAGAGCCAAGGTTCTCTACCCCTGGTCTAGCACAATATGAATGCAATATCAGGGGTTTTAGAATAGAATAGAATAGAATAGAATAGAATAGAATAGAATAGAATAGAATAGAATAGAATAGAATTCTTCATTGGCCAAGTGTGATGAAGGGATTTGTCTTTAGTGCATAAGCTCTCAGTGTACATAAAAGAAAAGATACATTCAACAAGAATCATCCGGTAAAACACTTAATAATAGTCATAGGGTACAATAAGAATAGATCTAATCCTGCTAATAGAATAGATCTAATCCTGCTTTTGGTACGAAAGCCAATTTGTTTACTTTGGGGCAATCCCTCTCTCTCAGCCCAATATACCTTGCAGGACTGTTGTTGCGGTGGAAAACAGGAGAAGTGTATTGGATAAGTTCGCTACCGTGAATTATTTGTAAAAATAATAAAGGCGAGATGCAAATAAGCAAATAAATTCTCAGCCGGCCTTGAAGAGTAAGGAAAAAAAAAACCCTGTAAAATGACTACAGCAGCGTCAGGAATCTGAGATGCCCTGGGTGAATGCCTCACACGTCAGTGCAAAGTTGCATGGTGAGGTTGCACCGATGCATGGGAGTGAAAAGTTAGGCTGAATTTTTCATCTCTGGAGGGGTTTGGGTTTTTTTTGCAAATTCCGGGGGAAGTGAGACTTTGACACACTGTTCCAAGAGCAAAAAGTGGAAGCCGATTCTTCCTCCTAGAAAAATAAACACACTCAGTTCCTTTGGGATTGTCAGGGCCGAGTTGCACACTCAAAAATGGGACGTTTCCCAGTTCCAGGCTCAAAACAAAACTACGGCCAGCCAGGAGGTTACAGGATGCACCGAATGAGCCTGCAGAAATTCCCAGAGGGGTTTTAAAAACGCCCCCATTTTTTCCCAAACTCCCTTTTTTTTTTTTACCCCCGGTGCAGGTCGCAACACCCCGTCGTTCAACTGATTCTTGAAGGTTACTGCTGAAAGTTACAGAATTTTATTCCTGGATGTATTTATTTATTTTAATAAAAGGGGATTTAACACGCCCTCTGGTGGCCCAGGAGGCAAATTGCAACTCACCAGTTTTTGACCTGTCTTATTTTTATTTTGGTATTTTTTAAGTTAGGGGCAGAGGTGGGATTCAGCCAGTTATGACCAGTTCTGGAGAACTGGTAGCGGAAATTGTCGGAGAACCGGCAAAAATCCCACCTCTGACTGGCTCCACCAACCCCATCTATTCTCTGCCTCCCATTGAGTCCCAGCTGATCGGCTGGGTCTTCTTTGGTTGCCCTGCCCAGGAGAACGGAGCTGGAAAGCAGGTTAGTGGGGTAGGAATGGGCATTTTTCAGTAACCTTCCCCTGCCATGCCCACCAAGCCACACCACACCCACTAAGCCACGGACACCAAGCCACACCACGCCCACCAAGCCACACCCACAGAACACCACTCCCACCAAGTCACACCCACAGCTGGGTCTTTTTTGGTTGCCCTGCCTAGGAAAACGGAGCTGGAAAGCAGGTTAGTGGGGTGAGGAGGGAAGGAGGATTTTGCAGTGATCTTCCCCTGCCACGCCCACCAAGCCACGCCCACAGAACCAGTAGTAAAAAAATTTGAATCTGGTTAGGGGGCTTAAAAATAGGATAGGAAATCAAGAGAAAGTCTGGAGGAAGGAGTATTTCTTAGGTATTGATTCGCTCTGTATTTGCTGGTGAAGAGGGATCCAGTTGGAATCAAAAGGCAAAACCAGGAAGGCTTTCGCAGAAGCGGATCATGTGACACTCCCACCAGGACACAGCAGCGGTCGTAAGTATGAACCAGTTGCCTGCCAAGCCTTTGAATTTTGATCACGTGACCATGTTGTGGGGGGGAAATGCTGCAACGGTCATAAGCCTGAAAAACGGTCCTCAGTCACTTTATTCGGTGCCGTTGAAACTTTGAACAGTCACTAAATGAACTGTTGTAAGTCAAGGACTACCTGTATTTACGATGGTGGCAGCATCCTGGAGGAGTTTGGGGGGTCATGTGCGACTGCCATTCCCAGCCGGATTCCGCCCATGGAGAGTGGTTTGTTTTGTTTTAATTTTTTATTAAAAATAAACATTAAAAATATTGAACGTGGTAGACTTTCTTTGGCATACATTTCAGTCTTTACATTTTACATTTGAAAAAAAAATCAAAATAAAATATAAACATTTATATACATATATATATATACATCTATACGTTTAGGCTTTGTATCATTAGAATTAGAATTCTTTTATTGGCCAAGTGTGATGGGGCACACAAGGAATTTGTCTTGGTGCAAATGCTCTCAGTGTACATAAAAGAAAAGATACATGAGTCAAGAATCATCAGGTACAACACTTAATGATAGTCATAGGATACAATAAGCAATCAAATCATACTAGGAAACAGTCAATATAAATCATAAGGATATAAGGATATAAGATAATGCGGAATAGGGGGAAGGAAGAAGAGAAGAGAATTCTTTATTGGACAAGTATGACTGGACACACAAGGAATTTGTCTTTGGTGCAAATGCTCTCAGTGTACATAAAAGTCAAGAGTCAAGAATCATCAGGTACAACACTTAATGATAGTCATAGGGTACAATAAGCAATCAAATCATACTAGGAAACAATCAATATAAATCGTAAGGATACAAGCGACAAAGTTACAGTCATACAGTCACAAGTGGGAGGGGATGGGTGATAAGGAGTGATGAGAAGATTAATAGTAATAGTAGTGCAGACTTTGTAAATAGTTGGACAGTGTTGAGGGAATTATTTGTTTAGCAGAGTGATGGCGTCCAGGAAAAAACTGTTCTTGTGTCTAGTTGTTCTGGTGTGCAGTGTTCTATAGCATCGTTTTGAGGGAAGGAGTTGAAACAGTTTATGTCCAGGATGTGAGGGGTCTGTAAATATTTTCACAGCCCTCTTTTTGACTTGTACAGTATACAGGTCCTCAATAGAAGGCAGGTGGGTAGTAATTGTTTTTTTCTGCAGTCCTAATTATCCTCTGGAGTCTGTGTCTGTCCTGTTGGGTTGCAGAACCAAACCAGACAGTGATAGAGGTGCAGATGACAGACTCAATAATTCCTCTGTAGAACTGGATCAGCAGCTTTTAGGTCTTATTCATATACCTCATTTCTATTTCGCTTTAAATTTTAATTTCAGTTTTATAGACTTCCTTTCTCAAGTCCCTCCATACGTAGAATTTGTTCCATACTTTATAACATTCTGATTTATCTTGGTCTTTTGATTCTAGAATCAGGCTATCTAATTCAGTGCATTGGAAAAATCTTATCTCTTATAGCATCGTCATTTAGAATTTGTTTTCCACGTTTGAGAAAAAAGTATTCTTGCTGCTGTAATTCCATGTATAGTTAAGCAAATATCTGCTTTGTTAAGATTCTCTGTTATTATTCCTAATAAAAACATCTCTGGTGTAAAGTTAATTTTTAGTCCCAACATCTCCTCTAACCATAATCCCCTTTTTTCCCCAAGAACACCTGTGTTTTTTTGCAGGCCCACCACATATAGTAAAAAGTACCCCATTCTTTCAAACATTTCCAACATACAGACAATTGAGTACCATACATTTTTGCTATTCTGGCTGGTGGTGGAGTTGGATTTGTTTAATGTGATTCACTTAACAGACTGCAGCAATTCATCCCTGGCCAAAAAAGAGTAGCAAATTGGGGAGGTGACTTATTTAACGACCGGCTTGCTTAGCAACGGAAATCCTGGTTCCGACTGTCATCATAAGCCGAGGACTATCAGTATAATGATTTAATAACGGCAGCTGAAAGAGAATAGTCGAGCAGGAATTGTCCCCGTGGTGAACTGACCCAGGGAAACAAGGCGGAATCGTATTTCTTGTGTGATGAGCTCATTTCTTAGAGGTCACAGAGCATAGATAAGGATCGGTTCCTACAAAGGTTATCATTATTTATTGCCATTTGAAGCAATAAATTTCAGAATAAAACTCCCTCAGCCACCCACACAGCTAATGCTTTGATTATTCTTGCATTTCTTTTACACATACAATGACCCTCTCTGTCTGTCTGCCTTCGTGTGGAGCCACTATTCTCAAAACTGGGACTTTCCAGGTTGACAAAATACATGGTCCTTTATATCAGAGTTTCTCAGTCTTGGAAACTTGAACATGTGTGCGATTCCACTCCCAGAATTCCCCAGCCAGCATGCCTTAAGATGGGTGGATTCAACTCCCAGAATTCCCCCAGCCAGCATGTTTTAAGATGGCTGGACTTCAATTCCCAGAATTCCCCAACCAGTTTGCTTTAAGATGGGTGGACTTCAACTCCCAGAATTCCCCAACCAGCTTGCTTTAAGATGGGTGGACTTCAACTCCCAGAATTCCCCAGCCAGCATGTTTTAAGATGGCTGGACTTCAATTCCCAGAATTCCCCAACCAGTTTGCTTTAAGATGGGTGGACTTCAACTCCAGAATTCCCCAACCAGCTTGCTTTAAGATGGGTGGACTTCAACTCCCAGAATTCCCCAGCCAGCATGCCTTAAGATGGGTGGACTTCAACTCCCAGAATTCCCTAGCTACCCATGGCGGGTTGGGAGATTCTGGGAGTTGAAGTCCCCGCATCTCCAAGCTGGGAAGGTTCAGAAACCGCCCTATACTAACCACACTGACACAACCCAGCTAGCCTTACCAAGCATTGGATTGTTTTTCAGCCGAACTGCCTTAACCTGGTTTAAGCACACAGTGCAAACTCTTCCTTTAGAAACAACCGAAGGCGGCGAAGAACAGAACGAGCTTGGGGAATTGTGCAATTCCACCTCTTTCCTGCTGATACGAGAACTGCTCGATCAGCTTTGCACGGGTGGAAAAATAAAAATAATTCCATTTCTCAGCTTTGCCAAGCCAGCTGGTTCTCCTTGACAAACAGTGTCATGCTTGTTCCGTCTGCAATCGCAGAACCTTCCTTCTAGGCGTTGTCTGTGTTTGCAGCAGAACCTTCTGGGGTGATCTAATTGTCCAGTTTTGCAAAAACTGTACCTCTAGAAAAATGTGCTTTTTTTAAAAAAAACAACCAACACAAAAGCTGCCCGCTTGGTTGGTTTACTCCCCGTTTAGTGTTGGTTAATATACATACATACATACATACACACACACACACACACACACACACACACACATACATACATACATACATACATACATACATATATATATATATATATATATATATATATATATATTATGTTAAGCTGCTCAGAGTCACCTTGTAGGGAAGACGGACAACTTAAAAATGGAATAAATCATCATTTAATGACCCCATAATCCCTTGTGGGGTGGAGTCGGGGCAACTGAGTGCTTACTGGCCGGATGCCTTTCCTGTCGCCAATGCAGAGTTATGTTCAACAGATATATTCTCATTGTGCTCAGGGAGAGAGAAATATTTAAAAATATTTTCATATTTTTGTAAAAATACATTCTGTCATCCATCATTTATTAGTGGTAGATGACATGTTAAAATCCCTTCTTTATTCATTTGGGCTTCCTTTAAATCTTTTTCCCGCTTTCCGATTGGGTTGCTTTCTATGAAAAGTTAAATAAATTCCGGGCTTTCGCATGATGGTTTGCAACTATTTCGTTCCCATCATCCCACAATAGGGTGAACTTGACACAAATCTGATTTAAGACTGTCAGACACAGTGAGTTAGTTTAATTTGTTGTCATTGCACCTCGTACAACGAAATCAAACACCATCTTCAGTGCACATGATGACCATGAAAATAAACACAAACACACATCCTTCACGTTCTATACAATTGAATTGAAAAAACCCTGATATTGCATGAATATTGCACTATACAGCAGAATTCAAAAGAGCTACTGCCCTGGGATAGAAGCTGTTTTTCAGCCTATTTGTCCTTGTTTTTATTATCCTGTACCAGCTGCCAGATGGTAATAGTTCAAAAAAAAGGGGGATGCCCAGGATGAGATGGATCTTTGAGGATGTTTTGAACTTTCTTAAGGCAGCGGGAGCTATAAAACTCTTTCAAAGAGGGGAGAGGGCAACCATTGAACAAATGTCTCGCTTAAGAACCGAAATTTTTTAGTTTACTTTATTGTCATTGCCCTTTGTACAATGAAATTAAGTACCATCTTCAGTGTACATTGTAACTATGAAAATAAAACACAAACACACATCCTTTACATGCTATACATTGAATTGAAAACCCCCTGGTATTGCATTAATATTGCACTATACAATACGATTCAATAGAATTACTGGGATAGAAGCTGTTTTCAGCCTATTGGTCCTTGTTTTTATTATCCTGTACCGTCTGCCAGATGGTAATAGTTCAAAAAAAAAAAAAAGTTGTGTGTGTGCCCAGGATGAGATGGATCTGCTAGCCTCTGCAATTGGATGACAAAAGGAGCCTTGATTGGATTCCATTCAAAAAAGCAAATTTAGTGGTGAAAATTTGGATTTGCAGCTATTTTGCATATCCCGCAGAGGGCAGCAGAACACAATTTTTGGGCAATGGATGACCTCACTTCCTTTCTCTAACTAAATCGCACATAATCCCTACATTTTTCAGATGGGGAGAGTTCCAGTGTGTGCTTCCATGCTCTCTCTAGGCAATCAATCAATCTGAATAGAGCTGGAAGGGACCTTGGAGGTCTTCTAGTCCAACCCCACCTCAAGCAGGAGATCCAATACAATTTGAGACAAGTGGCTGTTCAGTTTCTTCTTTAAAAGCTTCTCATCCCTTTTAGAAATATATTTTGCATGCAAAAGCTATAGATATCTCAGGTCTCTCTTCCGGGGTGGGGTGGGGGAGGGAACTCTGTACATGCTCTGGTGCACCCTTTAAACATTTCTTTTTCTTTCTTTTTTTTAAGGTACACCCTGGGTTTCTGCGTGGGCCCAATGCCATGCGTGACTCATTTGAGAAACTCAACCACCGAGACCAGAATCTGGCATGCAATCATGAAGAGAGAAACCTATTTAGGTTGTGAAGGTTTAACCACGAGCTCAGGATAAGGAGAAGGGGGTTCTTTCAACACATGCTCAGGAACCGAGTTTACTCAGAGCAGGGCAAGAGATGCCCTAAAATGGAGATTTGGTTTAGGTGAAAGCCGATACACCCGTTTTCTTCTGAGTTTAGCAAAGGATTTAGCGTGGGAACCACGAGGCCTGTCCATTATAACAGAATAACAGAGTTGGGAGGGACCTCGGAGGTCATCTAGTCCAACCCCCAGCTCAAACAGAAGACTCTATACCATATCAGACAAAGTGGCTGCCCAGTCTCTTCTTAAAAACCTCCAGTGATGGAGCAGCCACAACTTCTGGTGGCAAGCCGTTCCACTGGTTAACCGTCCTCACTGTTAGGAAGTTTCTCCTTAATTCCAAGTTGCTTCTCTCTTTGGTTAGTTTCCATCCATTGTTTCTTGTCCTGCCTTCAGGTGCTTTGGAAAATAGGAAGACCCCCTCCCCCCCACCTACCATATCTAGAATCAGGGTCTGCTTAACCCTGGTTCCCTGAACAAGCTGCAAGGAGTTCACACAACACAACATGGTTTTAATTTGGTCTCCATAGCATTTAATTTTAAATTGGGGTTTTAAGGGGGGGGGGATCTTTTTAGTCTCATTTATCAGCCGATTAATTTAATACTTTTTAATTTTTGTATATTTGTGGGTTTTAGATGGGCTGTACACCGCCCTGAGTCCCCTGGGAGAAGGGCGGTATATAAATTTAAATAATAAAATAATAATAATAAATAAATAAACACACAAAACCCTGCAGCGAGTTATAGGAACTCCGGCGGTTAGGAACTGTCTCTTATGAAAGGATGATGTCAGCTTAAAACAACTTTTTTTTTTCCTTTTCCCAAAGCTGAATTCCAATGGGAATTTCCTGGCTAGTGAAGGAGTGGCAGGAAAATAATCTTACTCATGATTTTTATTTTTATTTTTTTTGCTTTCAAAGGACCGCTGTATTGGAGGCTTGGTTAAGCCCCCTAAGCAAAATTGATTGAGCTAAAGAGGCAACGGTGTGATCACAGTATTGAAGGAACAGAATAACAAAATGCAGACTAATACAGGAATTTGAGTTTTTTTCCCTAACAAACAAGCAAAAATAAATAAATACATCAAATTATTTAGAGTAGTTGTTCTGCCTACAGTATTATGTTATATCAGAATGCAGTTTCTTTTTCTTTCCGAGAAAGTTTTCACTTCTAAATTCACCGTATTGCAGTATGCTGATTCAGCTTGCCTATTTATCAAAACTGTGTTTCCCTAACCAGTTTATTGAACAAACCATGTTTGGCCGGGTCTGCAAACTCTTATCATCCACATTGATTTAATGTAATGCATAAGAACACCTACAAAGTTCCTTGCCTTCCTTTTAAAGTCATTAATAGAATAATAGAATCCACTTGCTTTCAGTTTAATTTTGAATAACGCTAAGCTTCTGGGCTCTTAACTTCTTCCTGTCAAACACACAAGCCTTTGCAATTTGTAAAAGTCTAATGAGATAGCCAAGCTGTAATTGCAAAGCACTTCCAAATGACCAGAGTCCTTATTTAAATGGGATTACTCTCTGTAGAAATTATTCCACCTCGTTAAATGCAACTATCCTGCGGACTATGCAAAAGGACTGGTGAATTCTAAGGCCTACCTGGCAGGATGGTTGGGAAGAGACAGCGGAAGAGAACGAGAACATTCTGGAATAGTTCAGCGTTGCGAGCACGAAGGTGGCAGTTGAGGGAATACTGGGTAGAGACTTCAGTCAATCCACAGACATTTGGGAGTGGGGGTTTTGGAAGAGGAGGAGGAGGAAGAAGAGACAGGGAAAGAAGGGAAAGGGAAAGAGAGAGAGAGAGAGGAAATAAAGAGTAAGAAAAAAGAAGAAGAAAAAAGAAATGACAATCCTATCAACTCAGTGCAAGAGATTAATTGTAGGGTCCTTGGTGGTCTCTGAGCTTGGTGGTTTTCTTGCAGACATTTCATGACCCAAGTAGGGAACATCATCAATGAGTGGAGGAGGAGAATGAGGAAGAATATTGGTTCTTGGTGGTCTCTGAGCTGTTTTCTTGCAGACATTTCATGACCCAACTAGGGAACATCATCAGTGCTAGAAGGGAGGGCAGGGGAGGTGGAAAAGGTAGTAGTGGAGGAGTTGTGGGGTTCTTGGTGCTCTGTGAGCTTGGTGGTTTACTTGCAGACGTTTCACGACCCAACTAGGTAGTATCATCATGGTTAGAAGGGAAATGAGGGTTGTGCAAGGAAGAGGAGGAGGAGGAGGAGGATGATTATGGGGTTGTTAATGCCGAGCTTGGTGGTTTTCTTACAGACATTTCACGACCAAACTAGGTAACGTCATCAATGCTAGAAAGGAGGGGACTTTGCTTATTCAAGCACTGATGATGTCACCTAGTTTGGTCGTGAAACGTCTGCGAGAGAGCACCAAGGACTCTCCCAGGTCAACTTTGAGCTAAACACAATTCCCTTCTGAAGGGAGATCTCTCCACCCGAGCCTGGACAGGTGGGATTTCTCCCTGCGGGGGAATTACCGCTGGTTTCATGCCAAGGACATCATCCCTGACTGCCAGACCCGGCTTTCGCCTCCCACGCCTGGTGCCCCCGCTGACGTACCAAGGTGGAACCAGCCGGCCTGCGTCAAGGTGATTCAGCTCCGGGCTGCCCGAGGCGCCCATGAGTGATCGAGATTGCAGACAGCCCCACCCAGGCAGGACTTTGGCCTCACCTGGTGGGGCTGCGGGAACCGGATTAGCCGCGCCCAAGGAACCTGAATTAGATAGGCTGAGTTGAACCTCCTGAGCGGCAAAGCCCGGCCATTGCCAGAACTTGTCTTGGCAGGGGGGGGTTCCATCCCTGGGAGACTGTTCCAGGGTAAAGAACCCACCTTCCGCAAATAGGAAGGGTGGCTTTAACCAACCACGACTCTTCGCAACGGTCAGAATTCCCCGGCCGCAAAGGGCAGTCTCCTTTATAGTCCTTGACTTACAGCTGCCTTGTTCTACAGGCTTCGATTTACGACTACAACGGAGCCCCAACGTTTCTGTGGCTAATAGGCGAGACGAGGTGTTTTTTCACCTCCTTCCTTGCCACTTAAGCGTGTTCAAGGCGGTCGTTAAGCGAATCTGGCTTCCCCAGTTTTGAGTTTGGTCGGTCGGTTGCCAAAGCTTGACTCCCCACACGGACGTGGTCACCGTCGTAAATATTGAGTCGGTGGCTTAAGCGGACAAATTTTGATCGTATGACCTTGGGGCTGCTGCAGTGGTCAGTGTGGAAAAAAAAGGGCCCTGACTTTTGACTTTTTTTTTTCAGGGTCTGTTCTAACTTTGAACAGTCACTAAAATTAATCATTGTTAAGTTAAAAGACCTTGTGTGTGTGAAGCCTGGGGTGAATCATCTCAGAGACTGGCTTAAGAAGCCATCTACCTTTTGCAAAGCCGCACCCAAGCTTGAGTTTCCTTACGACAGATTCAATTTAAAAATAAACCATAATTTTTTTTCCTGAGTTTTAGAACCTGGATGGACCCATTGTGAGAAAAAAGGGAACGAGATCTGTTTGGTGGATGAGAGAAAACCTAGATTAGCTATTGCTGGAGATTTTCCTTCCAAACCCTGAAGGCAACCTGGTTAGATATTAACTATGTTCAAGAAGGTGGTCAATTTAATTTGCCTGAAACTTAAAAGAGCGGTGTTTCTCAACCTTGAAGACGGGTGGACTTCAACTCCCAGGGGAATTCTGGGAGTTGGAAGTCGTTACACCCAAGGTTGAGTATTTTGACCTAAGAGGAAAAATCACTCTAAAATGAAAGTGAGACACCTTTTCAAAATTTTATTAGAAGGCGAAATTGTTAGCTCCCTCACTTCTTCAAATAAAGTTAACCAAATGTAGGATTTAAACTGGTATAGGGGGTTAAGAGGAGAAAGAAGCAGCTGTTTGTTTTTACATGTAAAGTAAAACGGGGCAGAATGCTAACCTTAAAAATACACAACATTTCAAAACTGAATTTAGTTTCTGAGGAGTCCAGAGCTGAGAGATAAAACCCTAGAGATTGGGGAGGAAAAAGGAAATTTGGCGTAGATCCCTGTTCACACCCAGAAGTAGGATTTGACAGAACAATCCTACCAACTCAATGCAAGATTTTAACTGTAGTCTCTTTGGTGCTTTCTGAGGTTGGTTTTCTTGTAGGCGTTTCATTACCGAACTAAGTAACATCATCAGTGCTAAAAGGGAGTGAGATTTCCAAAGTGGAGGCGGAAGACTATGAGGTCCCTTGGTGCTCTCAGCTTGGTTTCCTTGAAGAAGTTTCATGACCCAACTAGGGAACATCGTCAGTACAAAAAGAGGGCATTTGCAGCAAACCCAACTCCCTCCTAACACTGATTGTGTTCCCTAGTTGAGTCATGAAATGTCTGCAAGGAAACCACCCAGCTCAGGGGATGCCACTGTTCCAACCCTGAGCTACAAATATTTCCCTCCATCAACGAAGAGATTTCACTGACCCCGGATTTCAACGTCGGCCTCTTTCCCCCAAAGGCCAAGCAAATAAAACGAGGCGGGGACGCCAAAGGTAGCATTTTATTTTTATTACTGAATTCAGGTTCTTGGTGGTACTGCTTCCATAAAGTTTGTTAATTCCACCCCCAACGTAGAGATGGGTGCAACTGTTTTCCACAATATTTTATTTGTACACAGTACTACAGACAAGCACAGAGCTACTATGGCAGTTAAGAAGAGGAAGGGGAGAGGAAGTCATCGCAGGGAAGAGGGGGGCCGGGAACGCAGTTGCCATTCCACACTTTCTCGAAGGAAAAAAACAAAAAAACAAAACACACTTAGAGGCCCTATTTTTTTAAAAAAAAAAAAACCCTTTTCTTTTTGTACACACTGGAAAACGGACTAATTCTGGAAATTAGGGTCCCCATCGATCCCAACCATTGGCTGCTTTCCGCCACCCCACCCCATCCCCACTCTTGAGAGGAAGAGGAGGGGAATTGGAGGAAGCAGGTGGACCAAACAAAACCAAGGAAGAGGCTGAGGAATGGAGACCCCGCCCCTCCTTTAGGAATGTCACCTCAAGGGTTTGAAAGGGGGGGGGGAAAGAGAGAGAGAGAGAGAGAGAGAGAGGGAGGAAGGAGGAAAGAGCTGGAGATGAGTGAAGGAGGGAGGGGAAATAGCTGTAGCACATTTGGCAAATTTGAACAGCAGGCTGCAAGCCAGCTGCTGAGACAGGAGGAAAGAGAGAGAGAGAGAGAGAGAGCACCAGGCCAGGGAAGATGAGAAGGCAGAAAAAAATAACAATTGGAATGGAACTGAGAAAAGGAAGGACCCCCCCCCACCCCCAACAGTAGCACGGGGCCATTAACATGGAAGCTCCAGAGTCACTGGCACGACAGGGGACCCGGGAAGGGGAGGAGTGGGGGGGGTCTCACACGGGCTTGCCCTCCAAGCTGATGACGCAGCTGCCCCCCAGCTTTTCCGCTAGACTCTGGCGGTCTTTAATGTCTTCTAGGCCGTTTGCTTGCCATTCGTGCTTGATCCCTGCGAGGGAGAGAGGACAGGAAGGAAGGAAGGAGAGGTGAGATTTGAGGGGATGGGGTTGCCCCCACTCCGGCCCCTAAGGCGCTGGGTCTTAGATCTGTTTGGGACTCATACAGCCGGAAGGGAGTTTGATCCTTGGTAGAGGCAGATTTTTCTCTCTCTCTCTGGACACAAATAGATCTATGGAACAAAACTCTGCACTGGTGACAGGAAGGTCATCCGGCCAGGAAAACACTCTGCTAGCTCCATTCAGTTGCCCCGCCCCCCGCCCCCCCCCCCGCAAAGGGATTATGGGGTTGTTAGATGATGATAGAGCTGGAAGGGACCTCTGAGGTCTTCTATTTATTTATTTTATTTATTAATTCAATTTATATACTGCCCTTCTCCCGAGGGACACAGTGCGGTGTACAGCCCATCTAAAACCTCATAAAAATACAAAAGTTAAAAAAATATTAAATTAATATCGGCTGATTAATAAACTAAAAACCCCACCCCCACCCTTAAAACCCCAATTTAAAATTAAATAAGATGGAGACCAAATTAAAACCATCTCAGCCCAGGCCGGCCTGCTCAAAGAGCCAGGTCTTCAACGCGCGCCTTAAGGCCCTCAGGTCCCACCCCACCTGCTCAAGGCAGGATACCAGGGACAGGCGATTTATTTTCCCAAGGGGCTGCGTGGAAAACTGGGGCTGTGGCACACCGATAGGGCCGAGAAGGTGTGTAGGCATGCACAGGTGCAGATATACTAAATTATATTAAAAAAAAAACCAATTTGCAGTGTCTTTCATAAAAGCAATCCGCGCAGACCAGATATACTAAACTATATTAAAAAAAAAAAAATTAGCAGAGCCCTTTCATAATAAAAGCAATCCACAAAGACCAGACAGGGACAGCGTGTAGCCTGGGGCCATAAAATGCTTTTTTAAAAAACAAAACACTAAGAAGTATTTTTACTCACACCTAAAAGTACAGGTAGTCAAAGTTACAATAGTTCATTGAGTGACCGTTCAAAGTTAGGATGGCAGTTTAAAAAAAGCAATCCATGACGATGTCCGTCGTAGCATCCCCACGATCAAAACTCAAGACGCTTGGCATCTGACTCGTACTTATGACGGCCGCAGTGTCACAGGATTCCCTTTTGCGACCTTCTGACAAGCAGAGTCAATGGGGAAGCCAGATGCACTTAACAGCTGGGTTGCTAACTTAAAAATTGCAGTGATTTACTTAACAGGGGCAAGAGGGGTCAGAAAAAGGGCGCCAGATTCATTGAACAAATGTCTCGCTTAGCAACAGAAACGTTGGGCTCAATTGTGGTCGTTAAGTTGAGGACTACCTGCGAACTATGCAAGTCAGTCAGGCCTGGACAGGGACAAATCAAAGGGCTGGATTTGACCTGGGAGGGCCATAAAATACCCAGGCCTGCCTTATAATACTATTATTTCTGATCCCACACTGGCTGTTGACCCCTTCCCTCTGCCCCCCACTCCCATAGCAGAGCCCAGAGAACAGGATCCTGGCTGCAGAAAAGCAATTTAAATGCTAGGACTCCGAAGAGAAGCGCCCCCTTTTTTTCCTATCAAGTCCCACCCCCAACCCCATGTTTGCACTGGGAGATTAAACCGCTGGGGAAAAGAGGAGACAGCTGTGCCTCAGAATCCCCAACCAGAACTAGAGAAGCTAATCCTAAGTCATGTCCAACTTTTAAAATTCCTCAATGCTGGGATAAGGGGAAGAAGTCCCCCTTTGAGACAGGGAGAAAGTGGGGAGGGAGGGAGGGGTTGGAAAGACCCACATTGGCTGTACAGCTAGTCCTCGACTTACGACAATGGGGGCCAGGAACTTCTGCCATTAAGCAAGGCTGCCGCCGTGCCCCATTTTGATTCTTTGCTACATTGGTTAATCCCCACCCCGTGGTTGCAAAGTGAATCGCACGGTTATTATGCAAACGTAAGCTTCCACCCACTTTGTCGGAAGCTGCGGACGGTGATCGTCGTAGCTTTGAGACCGCCGTGGCGGTTGCAAACAAATACACGCTGGGTGTGCCAAGCGCCCGAATTGCATGATCGCACAACCGGCATTTAACTATCCTATCACAGTATCCCAGAGCCTTTATTTATTTTTTTGAAGATTGGGGGGGTTTAAAGCCCAGAGGAATCAGCCCAATTTGGGAATAGTCCTTGACTTACGACCATGAAGGAGACCCCAAATTTACATTGCTGAAGTGACACGTTTGTTAAATGACGTTAAGTTGGTTAAGCCCAGTTTTATTTCGTTGTTAAGGGAATCTGGCTTCCCCGTTGACTTTGGCTTAGCTGAAGGTCGCAAAAGGGGATCCTGTGACCCCCCGGGATAAAATAGGAGTCCGGTCTCGACGGTCCGAGTTTTAATTAGGTGACCAAGGGGAGGCAAGGCAAATGTGAAGTGTGGAAAAACGGTCCAGAGTTGCTTTTTTTTTTCAGCGCCGTTGCAACTTCGGTCACTAAATGAACCGTTGTTAAGTCGGAGGCTGCCTGCATTTCATGCAACCTGCTCCCTGATCCTAACCGCAGACGTTGGGCCTCCCTCCAGCCAATGGGGGAGCGGCAGAGAACTTTCTCGCGCTGGGCATCCGTCAAGGAAGATGCCAACAGGCCCAGGGAGAGATGGATCTGAGGACAAACCACGGCTACGGGCATTCAGCAGGGCCACCTGTCAAACCTGGTGGTACAAGCCCCGCCTCCACCTGTTGCTCACACCTGCCAGCTCTCACCTGGAAATTTCTTCTTGAGGGCATCCTTGGAGCTGGCGTAGATCATCTTGCTCTTCAAAGGAGCGCTCTCAGGCGCCCTGCAGGGAAAAACAGAAGCGTTTCCACATCGGGTATGTTACTGGCCTTCACCCCACCACCACTTCCCTGGCCAATTTGCCATTTCTTTTCGTTTAGTAAGTGTTTTCTGCTACCTGCGTCTCCCTACTATGCGACTCAAGCTCCTGTAGCAATGCTGTGGAAGAAGCCGGGTTTCCAAAAAGAAGCAAATTTGGTAGATGTTATTCATCAATAATCCCCTCCCCCCCTCAAAAAAAATAGCAATAGCACTTAAAGAGTGCTTCATAGCCCTCTCTAAGCGGTTTGCAGAGTCAGCCTCTTATCCCCAGCAATCTGAGCCCTCATTTTACAGACCTTGGAAGGATGGAAGGCTGAGTCAACCTTGAGCCAATCAGGATCGAACTACTAGCAATTGGCAGTCAGCAGAATTAGCCTGCAATGCTGCACTCTTAACCACTGCACCACACCATGGCTCAAATGGGGGCATTCTCAGGAGCAGCAGCACTTCACATGAACTCTACGTCATCCACTAACCTAACATGAGCCTTGCTGCTTGGGAGATGTTAACACAAGGAGCCGAGAAGCTTCCCCACCTTCAAACTAGGCTTCAGACCTGGTGACGGGAGGTGCACCTTTAAAATTAAACCACTTATAGGAAAACTGGAAGACCACAGGATGTGGTGAGACCCTCTCCTGCGCACTCTTCTCAGGGAGGCTCCAACTGCCATGGACAAGAAGCTGCAAGAGAGGCCAGCCCCAGACACCCCTTGTCTCCAGGTCCTCAATTATACAGATCATCCAAGTTAATTATTGTTTTCTCACCCCAGCTTAACACGCTGGGAGTGAAACCGTCTAGAAGTCTATTCCCCAGTTACAGAGGTTGGTGGGGAGAGATGATCAAGCAGGCTAAGGGGCTGTCTTCCTACAGTGCTTTAATATTACAGGTGGGGAAGAGAGCTCAACACACACACACACACACACACACACACACACAGAGCTGATTTTTGTACCAATCTGGGAGGGGGCAGTCGTGGCCGTATCCCATCTCACATGCTGATGGGAGGAAAATCACTTCCTTAATGGCACACAGCCAAGCAGCTTTGGTTACGGGAGCCACCAATTCAGACAAGAGGCTGGTGATAAGGCACCAGTCATCGCCCACCAGCAAGGGGGCAGCTCAAGCCCACTCTTGCCTCTGAAAGCAGGTTTGGTTTAATGACCATCAGGAAAGTTCCCATAATAGGGAAGCATTTTGTCACTGACAAAGGGGGGGGGGGGTATGGCAAGGAAGGAGGGAAGGAAGGAGAAAGAGGGAGGGAGAAAAAGAGAAAGAAATGAACGGAAGGAAGGACAAAGAGCAAGGAAGGAAAGGAGGAGAAATCAAGGGAGAGGAGAAAGAGCAAAGAAGAAAGGAAGGACAAAGGGAGGGAGGAGAAAAAGAGCAAGAGAGGGAAGGAGGAGAAAGAGGAAGGAAGAAGAAAAAAGAGAGGAAGAGACAAGGAAGGAAGGAAGGAAGAGGGAGGGAGGGAGGAGGAAGAGGCAATGGAGGAGGAGGGAAGGGGGCCTCACCAGAAGAGGAAGACCAGATCTTCCTTTTTGCTCTCCTTGGTTTCGTAGGTGGCGTCATAGAGGGCGTAGCGGCAGTCGCTGGGGGGGAGCATGGCGACGAAGTGCAGGTAGGGGTCATCGACGGTGTCTCCCAAGTCGCCCACCAGGATCTCCTTGCCGGCCTCCAGGATGATCTTCTTCTTGTCCTCGCTAAGGCAGAAGATGACGGCCTTCTTGCGCTTCTTCTGCTCCTCCTGGGGGGCGTGTTTGCGCACCTTCATGTCGTTGAATACCTGGATGACTTTGTCACAGACGGTGACCCCAGAGGCCTGGGAGGGGGACCAAGGAGAGAAAACGCTCAGCGAGGACGGCCCCCCCCAACCAGGGCGCCACGATACAGGGAGTCTTTGACTTAACGGGCACAATTGAGCCCAACATTTACGCTGCTAAGGGAGGCCTTTGTGAAGTGAGCTTCGCCCCCATTTTATGACTTTCCTTGCCACATCTGTTAAATGAATCACTGCAGGCGTTAAATTAGTCAGTGAATCCGGCTTCCCATTGACTTTTGTCAGAAGGTGGCCAAAGGGGATCACGTGACCCCGAGGACACTGCAACAGTCATAAATGTGAATCAAGTGTCAAGCATCCAAATATAAATCACGTGACTGTGGAGATGCTGCAATGGTCGTGTGGAAAAAAAGAGCTTTTTTCAGGGCTGTTGTAACTTCGAACACTTAAATACCTGCAGTGATTCACTTAACAGCCATGCCAGAAAAAGGTTGCACAATCAGACGTGACCCGCTTAATAACAGATCTGTTTAACAATGGAAATTCTAGCCTTAATTGTGATCCCAAGTCGGTGACCGCTGTACAAGATTACTACAGGTAAGAAAGCAATGGGGGATTCTAGGCACATGCTGAGTTTTATCAGTCACTGTTGGTTAAATCAGGTTTACCGAACAAATATGCTCAACTAAAAAGCAGAACTAACAAATTTTTCCTTTATGTACACTGAGAGCATATGCACCAAAGACAAATTCCTTGTGTGTCCAATCACACTTGGCCAATAAAGAATTTAAACCAGTAGCCAGGATGCTCTTCAAATGCTCTACCTATTCTGCACAATGTTCTGATATTGGAGGGGCTGCCCCAAAGAAAAGAAAAGGGGGTCCACCTATTCCCCAAATCACCTGAAGGCACAAGAACAAGGACAAGAAGCAGCGATTAATCACGGCAGAGAAGCAATTTAAGACCAAGCAAAAACTTCCTGACAATGAGAACAATTAATTAGGTTTGCCTCCAGAAGTTGTGGGTGCTCCAGCACTGGAGGTTTTTAAGAGACTGGACAGAATACTGTAGGTTCTGCTGCTTGAGGAGGGGGGTTGGACTAAAAGACCTCAGAGGTCCCTTGTAATTCTGTTATACCAAGACAAGGACTGGATTGCCACAAAAGACTGCACCGCCCATCTCTGCAACTTCCTTCCCACCGAGTGCAAACTCTGGCTGTGAAAAGGGAACTGATTGACTGATCCAAGTCTCTCTGTAGAAGACTGTAGAAGACCCATTTCAGGGTAGTGGCAGCCGAGTTCACACAACATGTTAGGCTGGGTTAAAGTGGGATCAAATTATTTGTTGTTTGGGGCAGGCGCCCAGCCAATTATGGCAAGCAAGAATAGGGTTTAGGCTTTGCATGTCATGGCAGCTCTCCACCCCGGGCATAAAATCGTGATTACAGAGGCCAGGGGAAAAGTTTGAAGAGTCTGTTTGGAAAAACCAGCAGGATGAAAGGGACACCTTCCTCCAGCTGGCTCCATCGAAAGTCTCAACGTCTTCATTAAAAGCAAGCCTTTCCGAAGAACGCCGGCCGAGAAGAGCGATCCGGAGGCAAACTCTGCTCCCACCGAAGGCAGGAGAGCAAGGCGTGGCACCAGCCCAGAGAGAGAGAGAGAAAGGAAGGGAACCACGGGCCACCTTTGGCCATCCCCTCTTCCAGATTTCCCCGGGAAGGAATCGTGGGTTTCCTATCGTAGCTTGCTGGGGAGGGGAAAAAAAGTACAGGCCGAAAAGAGCAGGTGGCCCAAAGCTGCCAGATGGTGCTTGGGCTGCAGAAAGGGAAGTGGCGCCCTGCCGCAGAGAAGAGGGGGGGGGGGGGGAGGCTGGGGAACGATGGGTGGCTGCAAAGAGAAATCTTGAGATGGAGGAAAAGAATTTGGGATTGCAGAGTTGGAAGCCTGGGGGATTTGCCGACCATAGAATTATATAGGTTGGAAGGGACTTTGGAGGTCTTCTAGTTCTTACTCAACCCAGAAGCAAGGGGGGAGATGGAAAGAGACAGCAGCAGTGAAAGGCCAGAGAGGGGAGCAAAGGGAAAGGCTGAGAACCCCCCCACTCAGCGGAGACCACCCTAAGGGGGTCTTTTGGCAGGTTGGGGCAGGGGAGAAAGGAAGAGGAGGTATAAAATGAGATGGGGGGAGGAGAAATGTTAGGGGGTTGAGGGCTTCCTGAAACAATAGTGCAGGTACATGGTAATTCCATACTCTTTGTTCTCCTAAATACAGTCACAAACACCGAGGGATATTCTATATTTATTGTCGCTTCCTATATATGGACATTATGTGAAAGGTGATTCCCCACTGCTAGCAGAGAACTGAGGGGGGAGTCACACAGCATCCCTCAATCGTGACAGGGCCTACAGTACCCATCATCCCCTGACCAGAAAGGAGTCCCATCCCCCTCCGATCCGTGGCGGCCCATGTTCCTTCTCCTGCCTCCACTGTACCGCGCACAGCTCTTAAAAGGCGCAGGCGTGCAAAGCCACACAAGGGCCATCCTTCTCAGCCATGTGTGGCCGGGGATAATGAGCCCCTTGTCTTCCAGCCATCTTGGGGACAAGGCCAGTGAATCCCAGGGATGGAAGTGGAAAATGACCACAGGAGAGAGAGAGAGAGAGAAAGAGGGTGTGTGTTTGTGTGTGTGTCCCCCCCCCCAAAGCCATCAAATCACCCAAAAGCTGGCCAAGGAGACAAAACCAGGCCAAAAAAAATAAAGAGAGGAAAAATTTGGAAGGGGAGAGTAGACCCCTTCCACCCCATTTCAAAAGACCAAGGAAAAAAGAAAAGGGGGGGGGAATGAAGCCATTAAGACATTGGGGGTTCAGTCTTTCCTAAAAAAGGTGAAAAGAGGGTAACTTTGGACCAGGAAATGAAACCGAGCAGGAAATATGAGGGAGGGGGAGGGGATTCAGGTTTAGGGGGGAACCGCCCCCCCCCAAGGGAGGAGGGGAAAGAGGAGGATAAGGAAAAGGGGGAAGGAAAGATGGGGAGAAGGGGTTGCATTTTGGCTTCTCCCCATTGCCAGGGAGGCAGAAGGGGTTTTTTTTGGGGGGGGAGGGGGGGAGAGAAAGAGAGAAGGAAGGGGCACAGAGGAAGCCATGGGGATGCGGATGCTTCATGACTCCTTACATTTGGGGGGAGGGGAAGGAGACCCCCATCTCAAATTGGCAGAAACAGGTCAAAGGTGGAAGACAAAAAAAAACACTGATTAGGGTTTTTTTTTTCTTACAAAGACTATGGGGATACTGCTATAACCCCCCACGATCTGCAACGGGGGGGGGAAGAAAGGAGACCCCACCTTCCAGAAACTGGGAGGAGTCATCAATGGGGGAGAATGAATCGTTCTAAGGTGGGGGCACAGAATATAACCATGTCCCCTCATATTTGGGGGGGGAGGGGACTCCCCCAAAATTGGGAGAAAAGGGGTTGGGAGAGAAAAGGCACTGAAGGAAAAAGATTGGGGGGGGGCACAGAGACCCTTCAGCCCCCTGATTTGCAGGGTGGGGGAAGAAAGAAGGCCCTCCCCTCAGAAATTGGAAGCAGCTCTAAGGGGGGGAGGGGAGAGAAAAAGGGAATATAAAGGGAATATTGACCCTCACCCCCGAGAATGAAACGGAGGAGGAATCCCTCAGGGAAGCCAAAATAGGGGACCCCCCCACCTCATGGAGGGGGTACAACGGCCTCCCCCCCGCCGCCTCCCTGAGGAAGCCCCCACAAAATGGCGGCCGGGAGACAAGATGGCGGCCTAACGTGGGGTGGGGGGGTGTTGTGTTGAGAGGGGGGCGAGCGGCGGGTCTTACCATGGCGCCGGGCGGTTGAGGTGGCGAAGAGAAGGAAGAGGAGGCGGAGGCGGCGGGGCTTTCGGCGGTCCGGGCTGAGGGGGCAGGCGCGGGTTCTTCGCCTCGACAGTTCCGCGGTGGCTTCGACTGGCGGTGCGCGACTGGCGAGGCCCGAAAGGAACTGCGGCCCCGCCCCGCCTTGGCCCTTCCGCTTTAAGGCACCTCCCGAGGAGGAGCCGCTTCCGGCCCGGCGGCGCGGAGCCTGTCGGGAAAGCTAGTCCAATTTCTCTCTTCCTCCCCCTCCCCCTTCCTTCTCTTCGGACGCCAGGCCGCTTTCTTGCTGAATGGATGGGCGGGGCGACGGGAGTGCGTGGTTGCCATAGGAACGGGAAGCAATTTTCCCCGGGCCTTCTCATTTCTTTCATTCTAGCCATTTTTAAAAAAGTCGAATTAGTATTAATTATTATTATTTTAAAAAATCAATAATTCTGTATTAGTCCCGTTGGGGATGACTAAAAACATAGTACATAGTACGAGCTGTCTTTTGTCCCTTGCCTGTCTCCTCGTGGGCGCTTGAAAAGGCTCATAGGACGTCCCGGGGATACATGGGAAATGTAGTTTTTAAAGGCACTGAAAAGGGAGAAAGGAGAGAAACTGGTGGAGAAAGTGAATTAATGGTGTGTTTTTTTTAAGGAGGGAAGATGTCACTCGAGGCTTATTTTTTTTTTAATTAAAGACTTTCCGGATTATCTGCCGGCTTAATTCCCAAATCTTCATGTAAGAGGTACAGCTAAGCTTGTGCAGAACATTTTAACTGCTTTCTCCTTGCTAAATAATGCTTTGATCTGTTCCAAATGCCTCTTTACAGAATCGTAATAGAGAAAAGAGGGGGAAATCTTTTATTTGTCTCCCAGACCTTTATTCACCTTTTTCTCCCAACTTGATTTTGCAGTTCAAGAAGACAAACTTTTTATTTTGAAATTATCCGGCTTGGATTTTAAAAAGCCATGGGAAAAACAGTTATAATGGAAAAACAATCTTTTATTTAGGAATAAAAACAAAAAAAGGAGGAGAGGCAGTTTCAAAAATCAAAACATTTTTTTAACTGGGTTGAGCTTCTGCAGAGTGCAAGGATTTTTATATAAGAAAGAAAAAAGATACTTAATTTTTATTTTCACTTGAAAATCATTTTCGTAATGATTTCATTATAAGCAATGTCTTCTCCAAAAATGCAAGAGCCTCTTTTTTAAAAAAATTTAAATGTCAAAAGGAAGTAGGTTTTTATTGATTGGCTGATTGATTATATTTCCACCAGCAACCTCAGAAGAGCAAAACAACTCACTTAGCAATTTTTATCACTACCACAACTCTCACTGCAGCAAGAGCTGAAAAACCAGCTTCAGTGCTGAGTGACCCACCATTGCTTCAAAAGGAAAGCACTAAGCTAATGCTTAATCCAAATTAAATTGTTTTCTAGGTTGCCTTGAAGCATAAATGAACAGGCTGGGTTGGCAGAGGGGGAAAAAAAACCTTGATCAAGATAACCCTAACCAAAAACATGATTTACAAAAATGCATTTTGTAGGTCTTTAGCAGTGAACACAGATGATTTGTCTTACTGTACAGGTAGTCCTGGACATACGACCACAATTGTGCCCAAAATTTCTATTGTGAAGTGAGACATTTGTTAAGTGGATTTTGCCCCATTTTACAAGCCTTCTTGCTTCCGTTGTTAAGTGAATCCCCACAGTTGATCAGTTAGTACCTGGTTGTTAAGTGAATTGGGCTTTTCCCATTGACTTTGCTTGTCAGAAGGTCGCAAAAGGGGATCACATGACCTTGGAACCCAGCAACGGTCATAAGTATGAGCCAGTTGGCCAAGCAGATGAATTTTGATCACATAGAGATGCTAGGAAGGTCGTATCTGTGAAAAATGGTCATGTCAGTTTTTTTGATGCCGTTGTAACTTTGAACGGTCACTAAATGAACTGTTTGTAAGTTGAGAACTATCTGTACTTTTAGGACAGGGGCAGGAACAAAGGGGGAACAGAACAAAGGGGAGCATCCTCATTTGAGACTTTCAAGAAGAGATTTGTCAGAAATGGTCTCCTGCTTAGGCAGGGGAGTTGGATTAGATGATCTACAAGGTCCCTTCCAACTCTGTTAATTTGTAATCTGTAATCTGGACTCGAACAGTGACTGAGTATAATTCATTCTAAATTAAAAAATAAAACTAAAAATTAAAAGGTAAATAAATGCTAAAATGGGCTGGAGAACACAGCAGGTTCCTCCAGATTTCCTAGAGATGAGCAATGGGTGAAAAGCCAAGATTGCCCCAATGACAAAGGCCTGGCCAGAATCCAGTAGATGCAACTAAACCAGCTCTCCAGCTCTCCGATGCTGCGGAGGAGAAAGCTTGAAAGGTGTAGAAAGGCCATAGCTTTGCAGTTTTAAACTCTTGCAAAATCCCCACACCCTGCTAAGATAATTCTTTTTAAAAAAGAAAAAGAAATAGAATGACTAGATTTTAACAGAATAACAGAGTTGGAAGGGACCTTGTAGGTCATCTAATCCAACCCCCTGCTCAAGCAGGAGGCCCTACACCATTTCTGACAGAGGGCAGTCCAGTCTCTTCTTGAAAGCCTCCAGGGATGAAGCTCCCACAACTTCCAAAGGTAACTTCTGTTCCACGGGTTGATTGTTCTCACGGTCAGAAAATTCCTCCTTATTTCCAGATTGAGTTTCCATCCATTATTATTCCTTGTCTGGCCTTTGGATGCCTTGGAAAATCACTTGACCCCCTTCCTCCTCTCTGGGGCAACCCCTCAAATATTGGAAGACTGCTCTCCTGTCTCCCCTGGTCCTTCTCTTCCCTAGACTAGCCATGACCGGTTCCTACAACCATTCTTCATATTTTATTTTGGAAAAAGAAAAGCAACAGGCATTCTTTGAGAGCGAGAGAGAGAGTAGGCACTCATAAATTATATGCCCTTTTTAGGGGGCGAAAAAGGCAATGAAAAGGGTTCTGGCTTGCCAGCAGGAAAACTGCCCAGTTTAAAAAGAGTGTGAAGCAGAAACAAGCATACTCTGAATATTTTGACTGGGTTCTGCCCAAATTCACAAAAACCCTGTTTAACATCAATCTAGCTGCATTGTTCTGTTGGGGTTTCCTTAATTAACCTCTTCTTTTTCTCCTTTGACGCTCCACCACTCTTTGAATCAAAACAGGGGAGGGCATCGAAGATGGGGCTTTGACCAACATATCCCTTCTTCTGGTCAACTCTTAACCTGGTTCAAGGCTCAGCCACTGGAACCGCGCGTAGGCAGGCTAAAAACTTGCCGTGGGTACTTTCAAGATGTTATGCAAAGCCAGCCAGCTTGGTTCCTTGAGGGTTCAAGCTGTTTTCTCAAACCAGGAAGTGGGGTAATTCAGGAACCAAGTTAAGGTACTTGAGCTCTGCTGAGCAATCATTTGTTTGCTAAGCTGCTGCCTCTGCCCAGGTTATGAAGTCTGGGGTTTTCCACTATGTTTTATTCCTTCTCTTCTCTTCTCTTCTCTTCTCTTCTCTTCTCTTCTCTTCTCTTCTCTTCTCTTCTCTTCTCTTTTCTCTTCGCTTCTCCTCTCTCCTTTCCTTTCCTCTTTCTGTTCCTTACCTTACATTCTCTTCCTCCTATCCTTTTCCCTTCTCTTTCCTTCCTCCTGTCCTTTTCTTCTTCCTGTACTTTTTCCTTCCCTTCTCTTCTTCCTCCTCCCTTCTTCCTTCCCTTCTCTTCCTCCTGTCCTTTTCTTCCTCCTGTCCTTTTCCCTTCCCTTCCTGCTGTTCTTTTCCCTTCCCTTCCTCCTCTCCTTTTTCCTTCCCTTCCTCCTCTCCTTTTTCCTTCCCTTCCTCCTCTCCTTTCCCCTTCTCTTTCCTTCCTCCTGTCCTTTTCTTCCTCCTGTCCTTTTCCCTTCCTGCTGCTCTTTTCCCTTCCCTTCCTCCTCTCCTTTTTCCTTCCCTTCCTCCTCTCCTTTCCCCTTCTCTTTCCTTCCTCCTGTTCTTTTCTTCCTCCTGTCCTTTTCCCTTCCCTTCTCTTCCTCCTGTCCTTTTCCCTTCCCTTCCTCCTCTCCTTTTCCCTTCCCTTCCTCTTCTCTTTTCCCTTCCCTTCCTTCTCTCCTTTTCCCTTCCCTCATTTCATTCAACCTGCTACTATTCTCCCCTCCCCCACAATTCCTTTGTTTCAGCAATCTATATTTTCAAGGGGAAGGGGCAGCATTCAGAGAGGTTGGGGTTTTGCTACAGGTAAACAATTGCAACTCCACAGGAGAACAAGAAAACCAACCTTTCCTCTACCTTATTGCCCACTACCCCAAGGTTGAAGCACAAAGGAGAGAGAGAGAGAGAGAGAGAAAGGAAGAGAGGGAGTTGCATCCTGCAATTAATTTTTAATTTGCTGCTGTACAAAGAAGGGAGGGGCCAGAGTAGGTGGAAGGAAGCCCTCGATCCCCTTCCCCTTTTCTTAACCACCACTGCAGTTTTCTGAATAGGGAGCCTTCCCAATGAAGAGATTAGCATCCCTGTTCTTCCCACGTTGGAATCCAAACACAGAATAGAAATCAAATACTCTATTATTATTTTGGGGGGGGGAGAGGGGGAAAAAAAATCAGAATTCTCATTGACTGTCCAAGCAGAGAGGGGAGAAATTAGTACCGCTTTATACCGCGAGACCAAGCGTAGAATGCTGCATCCGTTTCTGGTCAACACGATACAAAAAAATGGATGTTGAGACTCTGGAAAGAATGCAGAGAAGAGCAAGAAAGACGATTAAGGGGGTCTGGAGGCTAAAACATACGAAGAACGAGGGGTCCTGGGTGTTCTCTGAGTTTCCTTGTTTTCTTGCAGACGTTTCATTACCCTAACTAGATAACATCATCAGTGCTAGTAGACTTAGCACTGGTACACTAATTCAATAGCCGTGCTTCGCTACGAAACTATGTGGTCGGGCATAGTTTCTGGGGAGGAAAATAAAGGGAAAAAAACATCTGCCTTTGCCTACCAGCATCCATCGGGATTCACCTGGCTAGCGTCCTGTCAGCGTGTGAGAGAGTTGAGGGCTGTTTGGAAACTGAAAGAGTATTTGCTGCGTGAGCAAGAAGGAGACAGCAAGGAGCCTGGGCGTAGCTTAGCTCAACTATTCTGTACTAAAGCTGATTGCTGCTCTGAAACTGAAACTCCTCTGCTTGTGTTTTGCATTTGGAGTAAATTTCTTCTCCGGTGGAGAGAGGGAGGAGAACTCCTTAGCATCAGAGCGTGTTAATAATAATCATATAGCTTATAGGAAATACTCATGCTCTGATGGTCATTTTGAAAAATCCTTTCTTAGTGAGCCCCTAGAAGATATTTTAGATACCAAATTTCAAGTTTGTAGGGTTTACGGTTCTGGAGATTTTGTGACGATGCGTGAATGGTTATTCGCTTTTATATACATATAGATATGAAGAACGGCTGCAGGAATTGGGTATGCCTAGTCTAATGAAGAGAAGGGTTAGGGGTAACAGGATAGCAGCCTTCCAATATTTGAAGGGCTGTCACAGAGAAGAGGGGGCAACCAGGGGTGGGATTCTACCAGTTCGCACCTATTCGCTAGAACTGGTTGTTAACATTCTAAGCAGTTCGGAGAACCGCTTGTTAGAAAAAATTCCTGGCCTAATCCTGTAAGGAAGGCAGGAAGGAAACATTCTGGTGTTGCTTACAGAAACTGCCTCTCTGTTAATTCTTGTTACATTCTTGGCAGGACTAGACTTCCTGTCTCTGGAACGTCTCTGGAGTTTTTTTCCTCTCCTTTGCTGGTACTTTGCTTGTGTGGAGGGACCATTCCAAGTTACAACGGCACTGAAAAAAGTGACTTATGACCCTTTTTCACACTTACAACAGTTGCAGCATCCCCACAGTCACGAGAGGCCAGGCGAGGAGATGCGTGCTTCGAAGCGAGTGATATTGAGTTGGCCACGCCCAGCCAATAACATGACCACCAAGTCACGTCCACCCAGTCACATGACCACCAACCCATGCCCACCAACTAAGTCACGTCCACAGAACCGGTTGTTAAAAAATTTGAATCCCACCCCTGGGGACAACCTATTTTCCAAATTACCTGAAGACATGACAAGAAGTAATGGGTGCAAAATTAATCAAGGACAAAACCATCTGCAATTAACCAACCACAATTAATCAGTGGAACGACTTGCCTTACAGATGTTGTGTCGACTTCATGACCGAAGGTTTAATAAGATATTGGACAACCATTTGTCCGGAGGGCTTGGACTAGAGGACCTTCAAAACCCCTTCCAGCCCTAGGAAGCCCTGCTAAGTGAGACAATTTTGCCTCATTTTACGACCCTCCTTGCCGCCAGTTTGTTTAAGGGAATCCCCCGCCGTTGTTAAGTTAGGAACAAGGTTGTTAAAATGAACCTGGCTTCCCTGTTGAGTTTGCTGATCAGAGAAGGCCGCAAAGGGGGAATCCTATGACCCCCCCGGGATACGGCAACCGTCATAAATAGGAGTCGGTGAATTTTGATCACGTGACCCTGGGGATGCTGCAGCCGTGAAAAAATAAAACGGCCCTAAGGCACTTTTTTTCAGGGCCGTTGTCGCTTCGGTCACTAAACGGACTGTCATAAGTCGAGGACTGGCTGTATTACGTTCCTTATTTGTCCCTCAAGAGTGTTCGGTCGCCCCGTAGCAACTCGACCCGACCGGCCAACCATCCGAAAGTGACGCTCAACCCCCCCCCCACCCCCCACCCCTCGCACACAAACTTTGGGCCTGTGGGGTGTGTGTGTGAAGCCAGCCCATAGGGCAGGCCGATGAATCGCCTCATTGTGCGACCGCAGCAAAAAACGGAGGCGTTCGAGCGAGCTGCCTTGGCTTTTCCGTGAGAAAGGTACTTTTGTGCGACTCGAAGGGACTTTTTAATTTCTCCTTCCATTCCTTCCTTCATCGGCACGCCCCCCCCCCCCCACCCCCCCATCGCGCCTGTGCCTATAGAAGGTATTTCTCGGGGAGGCCGTTCAGTTTTTCCTTCCCGAAACAGCAGTCGAAATAAAAATAGAACAAACAAGACGCCACCGGCGAAGGAGTAGCGGGAGGCAGGGAAACGCCCATTGCTTTTCAGTTTAAAAAAGGGCCGTGGGTTTCCTGGTGGTGCTGGGTTCTTATCACACAGAATCTCCTCCTCCGGCCCTCTCTCTCTCTCTCTCTCTCTCTCCCCCCCCCCGTTGCAAAAATATAAGTTTTCCTCGCACTCCTGCCGAGCCATGAAGAGGGTGGGCATCTCTTCTGTTAAGTTTTGCAGGCCCCCTTCCTGCAAAATTGGGACTTCGGTTCTCACTTGCAGAAAAGGAACACAGCTCTGAGTTGTGAGTCTCGCACTTCACAACAAGACAGCTCACACCACAGGCTGCCCTATTTATTTTCCGCCCTGTTCCTAACTCCCTAAGTTGTCGGCGGTCTCCCATCACTGGAGTCTTTTTAAGAAGAGACTGGACAGCCACTTCTCTGAAATGGTATGGGTTCTCCTGCAGTATAGTATGCAATAGAATAGAATAGATAGGAATAGAATAGGATAGGAATAGAAAGTAGAATTAGAATAAAGAATAGAATAGAATTCTTTACTGGCCAAGTGTGATTGGACACACAAGGAATTTGTCTTGGTGCAAATGCTTTCAGTGTGCATAAAAGAAAAGAGACATTCGCCAAGAGTTAAGAATATAATAGAATTAAATTAGGATTAGAATTAGAATTAGAATAGAATGGAATGGAATAGAATAGAATTCTTTACTGGCCAAGTGTGATTGGACACACAAGGAATTTGTCTTGGTGCAAATGCTTTCAGTGTGCATAAAAGAAAAGAGACATTCGCCAAGAGTCAAGATTCATAAGGTACAACACTTAATAATAGTCATAGGGTCTCCTGCTTGAGCAGGGGGGTTGGACTAGATGACCTCCAAGGTCCCCTTTCCAGCTCTATTCTGATTCCTCGGAGGCTTCGAAAGGCACTAAGGAATGGTGCGGCCAAGTGCAAAGCTGCAGAGCGAGGAGGTTGGGTTCTCACGATATGCTGGACTCTTAACTTGCTCTTTCCCCCCCCCCGCCCCCTCCCGATCTGATTCACACGATTTTGTTAATCCAGCCGGCCTGATTTCCATTCCCTTTATACCCCCTTTGCACTCTTTCCTCAAGGCAGTTGTGGAGAAGCACCGATGGGCAGAAGTGTGTGGAAGGTTGGAAAAAGGGGGGGGGGTGGAGGGAGGGAAAGAGAAAAAAGAAAGAAATAGAGAGAAAAAGGGAAAGAGACAGAAAAAGACAGCAGAAGAGATAGGGAGGGAGAAAGAAAGAGACACAGAGAGAGAGAAAGAGACAGAATGAGAGACAGAAAGAAAAAGACAGAAAGAGAAAGGGAGACAGAGAAAGAGGGAGAAAGAAAAAGACAGAAAAAAGAGTCAGAGAGAGACAGAGAGAAAAAGAAAGACAGAAAGAGACAGCAAAAGAGACAGAGAGGGGGGGAGAGGGAGAAAGAGAGAAAGAGAGAGAGAAAAGAGAGAATGAGAGAGACAGAAAGAGAAAGAACGAGGCAGAGAGAGAATATGAAAGAGAGAGAGGGAGAGAGAGAGAGGATGGCGAGAGGGGGCTTGTGCAACGGGCACGTTGCTGCTTGTGCAACCCGGACAGCGGGGCAGGCGAAGGGACCAGCCCGGGCCAAGGCGGCTGAAGCGCGGGGCAAGCGCAGGAGCGGAAAACAAAGCCAGGGCCGGGCGAGGAAGAGCCGCGCGGCCGCCTTCCCCCCCACCCCCTTTTCCGCGAGGTTGCGAAGCGAGTCCAAATAAGGTGTGATCGAGCCCCGTCAGCGCCTCCTTTCCCGCAGCCCGATTTGCCCTTATATGGGCATTTGAAGCGAGGGCGCGGAGGAGGCGCAGCGCCTGGCACACGGGCGCCCTCCGGCCGCATGGCCCGGGTACCGCAGTCGAGAGGGCGGGCAGCGCACGGGGCGGATAGGGCTGCGAAAGGAAGGATGGAGAGAGGGAGGGAGAAAGGGAGGGAGAGAGAGATTGGATGGATGGATGGACGGACGGACAGAGAGAGGGATGGATGGATGGAGAGAGGGATGGATGGAGAAAATGATGGAAGGAGAAATGGAGGGAGGGAGAGATGGATGGATGGAGAAGGGGAGGGAGGGAGGAAGGGAGGAAGGGAGATGGAGTAAGGGGAAAGGGATGGAGGGAGAAAGGGATGAAGGGAGGGAGAGATCATGGATGGATGGATGGAGAGATTGGATGGATGGATGGAGAGATTGGATGGATGGATGGAAAGAGAGGGATAGATGGATGGATGGATGGAGAGACGAATGGATGGAGAAAAGGATGAAAGGAGAAATGGAGGGAGGGAGGGATGGGACATGGGAGAGAGCTGGAGGGAGGGAGAAAAGGAGGGAGGGAGGGAGAGATGGATAGATGGAGAGAGAAAGGGAGGGAGGAAGAAAGGGATGAAGGGAGGTAGAGATTACAGATGGTTGGAGGAAGGGAGAGGGGTGGATGGAGAGATTGGATGGATGGATGAATGGATGGAAAGAGAGGGATAGATGGAGGGATGGATGGAGAGAGGAATGGATGGAGAAATGGATGGAAGGAGGGAGGGAGAAATGGAGGGAGGGAGGGAGAAAAGGATGGATGGATGAAGAAAAGGAGGGAGGGGTGGATGGATGGATGGAGACAGGGATGGATGGAAGGATGGATAATGGAGGATGGAGAAAAGGAAGGGAGATGGAGGGAAGGGAGATGAAGGGATAGATGGATGAACAGCAACTTTTAAGAGGGCAGGACCTCAACTCCCAGAATTCCCCAGTAGGCACATTTGAAGATGGGTGGACTTTGACTCCCAGAATTCCCTAGTCATCGTGCTTTAAGATGGGTGCAGTTCAACTGCTTAATGACCACTTGATTCACTTAACAACTGCTGGGAACCGAGGCACAAAAAGTGGTAAAATTGGGCACGACTTACTTAACAACTGCCTTGCAAAAGATGACCTTTCATCCCCCCAATGATACCGGAGGTTTCTAAGAAGAGATTCAACAGCCATTTGCTTGGAACAAATTAGGGGGTTCCCATGCTTGAACAAGGGGGTGGGAATAGAAGACCTCCAAGGTCCCTTCCAACTCTGTTATCCTGATCCCCAACCACAGGCCATGTGGGCCCAGGCTGATAAAACTCCAAAACCTGAAAGAGAAACACGTGGCATTTAAAAACCAACATTCCCTCCAAAACCTCTACATGCTAATAATCATTGATCCCAAATTTAAAGAAAAGAAGATTTTTATTTTTTTAAGGAAGAAGTGTGCCTTTTTTTCTCTCCCAGATATCGGACTGGGAAGCAAACCAAGTACAAAGGTTGTGAATTTTGGCAACGGGGAAAGCATTCTTGATGGGAAATCAAGTGTGTTCGCTTATTATTTCTAAATGAGAAATAGATGGAGATACTGAACAAGTTTATCTGGGGAAGAGAAAACTGCAGGGGAATGACAGCTGCCTTCGTAACTGTCTGAAGGGCAGCCGTGTCAAAGATGAGGCAGATTTGTCCAGACCTGTTCCAGAAACCAGGAGAACAAACCAGTTTAAATTACAAGGGAGGTGATTGGGGGTGAAACATACAGAAGAAAGGCTTCAGGGGTAGAACTGTTTGCCGGTGGAACTGCCTGCCTCAAGAGATGGTGGGTCTTCCTTGGATCGAGAGTCTGGAACAGAGAGGCTGAACGTCGCTTGAACCAGAAGATGGGCGCAAATAAATTTGATAAAGAAACAAAAAAGAGAGAGAGACGAAGGCGGCTGAATTTATGGCCATTTTTCACACTGGCAGCATCCCCGTGGTCATGTGATCAAAATTCAGCCGCTTGGCAACTGACTCATATTTATGACGGTTGCAGTGCAGTGTTCCGGGTTTCCTTTTGTGACCTGATAAGCAGGGTCAATGAGGAAACCGGGTTCACTTAACAACCGGGTCACTAACTTGAATCACTGGAGGGTTATTGAATCACTGGAGTTATTCACTGGAGGGTTATTCAGTTAACAACTCTGGCCAATAAACAGTCGTACCCTGGGACACTTTAATAACTTTCTCGCTTAACGATGGGAATTTGAGGCTCCATGGTACATCAAGGACATCGATAGCTCGCATTCATGACAGTTGCAGGTGACCTTCTGATGAGCAAATTGGAAAGCCTGATTCACTTAACAACCATATAACTTACTTAACAACTGCTGGGATTCACGTAACCCCTGTGGGTAGGAAAAGTCATAAAACGGCGCCAAAAAACCTCACTTAACCAACGTCTCCTTTAGCAACAGAAATTTGGGGTTGTAAGTTGAGGACTACCTGTACAGATTGCTGTCTGCTTTTTTTGTTTTATTTTATTTTTGAGGGGGGGTGGGGGGGGCTGACTAAGTTTTTGTTCTACTCATGTTAAATCCAACCCCACATCCTAGCTCCTGAATAAGGCATTCCACCCAACATTTTTTTTTTTGGCTAAATGTTGCATTTGCCGCCTCATATCACAATTACTGTCATGAAAGTAGCACACAAAAATAACCTGTCCTTCTTTTCAAAACCCACAAGCAGTTTTCACTCTTTATCCTTCAGTTTTTATTCTCCTTCTCCGCTTTTTACCCTTTTTCCCAAATCTCTTCAAGGGTTTAAGCACATTGACAGCAACGAGTCAGAAGCAAACATCTTATGCCAGGAGACCGTGATAAATGTGATTTCGGGCAACACCCTCCAACCAAACTTTTAAAAATTAGTCACTGCCCAAGGTAATGAAAACATTTTTTTAAAAAAACAAGGCAGATTAAAATCGAATAGAGGCCAAATATGGGGAAAAGCTAATAATGTTGGCCATGGCTGTGAAAGAGTTAAAAGTATGATTTCTGGAAGGGAAAAAAAAACTGGAGTGCCCCTCCTTTCCTTGTGCCATAAACAGGGATTTAGCTTTTTTCATGGTTAATAATCCAGGCTGGCTTTAAATGCTAGCTTTTTATCCCAAAAAACAAATTGGTAGAGCTTAAGGCACTAAATCAGATCAAAGGCCTGTTGAATCTCACATGCTGTTTCGGTGATAGCAGGAGAACTAGTTTTAAAAACTGGTTAAAGTATAACTAATCTGTAAGGGGAAAGCCCTAATCTGTGGGGCAGCAGAAAGATTTATTCCAGTAAAAATGCTTGGAAATAATATCTCTTATTTGTAATTTCTTCGGTGAAAAGGATTTTTTAGCAGGTGATGGAAAAAGGAGACCTTTCTTCTGAAAATCAGGATATAAATAGATTTACTATTATTATGAACAGGAACAAATAGCTAGGCTTGTAACCAGGAAAAGCAGCTTAGCTGAAGACTGATCCACCCACAAAAAACTTCTGATTCCATCTAACAGTTTATGCTTGTCCAGAATATTGCTAACTGTGCACGTAGGCCCCAGTATTTTGAAAATACATGAGCCATATTTAATGCAGAGCCATTTTAGCATTTGAAATATTAGAAAGTAGCTCAGGTTTTAGATTTTGGCAGTGCTTTGCTCTCCAAACTTGTTTCAAAGTAGTTTCTGAACCTTTTGATAACCAGACTAGGTAAGATGATCAGCAAAATTTTCTTGTCCTATTCTTCTTAGCTTATAAATTTGAAGCATTTGAAGCAGGAATTCATTCATTCATTTCCAACAGGAAAGCAATGTCTTTAAAAAAATAGATGGAGAGCACATGCTTTTTATCATTCTGGAGCAAAGAATAGATTAATAAATTTAGATTATGGGCAGATGTGTTTATACACCATTGCTACCGGTACTTTATATTTATTTTCCTTAATAGTTGCCCATTGTAAATATTGTACATGCCTCTAGGCTAGTATTTTTTAACCTTGGCAGCTTTATGGACTTTCGACTCCCAGAATTCCCCAGCCAGCATGCCTTAAGGGCAGTGTGAACCCAACTCCCAGAATTCCCACGCTGGCTTCGGAATTCTGCAAGCCAAAATGCAGGGATTGAGAAACACTGATTGAAGAGAATGATTTAATTACCAAGTGTCTGTTTCCTCAGAATTATGCTGACTTGGGAATTCAAAAATTGAAGTCTATATTAAACATCCTAAAGATTTAAAATATTCCAAGTAAGACTGGAGAGGACAGTTCAAGAGGCAGATTTGTGATGCCTTTTTTTGTATAGTTTGCTTTATATACAGAGTAAAATGGGCCAAGCGCACTAAAATATTGAATTTTGTAGTATATTTTCTGCAAAGAGCAATTTGGAACATTGGTGAAAGCAGCAAGGACCTCTATGTTTTCTATCTCTATGGCTTCCTCCGAAGAGGCACCACGGACGAACTGCGGCTGCGCCGACCAAGCTGCGCCTGCGCCGCTGCTTCAGCGGACAGCCGCTCTGCCCGCCTGCAACTCTTTGGTGCAAAAAACTCGATGATTTCCCGTTTTTAAAAGCACGAGAGCGCGAAAAGGAAAGAAAGTGGAGGAGAGAAAAAAGCCGCCGTCGGCCTTTGAAAAATGCCGAAACCGCCGCAGGAAGGCCCGAATCCTTTATTTACGCGATGGCTGGAGCAATGGCGCGACCAGGCCGAGGAGAACGGACGCCTCAAGAGCCAACGCGCCTATGAACGTGTAAGCCCCGCCCACCGCGGCAAGCCCCGCCTCCCATGAATGTCTGTCTTGGGACACATTTCCTATTAAGGCTGCAGAATATCGATATTCTTAATAGTAATTAGAAAAAATATTAGGTAAAATAATCATAATAACAAAATGCAATAATTAGCCCAGCTTTTGCTACAAGGTCATTTACAATAGTTATTATCATAGCAATCAATGCAGTTAGGCAGGAATCAGCATATCTATTAGTGCCACTTTGCTTAATAAGAGCAGAGTTTTGAGTGTAAGTGAGACCAGCGTAACTATTTGTGTTTTAATGAGTATATTAATTAGATCGGTCATGAGAATTAGTAAGTGTGCTTATATTAATACTGTTAAGCCAATAATAATGTTTTAATGTTCATTATTCATAATACCAATGCCAGTGTGGATCAGAAAGGCAGGATGATGATGATGATGATGATAATAATAACCATCATCATCATTTACGTATCACTATAAGCATAGTGATACATAGATGACTGCTTATGAATCATGAAATTAAAAATGTATTAAATGGTGTAGGGCTTACTGCCTAAGCAGGGGGTTGGACTAGAAGACCTCCAAGGTCCATTCCACCTATTCTATTCTATTCTATTCTATTCTATTCTATTCTATTCTATTCTATTCTATTCTATATTCTAGCCTATTCTATATTCTATTCTATTCTTTATTCCGATATTCTATTCTACATTCTATTCTATTCTTTATTCCAATATTATATTCTACATTCTATTCTACTCTATTCTACATTCTCTTCTATTTTACAGTCTATTCTATTCTTTATTCCGATATTCTATTCTATTCTCTATTTTATTCTGATATTCTGTTCTGTTCTATTCTATTCTACTCTATTGTACATTCTATTCTATTGTGCATTCTATTCTATTCTGCAATCTATTTTATTTTTTATTCCGATATTCTATTCTATTCTATTCTATTCTATTCTATTCTATTCTATTCTATTCTATTCTATTCTATTCTACCTTCTATTCTATTCTACTTTGGTGCACTAACCAGGAGCAATCTTAATGACCCTTAGCTGACCACAATTATCTAGAGTCCGTCTCTCTTTGTCGTGCGCAGGCCCTGAGCTCCCTCCGCAAGTACCCCCTCCCTCTGCGCAGTGGCCGCGAGGCTCGGATCCTGATGTATTTCGGGGAGAAGATCTGCCGTCAGCTGGATGAACAGCTGGAGAGACACCGCAGCACCCAAGACGATAGAGTACCGGCCGGTATGGAAGGAGAGGGGCCTGTCATCGCTATCGGTAGTCCTCAACTTACAACCGGTTGCTTAGCCACCGTTCACTAGGACCCACGCCAGGCTACTTATGACCCAGATTCAGACAGGAGGGCCCCGTACCCGTGTTCACGTGATTGCATTCGGGGTGTTTCAAATTGTGGTCGTAAGTCGAGAACTGCCTGAATTAGTTGGTGTTCATTTTTTCTTAATGTTCCTTTGAAAAAGTTTGAATAAACATGACATACTGTTGTGGTTAGCCGGCAACAGGTGTGGACGGTGGAGGAGAGCGAGGACTCAGATGAGGGGCCAGGACCATTAGGGAGTGGACTGCTGCCTTCAGAGATTGTGGGGGCTGGCAGCAGCGATGAGGAGGTTCCCGAGGAGCCTGTGCCAAGTGCGCGTGCGCGCAGGGCTGCTCGTAGGAGAGAGCAGCTGCAGCAGCGTGGGCGACTCGGGAGTAAGGCTGCAAGGTAATGGCCTCTCCCTCAAGAGGATAAAAGCCAGCTGTGAAACAAACCTTTGCAGAAGGCATAGACGTTTTGAAACTCAGCCTCGTGGACATTATAGTTAGTATTTGAAAACTCTTGTAAACTATTTCTTATCTGTGGGTTTTTGGCAGCCTTGAAAAACAACTTGGCAAGGGTCTTTCTTGTCAGAGCTAATTAGTTGGAAAAGCAGCCTTTTATCTGTGAAGAAAACAGATTTTGTAGATGAAACCTTAAAAGGTGGGGGCTGCTGCCTTTGTCTGGTGTTGGCTCTCTTAGAACCAAGTTGCGTCAGAACACATACCTCACAGCTCAGAAGCTCGGTTGAAAGAGTTTGTAACACGCATTTCAGGTGGGCCAATCCCGACGTCTCCTTGCAAAGGTCGTGAAGATGTTGACGATCCAACTTGCAGCGATAGGCCGGTGCTACCACCTGCCCTGTCCTCTCTGGAGCCACTCCAACTTCAAGAGCAGCACTCAAAGGTGAGGACGTCAGTCTGGATAGCGTTCCTCCGTTCATTCCAGGGATGTTTGCAACATTTTGTGCATGCAGGTAATTCTTGGTGGAGAGGGGAAGAGAGAACTTGGAGTCCCCTGAACCCCGAGATGGGCAGCAAATAAATTTTATAACGACAATAGGCACCTTGCGTGCAATCTGAAAATAACTGGAGTGCCTCTTGATCACAGTTGGGCCGGGGGTGGGGGTGGACTAGATGACCTACAAGGTCTCTTCCAACTCTGTTAATCTGTTCATGGATCGGCATTGACCGAAATCACTGTCGGTCAATTGCGAAAGGCAGCTTTACTCGGCAGAACCGATGTCCTGCAAACCAGACCAGTAGTGGGATTCAAAAATTTTTTTACTACCAGTTCTTGGTGGGTGTGGCATGGTTGGTTTTCTGTCTCTTGCACAGAGGTGGATTTGTAGACTGTGCAGATGCAGATAGATAAATTCCACAAAACATCCATAATGAAGTACATTTATTGGTACATCAGGTATCTTCATAACTCACATTTGTGACGAAGTTCTTCTATAATGACCAATCCTTTGTATATCAGCCTTGCAGGTAAAAGATGGTTATCTCCTAACCCATCTTGTAGCGATAGAAAGAAGCTGCTATGAATTCATGAGTCCAGGCAAGAATGGAGGAAACTTCCCCCAACCCATCGAGGGTCAATTTAGTGACCAATCAGGATTACAGATGTGGCCACGTGACATGAACCTACATTTCCCAGAATACCTTTAACTACATTTACCATGATGCATTCCCTTAAGGGGACAGCTCAAAATTCCTAAGTAACTATCCAATTCCCACAGACTGGCTGGGACAGCGCAATTGGTGGGTGTGGCATGCTTGGTGGGTGTGGTTTGATGGGCGTGGCCAGGGAAGGATACTGCAAAATCCCCATTCCCTCTCCACCCCACTAACCTGCTTTCCAGCTCCGACTCAGAACAGAGCAGAATAAAATAACAAGAGTTGGAAGGGAAACTGGAGGTCATCTAGTCCAACCCCCTGCCCAAGCAGGAGACCCTACACCATTTCTGACAGATGGGAGTCCAATCTCTTCTTGAAAGCCTCAAGTGATGACGCTATAACAGCTGTTCCATTGGTTGATTGTTCTCACTGTCAGGAAGTTTCTCCTTATGTCCAGGTTGAATCTCCTGGTTCAGTTTCCATCCACTGACTCTGTACACCATTTCAGACAGACAGCTGTCCAGTCTCTTCTTCAAAACCCCCAGTGATGGAGCACCCACAACTTCTAGTGGCAAGCAGTTCCACTGGTTCTCACTGTCTAAAAATTCTGCCTCAGTTCTAGGTTGCTTCTCTCCTTGATTAGTTTCCATCCATTGCTTCTTCTCCTGCCCTCAGGTGTTTCAGAGAATAAGGTGACCTGTTCCTCTCTATCAGAATAGCGGAGTAGAAAGGGACCTCGGAGGTCTTGTAGTCCAGCCTCTTGCTCAGGCAGAAAACCCTATAACCGTGATGGCGAACCTATGGGCACACGTGCCACAGGTGGCACGCAGAGCCATTTGTGCCAGCAAGCGAACTGCAGGCAAACTTACCTCACTGCGCATGCGCGCACCTCACAGCTGATTTTCAGCCGGTTTGAGGCCCTTTTCGGCCTCCCAGAGACTTAAGGAAGGCTTCTGCAGGCTTTGCAGGCCGAAAACTAGGCCCGTTTCATCACTTCCTGTTTTTCCGGAAATACCGGAAGTGACGAAACAGGTCTAGTTTGCAGCCTGCAAAACCTGAAGAAGCCTTCCTTAAGTCTCTGGGAGGCCAAAAAGGGCCTCAAACTCACCAAAAATCAGCAGTGCAGGTAAGGGGGCGACGGGAGGTGGGGATTGCGCACGCATGCAGTGGAGGCGCACATTGCCTTCTCGCGTGCCAGCGTGCATACAATTTTTGACCCAGGAGCCCCAAAAGGTTAGCCACCACTGCCCTAGACCATTTCAGACCAACAGCTGTCCAGTCTCTTCTTAAAAACCTCCAGTGATGGAACTCCCACAACTTCTAGAGGCAAACAATTAATAAACGGATTAATTGTCCCCAGCGTCAGGAAATTTCTCTTTAGTTCTAGGTTGGTTCTTGATCAATTGGTGGACAAAAATGCCAGATACAGTCTAGCAAGGAAACGGTAAAGGTTCCCCTTGCACATCCATGCTGGTCGTTTCCGGCTCTTGGGGGGGCGCTGCTCCCCTCCGTTACAAAGCCGAAGAGCCAGCGCTGTCCGAAGACGTCTCCGTGGTCATATGTGGCCCGCAGGACTAAACACCGAAGGCACACGGAACGCTGTTCCTTTCCCGCCAAAGGGATCCCTATTTTTCTACTTGCATTTCTTTACGTGCTTTTCGAACTGGCAGAAGCTGGGACAAGGAATGGGAGCTCCCTCCGTTATGTGATGCTGGGGGTTCGAACCGCCGAACCGCCGACCTTTCTGATTGACAAACTCAGCGTCTTTGCCATTGAGCCACCACGTCCCTTAAATACAGTCTAAACAATAGCACTAATAACTCCCTCCAAACCCTTAAAAAAATACATGCCTGGTTTTATTTCATTTTCTTTGCAGAAAAAGCAGACTGTTCCACGGCATCGGGCCCGGGGTTACATACCAACTCGGCGATCCCCAGCTTATGCTGTCCTGCTGGCACTCTATCACAACACCGTGGTAAGATGCAGTTGATGCCAACCTCGCTGGTCTGCAGAAACATTTTAGGTGTCCAGATTCCAGCAGTTATTCCCATTTAAATCTCGAGCCAGACTTCCAAAACTTCAAAAGGATTTATTGGGAGTTAACATGCCAGCACTGCCTGAGTGTAGCTGACTCTGAGACACATCATTCATTGTCACTCTTGACCCTGGTTTTCCCCCCATCCCCTGGGAGTATCATAATTCATATTCTCCAATGGGACACATCCATAGCCAAGAGTCATCAATCATACTCTCCAGTTAAGATATTTGCAGCGGCAAAAACTTCAGTCACCTAGTTACTATCTTTGAACAACTATTAATGGAATGCACTTTCAGTTTCTAAGCTGCCGCACTGCTCTTTCAAACCCCCTCCCTTTCTGCTGACAACTCTAAAAAGACCATAGAAATATTTGATGAGTTGACATTAGGCTTGAATCATCTGGTTGCAATCTAAGATCTACTTCGAGATAGTTCTCGACTTGCAACATTTCGTTTTTGTGACCGTTTAAAGTTACAAATTTTTTTAAAGAAAAATGAACTAAGCTATAATATAAAATGAGACTTTGTATAAAATAAGAGTAAATGAATATAGAAATTGAATAAGAATATGGATAATATTGTTAAGTAACGCAGGAGATTATTTAAAGAAAAAGTTAATAAGTAATAATATGATACATATTTGGATATGAAAGTTGGTATATGTGCATAATTATTATAGAAATTGAATAAGAATATGGATAAAATTGTTAAATAAGACAGGAGAGTATTTAAAGAAAAATGAATTAAGCTATAATATGAAATGAGATTATATAAAATAAGAGTAATGAATATAGAACTTGAGTAAGAATAAAGATAATACTGTTAAGTAATAAATGAGATTATTTAAAGAAAAAGTTAAGTAATAATATGATACATATTTGGAAAAGTTGGTATATGTGCATAATATAGAAATTGAATAAGAATATGGATAAAATTGTTAAATAAGACAGGAGAATATTTAAAGAAAAATGAATTAAGCTATAATATGAAATGAGATTGTATAAAATAAGAGTAATGAATATAGAACTTGAGTAAGAATAAAGATAATACTGTTAAGTAATGCATGAGATTACTTAGAGAAAATGGTCATAAGTAATAATATGATACAAATTTGGATATGAAAGCTGGTCACGTTTGTCTGAAAATGTGAAAACCTGGAACCCCATTGTTCATCTAAGGAGATGTATTTAAAAGATTAAAAAAATAAATAAATTTAAAGTTACGAACGCCCTGAGAAAAAAGGGACGGACAACCAGTCTTCGTTGTTTGCAAGCGTTGCGCCATTCCCCCCAGTTCCAAATTTGGGTGCTTGGGAACCTGGAAGACTTTGGGGAGAATGGTAGGGGATGCATGGCGCCCTTTGAAGACTTCTGGAAACGGGAGAATTAATTGTGCGCCGGCTGTTAGCTCAAGAAGTTTAAACGGGGTGAATTTAGACTCGAAGGTAGAAACAAGGAAGCCAACGCTGGAGGTTGTGTTGAATGTTTGTTCTGTCTTTTGCATTTCTTTCTTAGAAACCTGAGTCCCGGGACTACCTGACCAAACCAGAACTGCAGAAAAGTGCTCAGCCTCTCTGTGATAAATCCTTCTTTTTGGTAAGTTGATTCTCTCCCTGCTTGTTATTGCACCAATTAATTAATGATTAAGGGATTAAAGATTGTTTCTTTGTGTGTGTTCAAGTCAGTTTTTGTCTCCTGGTGGCTGTAATTTTCTTGGCATAGTTTTCTGGTTTGCTATTGCCTGCTTCTTAGGGATGAGAGACATTCAGCTCAAAGACATTCACTTGGCTTTGTGCCTAAGGCGGGACTAGAACTCACCATCTCCTGATGACTGGACCAAAGTCACCCAAGGAGTTTTCATGCCTAAGGCGGGACTAGAACTCACCATCTCCTGATGACTGGACCAAAGTCACCCAAGGGGTTTTCATGCCTAAGGCAGGACTAGAGCTCACCGTCTCCTGGTGATTGTCTGAAAGTCACCCAGTCGGCTTTCGTGCCTAAGACAGGACTAGAACTCACCGTCTCCTGGTGATTGGCTGAAAGTCACCCACTGGCTTTCATGTCTAAGCCAGGATTAGAACTCACAGACTCCTGGTGATTGGCCCAAAGTCACCCAGCCAGCTTTCATGCCTAAAGTGGAACTAGAATTCACCATCTCCCAGTTTCTAACCCGATGCCTTAACCACTAGACCAAATTTGATGGCAGCAATAGCATTATTGTAGGATATTGTATTAATAATTCTATTGCTATTTAGGCTAGCAATTCTCCTGTTGATTCCTCCATTACAGGCTGATCCTGGAAGTAAAACCACCGCCTGGTCTGCTGTCAGCACTCTGATTCGCAAGGAGCTAGTCCTCAAGACTAACATTCCAGCCAGGTTGATTATGTTATACCAAAGAGTTGGGAGGGGGGAGAATCTACCTGCACCCCATAGGTTTTCTTGAACTTGTCGTGTTTTAAGAGCATTGGCGCAACTGTTGACAATCTATGCTTGTAAGTCCAAGAGAGAATAGGGAGTGAATGGATGATGGAAGGGTGGATGGAAGGAAGGAAGGATGGATGGATGGAAGGAAGGAAGGATGGATGGAAGGAATGATGGAAAGGAAGGATGGATGGAAAGAAGGACGGATGGAAGGAAGGATGGAAGGATGGATGGATGATGGGTGGATGGAAGGAAGGAAAGATGGATGGAAGGAAGGATGGATGGAAGGAAGGAAGGATGGATGGAAGAAAGGATGGATGGAAGGAAGGAAGGATGGATGGAAGAAAGGATGGATGGAAGGAAGGATGGAAGGAAGGGTGGAAGGAAGGAAGGATGGATGGAAGAAAGGATGGATGGAAGGAAGGAAGGATGGATGGAAGAAAGGATAGATGGAAGAAAGGATGGATGGAAGGAAGGAAGGATGGATGGAAGAAAGGATGGATGGAAGGAAGGATGGATGGATGAGGAAGGATGGATGGAAGAAAGGATGGATGGAAGGAAGGAAGGATGGAAGAAAGGAAGGACGAATGAAAGGAAGGACGGAAGGAAGGAAGGATGGAAGGATGGATGGAAGGAAGGATGAATGGAAGGATGGATGATGGAAGGGAGGATGGAAGGATGGATGGATGGATGATGGAAGGAAGGATACATGGATGGAAAGATGATGGAAGGATGGATGGATGAATGGAAGGAAGGGTGAAAGGAAGGAAGGATGGATGGAAGAAAGGATGGATGGAAGGAAGGATGGAAGGAAGGAAGGACGGACGAAAGGAAGGATGGAAGGAAGGAAGGATGGATGGATGGATGAGGAAGGATGGATGGAAGGAAGGATGGATGATGGAAGGGAGGATGGAACGATGGATGGATGATGGAAGGAAGGAAGGAAGTATACATGGGTGGAAAGATGATGGAAGGATGGGTGGATGGATCAATGGAGGAAGCTATTCAAAGCCTCAGGAAGACGGTTGAAAGGCTCCACCATGACAGAAGCACCAATGTAGGGTTAAATTTATCTTAGGACTATATTTGTCCCCCCTTAATTTTATTTCACTAATTTTATTTACAGTATTAAAAGTTCTACACCCCCTCATCTCTCCTAAGCGACTCTGGGTGGCACTAAAACCTTCTAAGCCCCCACCTGAAAGCAAAGTTAAAAAAACAGAATTAAGAACAAAGGCACAAATTGTACACGTTAAAAGCGAACATCGAAGTTTAAACATCCAGAAGGCTAAAATTGGCAGGGGAGGCTGTGAGTAGGGACTTCAAGAGAACTGGGCCCCCAAACTATTTCGACTTTTCAAACTCTTTTCCAACCAGATATTCGCTGACCGAAGCAGGGCTGAAAATAGCCCGGGAGTTGCGAGCCTCCGAAGAGATAGAAGCAAACAATTCCAGCACCCCAAAAGCCACAGCGCCCCAAACTGGAGAAACCGTTGTGCTTTTGGAGGACGACGACGGAAGCTCCTCGGGCTCAGAAAATTCAGACAGCAGCCCCACCGATAAGCGCAGGTAATTCTTGACTGAACGGCCGCAAACGAAACCGGAATTTCCCCTGCAAAAGAATTGGCAAAAATTCCATTCCAAATTTCCATGGGTTCTTGGCCCCAAAAAAACCCCCAAACGCTCCAGAATCAAACCATCAACGGGTTTGATTTAACTTCTGTGGCATTCGCATAACGACGGCAGAGTCACTTCCCTGTGGTAGCGATTTGCTTAAAAAAAAAAACCCGGCTACAAAAATAGGCCGTAACATCAGGTCAGTGAATGCAAATATTGCCGTCGTCACGACTGAACGACCCTCGTGGGCAGGCCATTACGGTCATAAGGCGTGATAAAAATTTCCGCCTGGCCCAGCGGTCACATCTCTGCTGATTTTTTCCCTTTCTTTCTTTCTTTCTTTCTTTCTTTCTTTCTTTCTTTCTTTCTTTCTTTCTTTCTTTCTTTCTTTCTTTCTTTCTTTCTTTCTTTCTTTCTTTCTTTCTTTCTTTCCTTCCTTTCTTTTCCTTCCTTCCTTCCTTCCTTCCTTCCTTCCTTCCTTCCTTCCCTCCCTCCCTCCCTCCCTCCTTCCTACCTTCCTTCCTTCCTTTCTTCCTTCCTTCCTTCCTTTCTTTCTAGATCAAGCTGCGAAGGGCCTAACTCGGGGCTGTCGAAACCCCAGTTTGTGCTGCAACCTGGACAGTTTGATGTGATCCTTTGCGTGGATTTCATCGAGACCACGGGGTAAGCAGCTGCCATGCTAAAACCGCATCCTATGTGCAATTGGCATGGGGGAGAGGGTGTTGCTGTACAAAACCCAGCTCCCTTCTAGCACTGATGATGTTCCCTAGTCGGGTCATGAAATGTCTGCAAGAAAACCTCCAAGCTCAGGGAGCACCAAGGACCCTACAGTCCTCCTCCTCCTTCTCTTCCCTTCTAGCACTGATGATGTTCCCTAGTTGGGTCATGAAATGTCTGCAAGAAAACCTCCAAGCTCAGGGAGCACCAAGGACCCCACAGTCCTCCTCCTCCTCCTCTTTCCTTGTAGTACTGATGATGTTCCCTAGTTGGGTCATGAAATGTCTGCAAGAAAACTGAGCTCAGAGACCACCAAATATCAATACTCTTCCTCATTCCCCTCCTCCTCCACTCATTGATGACGTTACCTAGTTGGGTCATGAAACTATTGCAAGAAAACTGAGCTCAGAGACCACCAAATATCAATACTCTTCCTCATTCTCCTCCTCCTCCATTCATTGATGACGTTACCTAGTTGGGTCATGAAACTTCTGCAAGAAAAACCACCAAGCTCAGAGACCACCAAGGACCCACAGCGAGACCTCCTCCCCCTCCCCCTCCCCTCCTCCCCCTCTTCTTCCTCCTCTTCCTCCTCCTCCCCCCTTCTAGCACTGATGACGTTCCCTGGTTGAGTCATGAAACTCCTGCAAGAAACCCACCAAGCACTAAGGGACCCCACAGTCCTCTTTTTCTTCCTCCTCCCTCCTCTCCACAACCCCTCCTCCCTTCCAGCACTGATGATGTTCTCTAGTTGGGTCATGAAACGTCTGCCAGAAAACAACTTCAGGAAGAAGGGGGGGGGGGGAGAAGGAATCCCTCCATGAAATAGATTGTGAAAAGCGCTTCCCTCCCCTTTTCCTTTCAGAGGCCCCACGTCCCGTAAACAGGAGCTGGTGCGCGAACTCCAACGTCACAAAGTCCCGTTTAGCATCCGGAAGCTTCACGTCGGTGATTTCCTCTGGGTGGCCAGAGAGCGGGGTCCCCGTGGGGCAGGTGGGTGAGAAATTCCTGGCAGGGGTTGGAGGACCTAAAACGTTCATCCCTAAATGGGGAATAACTCCACTCTCTGCTTCCCCAGGATTCAATTCTTGTTCTAATCTCCTTTTTCCAGAACTGTTGCCACCAACCACGGCTCGTGAGCTGGTTTTAGACTACGTGGTAGAACGGAAACGGATGCCGGATTTATGCGGTAGCATTATTGACGGTCGCTTCCGGGAACAAAAGGTAGCAGCAGCCTTCATATTCCAGACTTGATGGAATGGAATGGAATGGAATAGAATAGAATAGAATAGAATAGAATTCTTTTATTGGCCAAGTGTGATTGGACACAAGGAATTTGTCTTGGTGCAAATGTTCTCGGTGTACATAAAAGAAAAGATACATTCGCCAAGAGTCAAGAATCATCAGGAAAAACTCTTAATGATAGTCATAGGGTACAATAAGAATAGAATAGAATAGAATAGAACAGAATAGAATTCTTTATTGGCCAAGTGTGATTGGACACAGAAGGAATTTGTCTTGGTGCAAATGCTCTCCAGTGTACATAAAAGAGACATTCGTCCAGAGTTAAGAATAGAATTTAATTGAATTAGAAGAGAAGAGAATAGAGAATAGAATAGAGAATAGAATTCTTTATTGGCCAAGTATGATTGGATACACAAGGAATTTGTCTTGGTGCAAATGCTCTCAGTGTACATAAAAGAAAAGATACATTCATCCAGAGTTAAGAATAGAATTTAATTGAATTAGAATAGAATAGAGAATAGAATAGAATATTTTATTGGCTAAGTGTGATTGGACACACAAGGAATATGTCTTTGTGCAAATGCTCTCGGTGTACATAAAAGAAAAGAGACATTTGTCAAGAATCATAAGGTACAATGATAGTGGTTTTAATAATGATGGTCGTAAGTGTGAAAAATGGTCCTAAGTCACTTTTTTCAGGCCCATTGTAACTTCAGTCACTAAACAAACCATTGTAAGTCGAGGACTACCAGTATGGTAGTCAGTTCAGTTTATTGAAGTGATTTGCCGAACAACTATGGCGAGAAAGATTGTAGAATCAGGCACGGTCACCTTATGGATTTCTTAATATCTCTTAGCAATAGATCTTCCAGTTCCAGGTGAGGTTAGTGAGGGCTGCATGCTTGTCTTTCATTCATGATTTAATCCCTGGTTCCTAACTATCTATCCACCCCCTCCCTCTTTCCTCTGTCGTGTCTCGAATCCAGTTCCGCCTGCGACAGTGCGGTCTTTCCCACCCCATCTACCTGGTAGAAGACGCAAATTCCGCGCAACACCTCAGCCTCCCCGAAAAGACTCTGCAACAAGCCATTATCAATACTCAGGTGAGGCTCACCTGCGAAGGGGATTCCTTGGGTCTCAAACTCCAGAAGCAACGAAGATGATTAGGGGACTGGAGGCTAAATTGTATGGAGAAAACGGTTGCAGGAACTGGGTTTGGCTAGTCTAAAGAAAAGGAAGGACCAGAGGGGGGACATGATAGCAGTGTTTCAATATTTGAGGGGCTACCACAAAGAAGAGGGGGGGGGGTCAACTTATTCTCCAAAACAACAGAAGGCAGGACAAGGAACAATGGATGGAAACTAATCAAGGAGAGGAGAAACGTAGAAATAAGGAGAAATTTCCTCACTGTGAGAACAATTAACCAGTGGAACAGCTGGCCACCAGAAGTTGTGGGTGCTCCATCACTGGGGGCTTTTAAGAAGAGATTGGACAGTCACTTGTTTGAGATGGCATAGGTTCTACTTGAGCAGGGGGCTGGATTAGAAGATCTCAAAGGTCCCTTCCAGCTCCATTCTATTCTATTATTCTATTCCATCCTATTTTTTATTCTATTCTATTCTATTATTCCATTCCATTCTATTTTCCATTCCATTCCATTATTCTATTCTGTATTGTATTGTATTGTATTGTATTGTATTGTATTGTATTGTATTGTATTGTATTGTATTCTTTCTATTCTATTCTATTTTCTATTCTATTCTGTATTCTCTTTTCTTCTGTATTCTATTCACGCCCACCACCTAAGCCACGCCCACAGAACCGGTTGTTAAAAATTTTTGAATCCCACCCCCGGGTAGTATATTACATGTCTCAGAATCTGCTTCATACAGATAGATCACGCCGACATGTTCGCTCCTAATAAATCCTTCGAAGTTTTTTTTTGAAGTTTGGCTCAAGAATCATGATTTAATAATTAGGGCGATCGCCCGGGAATCCTGACGACATCTTTATATCCCGCAGGTGATAGATGGCTTCTTTGTCAAACGTACCCGTGACATTCGGGAATCTGCTGCTTATCTGACCATCATGACCCGTCATTTGACCAGACAGTACGGGGTAAGTTTGGAGCAATGTGGACTCCTTGGACCTCATGAGGACTAGCCTCTTACCTTTTTGTTTTGTTGTTGTTTAGCTCAGCATTAAGACTTCTAATTTTGGGTGTGACACCTTCCCGGTTTTAAGTCACTTTTTTTTCTTGTCACTTCCAACAGTCGCTATATAGAACTGCTGTGATCGGACGCATTGCTCTTCGGCCAAGCCAATTTCTACTGATTTCATTTGAGGGGAAAATAAAAAAATGAGGGATTGCTATATTAAATTAAATTGATTAAAACAATATTTTAAAATAACAGAGTGGAATTAGAATAGAATTAGTGGTGGGATTCAAATTTTTTTACTACCGATTGTGTGGGGCGTGGCTTGGTGGGCGTGGCAGGAGAAGGATACTGCAAAATCTCCATTCAGAGGTGGGTATTTGCCAGTTCTCCGAACTACTCAAAATTTCCACGACCGGTTCTTCAGAACTGGTCAAAACCTGCTGAATGCTACCTCTCAATGGAATAGAATAGAATAGAATAGGATTCAGAATAGGATTCAGAATAGAATAGAACAGAATATAGAGGATAGAAATAGAACAGAATAGAATAGAATATGGAGGATATAAATATAGAATAGAATTCAGAATAGAGGATAGAAATATAGAGTAGAGTAGAATAGAACAGAATAAATAGAATAGAATAAGGAATAGAGTAGAAGAGAATAGAATAGAATAGCAATCGGGAGGGACCTTGGAGGTCTTCTAGTCCAACCCCCTGCTCAAGCAGAAGATTCTATATTTGTACTTAACTCTAACCCTATATACTATATTTTATCTTCTTCCCTCCCCCTCTCAATAATCAGCTGCTTTTAATATAAATGCAAAATTCATAGAAAGGAGGAGGGGATAGAGCCCTGATGTTAAGCTATTTTTCATGTATAAATCCATATTTCTCAACCTCAGCCGCTGTAAGACCACACGTTTTAAGACTTTCAGCTCCCAGAATTCCCCGCTAGCCTGCTTTAAGCCATGTGGACTTCAACTCCCAGAATTCCCCTGGGGGTAGGTGGGATAAGTCGTAAGATAAGGACCGGCTGTAAGTCGGCCATAAGTCGAGGACTGTTTGTAAAAACCCAGAGCCATGGTGGAGAAAAAGATGAGTTAAAGATAAGAGTTTCTTTCTAAGGAGGGGTTGGACTAGATGATCTACAAGGTCCCTTCCGACTCTTATTTTTTTCCCCTCTATTTTTCCCCTGTAGGACAAAATGCTTTTGAGCTGTACCAAGCAGGAACTGGAGGACGAGCGCCCCCTGCAGCCCAGGGAGGGTACCTGCAGGCTTCTGACATTTGCTGAATTTAATGAAGGGGCTGTAAAAAATAAGGTGAGGAATCTGGCAAACCAACAATTACGTCAGAACCGGGCCTATGAATAGCAAAACTGCAAATAGCAAAAACAATTCTCTACCTGCTTTTCCAGCCTGCACTAAGTACAAACCTGGTGACTAACAAATTTCTTGTGCGTCCAATCAGACTTGGCCAATAAAGAATTCTATTCTATTTTTATTTCTAATCCTATTCTATTCTATTATTTCTATCCTCTATATTCTATTCCTATTCCTATTCTATTTTTTTTATATTCTATTCTATTCCTATTCTATTCTATTATTTCTATCCTCTATATTCTATTCTATTCCTATTCTATTATTTCTATATTCTATTCCTATTCTTTCTATCCTCTATATTCTATTCTATTCCTATTCTATTCTATTATTTTTATATTCTATTCTATTCCTATTCTATTCTATTCTTTCTATCCTCTATATTCTATTCTATTCCTATTCTATTATTTTTATATTCTATTCTATTCCTATTCTATTCTATTCTTTCTATCCTCTATATTCTATTCTATTCCTATTCTATTATTTTTATATTCTATTCTATTCCTATTCTATTCTATTATTTCTATCCTCTATATTCTATTCTATTCCTATTCTATTATTTCTATATTCTATTCCTATTCTTTCTATCCTCTATATTCTATTCTATTCCTATTCTATTCTATTATTTCTATCCTCTATATTCTATTCCTATTCTATTATTTTTATATTCTATTCTATTCCTATTCTATTCTATTCTTTCTATCCTCTATATTCTATTCTAATCCTATTCTTTTTCTATCTATATTCTATTCCTATTCCTATTCTATTATTTCTCTATTCTATTCTATTCCTATTCTATTCTATTATTTCTATCCTCTATATTCTATTCTACTATATTCCATTCCTATTCCTATTCTATTCTGTTATTTCTATCCTCTATATTTTATTCTATTCTATTCTATTTCTATTTCTATTCCTATTCTATTTTATTCTATTCTATTAACAAACCTGGTCAGACATTTCCAATTTTTCCAAGATGCTTATTTTTATTTTTATGTTTTTTTCCTTCGGTCAGGTCTGACAGCCTGTCTTAAGCCCCTGGCACTGGGTTTTTTTCTTTTTGGAAGGTTTTTTAAATTTGGCTTGTCATTGCCTCCTTCTTAGGGCTGAGAGAGCGTGGCTGGCTCGAAGCCCGAGGCAGGATTTGAATTCTCCCAGTTTCTAACCCAGAGCCCTCAGCGCTGCATGGATTTAGTCCAGATATTTAACCACAAACCAGGGAAGAAGATTCCCTCTTGCTGAGCCAGAGCTGCGTTCACACAATCGGCAAGCCTGCTTCTTTTCAAACCCAGTTCCCACTTCCCTTTCCCAGGCACAGACGGTGTACGAAGTCTTCGCAAGGCAGCTGATGCAGGTCAGCGGCCTCAGTGGAGAAAAGGCAGCTGCCATTTTGGAAAAATACAAAACGCCTGCCAGGTATGAAGATGGGGGAGAGGGCCGGAGGTGGTTAGTTCTGTTAACCTGGATTGCGCATAATGTGGGGACTGAGCCGATACTTGGTAGTTTTCCCACATTGCAGGGAACAGCGAAAACAGCTCGGCTTGTTTGTTCACAGTGGCCTCATAAGGCTGGGTTTGTTTGTTTGTTTTGGTCAGATTCCATTCTTAACCTCTCCGAGGTTAAAATTTGGCTGATGGGAAAGATCAGTTTCTGATGATGAACTTAGATCGGTGTAGCTCAAGCTTAGCAACTTTAAGATGGGTGGACTTCAGTTCCCAGAATCCCCCAGCCAGCATGTTTTAAGATGGGTGGGCTTCCAACTCCTAGAACCCACCCTACCAGCCTGCTTTAAGGTGGGTGGACTTCAACTCCCAGAATCTCCCAGCCAGCATGGTTTAAAATGGGTGGACTTCAACTCCCAGAATCCCCCAGCCAGCATGGTTTAAAATGGGTGGACTTCAACTCCCAGAATCCCCCAGCCAGCATGCTTTAAAATGGGTGGACTCCAGCTCCCAGAATCCCCTAGCCAGCTTGCTTTAAGATGGGTGGACTTCAACTCCCAGAATCTCTCAGCCACATGCTTTAAGATGGGTGGACTTCAACTCCCAGAATCTCCCAGCCAGCATGGTTTAAAATGGGTGGACTTCAACTCCCAGAATCCCCCAGCCAGCATGCTTTAAGAGGGGTGGACTTCAACTCCCAGAATCCCCCAGCCAGCATGCTTTAAAATGGGTGGACTCCAACTCCCAGAATCCCCTAGCCAGCTTGCTTTAAGATGGGTGGATTTTAACTCCCAGAATTCTTCACCTAGCCAACGCAAAGTGACTAATCCCCACCCTTTAATATGATATATCTTGGCTAACTAACACTAAATAAATACACATGGATGTCGACATTGTGTTAGTTTAACCAACTTCTCCCTTAGAATTGTAGTTGCATTGTACATCTTTGTGGTCCACCTAAAGATTTCTTAGTGATTATTCATTCTCTGGAATGAATAATATAACAGAAACAGAATATGGAATAATATGGGCAATAATATTCTCAATTATTCCTTTATTTATTTATTCTGGATGTTGAGATAATAGATCTTCTAGCTGCCCAGGTTGAGAAACACGGCCTTAAGAGGCTGGTTGCTGGCAGAACAGACCATGCTGTAACCTGGTTTAAAGCAACATCCTACATGGCGACGTCTAAGATTCACATGTATGATGAAACATGGAGGGATTTTTCTCTTGGCATGTCAATAGTCGACATGCCAAGGGACTCGGTGGCTCAATGGCTAAGATGCTGAGCTTGTCGATCAGAAAGGTCGGCGGTTCGAATCCCTAGCACCATGTAACGGAGTGAGCTCTCGCTAACTTGTCCCAACTTCTGCCAACCTAGCAGTTTGAAAGAACGTAAAAAAAAATGCAAGTAGAAAAATGGGGACCCCTTTGGTGGGATGGGAACAGCGTTCCTCCGTGCACCTTCGGTGTTTAGTCATGCCGGCCACGTGACCACGGAGACGTCTTCGGACAGCACTGGCTCTTCGGCCTTGTAACGGAGATGAGCAGCGCCCCCTAGAGCTAGAAATGACTAGTACGTATGTGTGAGGGGAACCTTTACCTTTTTACATTACAATGGTGAGATCTGGTAACTTTCCCGGGTGTCCTTCATTCTCAGCCTGATGGGGGCTTACGCTGCATGTCCGGATGGAAAAAGTCAGGAGTATCTTCTGAGTACCATCAAATGTGGCCAACTCCAGAGGTGAGTATCGGAGTTGGTGGTCTTCCCTCTTTCCTCCCCTTCCCTTTTTTCACAAGCTCCCTCAGCCCCCCACCCCAGAATACGGGTAGTCCTCGACGTATGACCAGATTTGAGCCCAAGGTTTCTGTCGCTAAGTGGGCCACTTCACCACGTTTCTTGCCGCTGTCGCGAAAAGTGAAACCCTGCAGTTGTTAAGTCAGGGACACGGTTGTTAAGTGAATCTGGCTTCTCCCACTGACTGGCAGAAGGTCGTGACTCCGGGACGTTGCAGAAGTCATAAATATGAGTCGGGTTGCCGAGCGTCTGGATTTTCATTTGTAAGTGTGAAAAACGGTCCTAAGTCCCTTTTTTCAGTGCCGTTAAAACTTCGAACTGTCGCTGAGGACTACCAGAACTTAGGCGCATATTAAGTGAGCCGTGTCTGATTTTTACAACCTTTTTTTTTTGCCCTGGTTGTTAAGCAAAACACATGGTCGTTAAGAGAATTCAGTTTTCCCTCATTGGCTTTTTTTGTGGGAAGCTGGCCAGGAAGGTGGCAAATATACAATCTACAACTGTCGTAAGTCCATGCCAGTTTCCAAGTGTTCACATCTTGATCATGTGACCTTAGGTTTGCAGCCAAACAACGCCCATGGTTTGCTTAACGACTGCCACATTTGTTTAATGACCGTTGCAAAAAAAAAAGTGTCATACAATAGGGTCGCGTATGTGACTGACCTTCTGCAACCATCATCACTTACGACCACGATGGATAAACTCCCATCATGTCATGCCCCCGTCTGAGTCGGAATCCGAGGAGGTGACAGGGGGCAGAAGTGTGGCTCCGTTGGCTATGGAAGAAACTGGGGAAGGGCAAAGTCTAGCTGGGCAGAGCAGGGGAGAGGTAGAACAAAGGAGAAGGAGTTCAGAGGAAGATCCAGGCCCACCCTCCTCTTCATCCTAGGGCACGCAGGGAGGAACGGAGAAGGGGAGCAATGTGGGTTGCATGGCTTATGGGGGAGGAAAGGGCCCTGATTCCCTTCATTAGCCACAGCAGGGAATGAGAGTTTAAAAGAGACACATGCTGAGAGCGGCAGCTGCTGGGAGCAAACTTTATCTTGTATCATCGTGGCTTATCGGTGTTCCTGGCGTCTTCCCAACTGTGTGAGTTTTGCCATGCTTTCAAGTCTGAAATTCTTGCTCCTGCCCTGCCAAACTAATTACTTCAGTTTGGCTTGTTTGGACTTTTAAGTTACAGTTTGTGTATGCCTTGTTTTGGACTTGATTCCCTGCAGCCAAAGGCTGTTCCTGGGAGAGTTTTTCTCCAGCCAGAAGGTAACCAGGATATTGTGGGCAAAGTTGGAGCTAATAAAGGGACTCCTACTGATTATCTGACTGTGTTACCTTTGTGCCACCCCCCTTTGGGTCATCACACATCGTGGTCCTAACTCAAGAACTACCTGTAAGCTGATGGGGATTGGTAGAGAGTTGCGCCCTGTAAATTGGACAGATAAACGAATAAATGAACGGATGATCCTGAGAATTTGCCTTTTAGAATAATCCTTGCCTCTCTTACTTCCCCCTTGTTTTTCTGCAGAAACCTGGGTCCCTCTCTTAGCAAGACACTGGCTCAATTGTACTGCATGCCTGGACCGCTGCCTTGAACATCGAGAGGTTGTGAGAAGGGTGCAACGGCTGTGTGTTTTGTGTGCGGGAAAGATGAGAGAATGACATTTACGGTGCTGTTGATGAAGAGAGAGATTCCCACAGTTGGACACCGTTTGTAAAACGGCAGGAAAGGCACGTGCATCGAATCACGTAGTCAAGGGTTGTTGTTTTTTTTTTTGGTAGCTTGCACTTCCTTGCACAACCCAGGAGGGAAGAGTTTTTGTCATCTCTGCTTGCACTCAAAACACACACACACTTTCTCCAGAAAAGGGTTTGGACAAATGCTGTCATTGTAAGTTCCCTTCAGTGCCCAATCCTGCCTAACTCTGCCCTGTTTGACTGAAAAGAACCTAAGAAAGATACTACTACCTCACATGCTAATAAAATCCTAATTGTCCAATAAAGTTTCTAGTAGTTTTTAACAAGGGTTCTCCCTTTTCTTCTTTCAACCTTCCCATCCTTCTCCCCCTTTCCTTCCTTTCTTCCTTTCCTTCCTTCCTTCCATATCTCCTTCTTTCCTTCCTTCCCTGTCTTCCTCCCTCCCTCTATCACCTCCCACAATATCTTCCTCCCTCCCTCTTCTTTTCCAATGTGTTTTCCTTCCTTCCTTCCTTCTTTCCTTCCCTCCCTCCCTTCCCACAATATCTTCTTCCCTCCCTCTTCTTTTCCACAATGTCTTCCTTTCTTCCTTCCCTCTCTCCCACATCTCCTCCCTTCCTTCTTTACCTCCCTTCCTGTCTTCCTTTCCACAAAGTCTTCCTCCCTCCCTCCTTCCTTGCCTTCCCACAATATCTTCCTCCCTCCATCCCTCCCTCCCTCCTCCTTTCCATAATGTCTTCCTTCCTTCCTTCCCTCCAAATTGCAATTTTTTGTCATAAGTTGAGGACTACCTACAGTTGACAAATGCAGGAAAAGAGAACTACTGGTCTAACACAACTGGATCCTTTTCCAATTTCCTACAGTGTCCTAAGACATCTTGGGTGAAGCCAGCCAAGTATGGTTTATTTAATAAACCATTATTTCCAAAAATCGTGTTTCAGGATTCCACATGATCCTGTTTTTTAAGTAACCCTCCTCGATTTGAACTGGAACTTTATAGCAATAGCAATAGAACTTAGACTTATATACTGCTTTATAGTGCTTTTACAGCCCTCTCTAAGCGGTTTACAGAATCAGCCTCTTGCCCCCAACAATCTGGGTCCTCATTTTACTGACCTCGGAAGGATGGAAGGCTGAGTCAACCTTGAGCCTGGTGGGATTCGATCTGCCATAATCGGTTGGATTATTATTATTATTATTATTTTTAAAAATCACCATTTTAGGATCCCCTGTAATATTCAGACTTAAGGATGAGTCATTTGCCTGCTTGATGCTTTCAAAATATTACAGGTGGGAAGAAGAGCAAAAAAAAATTTTCGGGCAGTCAAGGGAGAAAAATAAACCGCTCGCAATCCTTCTTTAGCCCATGACCACGGGAAGAATTTGTAATATTCAAAAGGCAAATATTATTTCTTGCAGAGTCCAAATCTGTTTTTAGTCGTGATGCTCTAATTCCACCCAGGGTTTTTCATAAATTAGCTTCAGAGGCTATATTCAGTCACCTCTTAAAGTGACCCCTCAACACTCATTTATTCCAAAATAGTAGGCTAGGTATATATTTTTATGGCCACAATTGGGACTAGTTATTTCATTGCTGGGGTGAGTTGTGCCTGATTTTATGACCTTTCTCGCCTTGTGAATTGCTGCGGTTGTTAAGTGGGTCAGGTGGCCGTTAAGCGAATCCAGCCTTACCAGTCTCAACCGCAATTGACTCTGCTTGTAGGAAAGTCACAAATGGTGGCTGGTGCGTCTCGGAGAGGCTGCCACCATTGCAAATATCTGCCAACTGCCAAGCAGCCATTTTCTGATCACATGACCATACGGATGCCGTGATGGACACAAGTCCATGGATCGGTCGACCGTCACTTTCTTCAACACTGTTGGAACTTCGGTCACTAAAGGAATGGTTGTAAGACAAAGGCTACCTGGTAACGTTTCTCAACCTTGGCAACTTGAAAATCGGTGGACTTCAACTCCCAGAATTCCCCAGCCATTATGGTGTTGAAGTCCAGCCCTTTTAAAAGCATGCTGGCTGCGGGATTCTGGGAGTTGGAGTCCACCCATCTTAAGGCATGCTGGTTGGGGGATTCTGGGAGCTGAAGTCCTCCCATCTTAAACGCTGGTTAGGGGATTCTGGGAGTGGAAGTCCACCTAATCTTAAAGCATGCTGGCTGGGGAATTCTGGGAGTTGAAGTCCACCTAATCTTAAACTATGCTGACTGGGGGATTCTGGGAGTGGAAGTCCACCTAATCTTAAAGCATGCTTGTTGGGGGATTCTGGGAGTTGAAGTCACCTATCTTAAAGCATGCTGGTTGGGGGATTCTGGGAGTTGAAGTCCATCTAATCTTAAAGCATGCTGGCTGGGGAATTCTGGGAGTTGAAATCCACCCATCTTTAAAGCATACTGATTAGGGAATTCTGGGAATGAAAGTCCACCTAATCTTAAACCATGCTGACTGGGGGATTCTGGAAGTGGAAGCTACCAAGGTTGAGAAACTTTAGCCTAAGGCAACCTTTAAGCCTTGGGGACTTCAACTCCCAGCACTCCTCAGCCAGCCATGAAGTCCACAAGGTGTAATGTCGACAAGGTTAAACGAAACCTCTTTCTGATCATCTCCCAGCAGCATCGCATCCTACTGAGCTCCCAAGTCGAGCAAGATCAACCTGGTTAAGTCCACCTCCTGGTGTGCTTTTCTACTCTTCCCCTCTCCTAAAACACATAACTTTATTCAAACTTTTGCAAAAGCCACCCAGTCTACCGTGCTCCCATTTTCCCCAAACCAGCCAGCAACGCAGACACCACAAATTCCCTCCTTTGCAGTCTTTCCTTTTTCCAGAAAACAAACTTTTTACTAAACCTCATTGGTCTTGGGTTTTTTTTTTTTTTTTTTTCTTTGTCTCTCTTTCTCTCTCTCTCGTTTTCTCTTCCAACCAGAGAAATAAAAATGGAATTCTCCTGAAATTGTTCCAATGTCCTTCCTCCATCCCCCAGGGCAGGGGATGGGTTCTTCTATCCTACTCCCAAGCTGTTCTTCCCTGGGGAATTAGGAGAGAAAGGTTGCGTTATTGGCCAGCGTTACGGGTCAAGGGACGATGCTAAGAAAGGGCGGGTTGGGTCCGATGTCTTTTTAAGCTATGGTTCTGCGGGGGCCAGTCCAGGTTTGGCCATCGGTGAGTCTGGTGGGCAGTTGGTGGGGAAATCCATGGAGGGCGTTGGACTCCCATTTTTCACACCTGTAGAGTTGTGTGTCCCTCGGATTGTCTTGATTGCTTCTCCATTTTGGACAGACGTTTCTGCAAGAGAGAAAGGGGGGGGGGGGAAGAGATCGGTCGGATTCCACACACACACACTCTGAACTAAATTTATTCTGTCCTCGTAGAACAGGATGCACAGTGTCGTGCCCCTGTCTGAGTCTGAATCCCAGGAGGAAGATGAATAGCTGACAGGGGGCGGGAGTGTGGCTCCGTTGGCTGTGGAGGAAACTGGGGAAGGGCAAAGTCCAGCTGGGCAGAGTAGGGAAGAGGTAGAACAAGGGAGAGGGAGTTCAGAGGAAGACCCAGGCCCACCACCCCCTCTTCATCCTAAGGCACGCAGGGAGGAACGGAGAAGGGAGCAATGTGGGTTGCATGGCTTACGGGGAAGGAAAGAGCCCTGATTCCCTTCATTAGCCACAACTGGGAATGAAAGTTTATAAGAATTGAATGCTGACTGCGGCAGCAAACGTGACTTTATCCTGTGTTGTCTTTGCTTATCTGTGTTCCTGACGTCTTCCCAACTGTGTGAGTTTTGCCGTTCCTTCACCTCTGGAATTTTTGCTCCTGCTCTGCCAAACTAATGACCTCATTTTGCCTTGATTGGACTTATAGTTCCAGTTTTTGTTGACCACGTTTTGGACTCGATTCTCTGCAGCCAAAGGCTATTCCTGGGAGAGTTTTTCTCCAGCCCAGAAGGTAACCAGGACATTGAGGGCAGAATTGGGGCTAATAAAGGGACTCCTACTGATTATCTGACTGTGTTGCCTTTCTGCCACGCCCCTTTGGGTCATCACATACAGGTGTAGAACAGCTTGCCTTCGGGAGTTGCAGGTGCTCCATTTAATAACAGCCACCAGAATTGTTTATGCGCAAAATTGGGGAGGGGGGGGAAAGGACACTCTACCGTCTGAGGAAAGCGTGATCAAGAAAAGTATTAAGAGTGCGTCGAGATGGATAGACGGACAATGGAAATAAAAAAATAGAGGAGAAACTGAATCCTGTTTGATTTGGAATGCATGGCACAATTGGTTAAATAGCTGATATAAAGATAAATAAAGAATATGAAGTAGTACAAGTAGAAAAATAAAATGTAAAATATGCATTATGTAAAAGGGAAAAACATTTGGCGTACGAAATACATATCGTATACATTTTAGTGGAATAACACAGATAAAGGAATGTGTTTGTGTGTGTATACATACACATACATCCACACACACACTGTGCTGTCCAGACAATATAGGTAATTGGGAATTGAGATAGTTAAGTTACAATTGGGAGCTGTCCCCTTAAAGGAATGCCTTATGGTAAATGTAAATGCCTCATGGTAAATGTAGTTAATGCATCATGGGAAATGTAGTTCATGTCATGTGGTCACATCTCTAATCCTGATTGGTCACTGAATTGACCCTTGGTTGGGTTGGGGGAGTTTCCTTTACTCTTGCTTGGACTCCCAGCACCCTGATGGTGTCTCTCCATCGTTATGGGATGAAAGATCACTATAATTTTACACTGTGAAGTCAACTATGCAAAGAATTGGACATTAGATGGATCTCGACATAACCGTGAGTTATATTTGAGGATGTCTTGTGACCCCTTTGTATGGAAGCCTTTGTAGAGTTTGGCCTGTCTGTCTTTATATTCAGCCAGCAATTAAAGACAGAATACACACAGAATACATACATATGAAAGAAATACATATACATATATATATATATATGTGTGTGTGTGTGTTTTCTTATATTTTCGCAGGTATTTATACTGTATGTATGGTATTTAGGTTTGTTCGGGTATTTTCCCACGTCTTAATATTTGTGCTTTTATTATAGCAACGTTTCAGCAGAATCTCATCTGCCATCCTCAGGTTTGTGTATTGGGTTCTTTTCTTGACACACAAGATTAAAAAGAACTCAATACACAAGCCAGAGGATGGCAGATGAGATTCTGCTGAAACGTCGCTATAATAAAAGCACAAATATTAAGACAAATATAACCAAAGATCCATATATATATATATAATATATATATGGATCTTTGGTTATTTGGGTTTTCTCCCATGTAGAATTAGAAGTATCTAGTATTCTACGCCGGAGAAAAACCGAATAACCAAAGATCCACATACAAATACCCGCGAAAACCTCAGAAAACGTATATGTATGTATGTATGTATGTATGTATGTATGTATATATATGTGTATATGTATATATATACACACACACACACAAATACACACGAATGTATGGAAATTGTATACTGATACTGAAGTGTTGAAAAAAATGAAAATGGTGTTATAAAATGAGGAAAATTGTTCAATAATTTTTTTTTTTTAAAAAGAGAAGAAGTTGCAGGTGCTCCCATCACTGGAAAGTTTTAAAGAAAAGGCTGGACAGCCACTTGTCTGGACTTGGTTTAGGTTCTCCTGCTTAAATAGGGGGAAGGGGAGGTTAGACTAGAAGACCTCCAAGGTCCCTTCCAAGTGTGTTACTCTATTCTGTTCAAAGCACAGACTGTGCATCTTCTCCACTCCTCTGGAGACTCACAGTCCACTTCCCACCCTATTCCCAAAGCCAACTTACCCCCTTTTTCCTTGCCACGCCAGGTTAAGTGGGGGGGGAGGAGATCTGCCCCCCCCCCACTAGAACGGGTAAGCCCCCACGAAGACGGTGAGGCGGAGCACCGAGCTGACCCGATAGCTCATCAAGTTATTGACGGTGACCATCTCTAAGTCCAACACAAACTCCCGGGGACCCACCACGGCCCGCGACAGGACCAACATGGCACGGATGTTGCTGATTTGCTGGAGAGGAAAACGGAGGTGAAAAAGCGCGTTCGTGGTTTCCGGAGAGAAGAATGTTTTTAAGCTTTTCAACGATCCAACCCACCGAAGCTCCCCCCGCTTAGCCCGCGACATCGGTTCAACCCTCTTAAGTCAGGCGTGTCAAACTCAAGGCCCACGGGCTGGATCTGTCCCGCGGGTGTGTGTGTGTTTAGATCTAGCGAAGGACCGGCCTGTGTGTTTGCCCCCCCCCCCCAATCCACTTTTGCTGGAAGAGGGCTGCAGGAGGCCGTGGTGGCCGAAAACAGAACCCGGGGTGGGCGCTTGAAGGCCCCCCACCTAGCTCCATTTATTTATTTAATTTTTTTATTAAATAAAAAAGAAAGACATTTAAAAACAATGAACAGTGGTCCATACATCCTGACACACCTACTTCAGCTGATAAAGATAGAGCCAGGTGGTATAGTGGCAATTACAACTGCCTCACATATAATACTTCCCTGGTTCGAATCCCAGTAAGGGTATGGTATTCGCCTACCACATATATTACTGTATATGTTTTGTATATAAACCACTGTTAAATGTCTAGATCTCTTGTGTGCTGAGTTTTGCGCCTGGATTATTTTATAATAATAGTCACGCTGCAAGCGGTCTGACAGGATGATTACATTGATCGATTACAGATTACAATTGGAGTCCATTGGTTGCGGTGATCTGCTTAACAACCATGGCAAAAGAGGTCATAAAGCCAAGCATGATTCATTGAATAAACTTCTTGCTTAGCAAGCAATATTCTAGTTCCAATTATGTCCGTAAATTAAGGACTACCTGTAATCCAAACATTTTTTTCCTAAGGATGTAAAAAAAACAACAACATCCAAGAACTTTGTGATCACCATCATTTGATTAAGAGCTGGTTTTTCCATCCAGAGGGACCAAAAAGGGTGGTATGAGAAGACTAAACCAAGCAATTGACCACTAAATAAATAAAATACTGTATATTAATAATCCTAAAGCCAGGGTCTTCAAACTTGGTTAATTTAAGACTTGTGGACTTCAACTCCCAGAATTCTCCAGCCAAGATTATTGAAGATGGATAAATAAAATCTAAATAAATAAAATCTATTAAGAATCCTAAAGCCAGGGTTTTCAAACTTGGTTAATTTAAGACTTGTGGACTTCAACTCCCAGAATTCCCCAGCCAGGGGGGATTCTGGGAGTTGAAGCCCACAAATCTGGAAGCTGGCACCTTTGGAAGTCTCTGTTTTTTGAAAGCATCAGCGTTAGAAAGCTGGGTACCAGATTAAACCTGCCGGCATCCTCACAGAAAAATGGCTGCGATTGGCTGTTGCTAGGATACGGACTTACCCGGATGTAAAATTCTCCATCCTCGTTGCCTGAACGGATCTGGAAGGTATTGTAGGCTCCTGGGTAGAAGGTGGTGGCTTGAATTTGGAAAATGTCCGAGGGCACCTGCCGTTCGGCCAAGATGCTCATATACCGGTAGATAACGGAGGAAGGTTTATCATGGCAAAGGGGGTTCGTGGTCGGGCACAGACAGCGGCTGCAAGAGGAATAAACTGGTTGAAGGAGGTTGGTTGGGGTCCAGCTGTGCTGTCTCAGCTGGTTGCTTTAACCAGGGATTCTCAACCATGGCTGCCGTCTTAACATGAATGAACTTCAATTCCCAGAATTCTCCAGCTAGCATTCTTTAAGATGGGTGGACTTCAACTCCCAGAATTCCCCAGCCAGCATGCTTTAAGATGGGTGGACTTCAACTCCCAGAACTCCCCAGTTAGCATGATTGAAGATAAACCTCCACTCCCAGAATTCCCCCACCAACATACTTTAAGATAACTGGACTTCAATTCCCAGAATTCCTCATCTAGCATGCTGACTATGGAATTCTGGGAGTGGAAGTCCAGTTATCTTAAAAGTAGGCTGGTGGGGGAATTCTGGGAGTGGAAATCCGTCCATCTTACAATTGCAGAGGATGAAAAACAGCGGCTTAAACCAGCCCGCGCAATCGTGACCCGTCATATGAACGTGGCAGATTATTATGCAAGCACCTGGTTTTCTGAACCTGGGTTTGGAATGCTGTGTGAACCCGTTTTATGGGATGTAGCACCGGAGTTCTTCTTTCTCATTTCTGCAGGTTGGTTAATCGCTAAACGGCGTTTCCAAATTGCTGCATCGGACTGACTCCGGGCGGTATAATGGAGCTTTTGTGCCCCCATCCAAGCCCAACAAGGTCTGTTTATAATTCCTTTCCTCTTCCACCCCCCCTCGCTCTCCCAACCCCTCCAGGCCTGTCCCCACTCACTTTTCAGAGACGTGGATGTAAGGCTCTTGGCAGAGTTTCTTCTCCACACACCGAAACCCTCCGTGAAAGTTTACACAGTTCTGGGACTCTGTGCACTGATGGCTGTCTGACTCGCATTCGTTAATGTCTGTGGGTGCCATAGACAGACAGACAGACAGACAGACAGATAGATGGAGGAAGGAAGGAAGGAAGGAAGGAAGGAAGGAAGGAAGGAAGGAAGGAAGGAAGGAAGGAAAGAGAAGAAAAAGAGAGGGAGGGAGGGATGATAAGGGAAGGGAAGGGAAGGAGGGACGGAAGGAAGGAAGGAAAAGAGAAGAAAAAAGGAGGGAGGGAGGGATGATGAGGGAAGGGAAGAAAAGGAAAGGAGGGACGGAAGGAAGGAAGGAAAAGAGAAGAAAAAGGGAAGGAGGGGGAGTGAAGGAAGGGAAGGGTAGGGAAGGGAGGAAGGAAGGAAAAGAGAAGAAAAAGGGAAGGAGGGAGGGATGATGAAGGAAGGGAAGGAGTGAAGGAAGGAAGGAAGGAAAAGAGAAGAAAAAGGGAAGGAGGGGGAGTGAAGGAAGGGAAGGGTAGGGAAGGGAGGAAGGAAGGGAGGGAGGAAGGAAAAGAGAAGAAAAAAGGAGGGAGGGAGGGATGATGAAGGAAGGGAAGAGAAGGAAGGAAGGAAAAGAGAAGAAAAAGGGAATCGGGGAGTGAAGGAAGGGAAGGAAGGAAGGAAAAGAGAAGAAAAAAGGAGGGAGGGAGGATGAAGGAAGGGAAAGGTAGGGAAGGGAGGAAGGAAGGAAAAGAAGAAAAAAGGGAGGGAGGATAAAGGAAGGGAAGGGTAGGGTAGGAAGGAAGGAAGGAATAAAAGAAACAGGGAGGGAGGATAAGAAAGGGGGGGAGGGAAGGAAGGAAAGAATGAAGGAAGAGAAGAAAAAGGGATGGAGAAATAGTGGGAAGGAAGGAATAGGGAGGGAAAGAGGGAGGGAGGAAGGGTGAAGAAATAGAGGGAAGGAAGGAAAGAAAAGAATTGAAGAGAAGGAGGGAGAGAGAGAGGAAAGAAAGAGAATAAGAATTGGGAAGGAAGGAAGGAAATTGAAAGAGAGGGAGAGAGGAAGGAGGGAGGGAAAAAGGATTGGAAGGAATGAAAAAAGAAGAAGAAAAGAAGGAAAAGGAACAGAAAAGAGGCCAGGGAAAGAAGAGGAGGAGAGAAAAGAAGGAAGGAATGTTAAAAATCCAGACTTAAAATGCTGCCAAAAAATTATTTTGGCCCTGCTTTTGTTTGGCCTTTACTCAATCAATATTCCCCGGTCACCATCCTTGGATTTTCTCTAAATGGCTCTAATTCAGCTGAACTCTGGTGCAGAAAGGACCACAAAGATCTCTATACCTACAAGAAAGCATTTTTATCCGAAGTGTAGAGGGTTGTTTTTTTTTTTTTTTTTTTTGGGGGGGGGGGGGGGGGGAATCTGCAAAAACCAAGTCATCCTAGACTACCAGCCGGGCTGGGCAAATTCTCCAAACCAAAACGGGGGCTGAGTTGGCTCAAAGAGGGCATCTCCCTTCCACCCAAAATTCCCTTTTACTCATTTTGGCACCCCAAACTGCCAGAAGCCCTCCCCCCCCCCCCCCCCCCCCCCCCCACAGCCAGGTCCTTCCTCCCCGACCCACGCAGAATCCCCTTCGAATTAACTTTTGCAAATTTCAGGCACTCCTTGCTGAGAATATAATGGTATAGATTTTCTTGCTTGAGCTGGGGGCTGGACCTCCAAGGTCCCGTTCCGTTCTATTTCATTCCATTCTATATTCTATTTTGAATTCTATTCTATTCTATTTTTTTCTATATTCTATTCTCTATTCTTCTATTTCTATTCTATTCTATATTTTATTCTATTCTATATTTTATTCTATTCTATTCTATATTTTATTTATTCTATTCTATTCTATTCTATTCTATATTTTATTCTATTCTATTCTATATTTTATTCTATTCTATATTCTACTCTATTCTGTTCTTATTTTACTATTCTGTTTATTCTATTCCATTTCATTTCAAATCATATTCTATTCTATTTTATTCTATATTCTATTCTATATTCTATTATATTCTGTTCTTATTTTACTATTCTATTTCATTCCATTCCAAATTGTATTCTATTCTATTTATATTATATATATTCTGTGTTCTGTGTTTTCTCTTCTCTTCTCTCTTCTCTTCTCTTCTCTTCTCTTCTCTTCTCTTCTCTTCTCTTCTCTTCTCTTCTCTTCTCTTCTCTTCTCTTATTATTCTCTTATTAGTCTAGTCTATTCCATTCTCCAAACCTGATTCAAGAGAGTCCTGGTACCTGAGTTTTGTCTTGTTTTTCCACCCACCCCTCTTCCCCGGTGCCAACCCCAAATTCCTGACCGTTACCTTGGCAAAGCCGGGTGCTCACGAGGTTGTAACCTTGAGGACAAATGCAGGAGAAGTGGCCGGGTTTGTTCACACACTCGTATTGGCACAAGTAGTTCGAATAGCTGCATTCATCCACGTCTGAGCAGAAGGGAAAAAAGCAAGATCGTTACAAGTCAGCCTGGAGTTACGACCACAATTGAGGAAAGAATTCCGGTTGCTAAGCAAGGCGGTTGTTCAGGGAGCCATGCCCAATTTTATGCCTTTTTTTCCATGGTTCTTAAGCAAATTACTGCACTCTTTTCTTTCTTTCTTTCTTTCTTTCTTTCTTTCTTTCTTTCTTTCTTTCTTTCTTTCTTTCTTTCTTTCTTTCTTTCTTTCTTTCTTTCTTTCTTTCTTTCTTTTTCTTTCTCTTTGTTTCTTTTTCTTTCTCGTTTCTTTTTCTTTCTTTCTTTCTCTTTCTTTCTCTCTCTCTCTTACTTTCTTCGTTTCTTTATTTTTCTTTCTCTTCGTTTCTTTTTTATTCTTTTTTTCTCTCACTCTGTTTTTCTTTCTTTCTCTCTTACTTTCTTTGTTTCTCTCTTTTTCTTTCTTTTCTCTTTCTTTGTTTTCCTTTCTCTCTCTTTTTCCCTTTTTTTCTTTTTCTTTCTCTCTCTCTCTCTTTCTTTCTTTCCCTGTCTCTTTGTTTATATCCTGCCTTTACTAGCAATTGTCGGCTGCCAGAACTTCTACTGAGTGTAAAAACATTGTAGATTCTCTGGCCTGGTACAGGTAGTCCTCGACTTAACAATGGTGACCATTCAAAGTTATAACAGCAGAGAAAAATAACCAGTTTTTCCCCGCTCTTACGACCGTTGCAAGCATCCCCATGGTCACCTGATCAAAATTCAGACTCTTGACAACTGGCTCTTATTTATGACTGTCGCAGCATATGGGGGGGGTGCCATGCGATCCCCTTTTTCGACAGCAAAGTCAACAGGGAAGCACAGATTCACTTAACAACCATGTTGCTTACTTAACAACTGCAGTGATTCACTTAACAACGGTGGCAAGAACGGTGGCCAAAATGGGGACAAAACTCACTTAACAAACGTCTCACTTTCCAGCAGAAATTTACAGCTCGATTGCCATTCATCAAGGCTGACCTGCATGCCATTATATTAAATAATAATAACAACAACAACGTTATAATTCACAAAATTTTAGAATGTGCAGAGATGGATAGGCTCACGCTGAAATTAAAGGACAAGGAGGACTCAGTATTATTTAATGTGGAACATTTGGTACCAATGGTTAGACAGTAAAGTGCAATAAAGGAAGGTTACAAAAGGAATTTAAAAAGAAGGAAAAAGGGAAATAAAATTGGAATACTAGCAAACAGACAGGATGAGGGAGAAGTTATAGAAATTGAGGAACTGCTAGGAAAAAAAGCGAGATTTAGACAGACATCCAGATTAGCATTTATAATTACCTAGATATACTGTAGAAATATACAGAAATATGCAATAATGAATGATAAAAATGTGTTCCCTTCCTCTTCCCACACTTAGGGAATATTAAACTACAGCACATTGTCTATAAATACTTGATGTTTGCTTTAGATATATATGCATATATTAAGTGTCAATATGATATTCGATTTTCTCTCTTTTTTTCTTCCCTTTTTATTTGAATTAGTGACCTATAAAGATGATATAGCTTTGTTTTATTAACATTAATTAAAAACTGTGAATTAATATAGTTAATATGAAAAAAAACCCCTGTCAAATTCTAAGTGTACATATGCACAGTACTTAGCGTACCGCCAAGGAAATTATATTGAAAGATGTCAATATAATTTCTATCGCAGAAACTTTTGTAAAGCTTTTTAACATTTTACTTTTTGTAAACTTTTTAATATCTTGAACTTTAATAAAGTACTTTTCTAAAATTTTAATCATCATCGTCATCCTAACAATAATAATAGTAATAATAATGTTTATAAATAACTCAAGGCGGCGAATTGATCCACTTCTCTTTCCTCCTGGTTTCCCCACAAGCAGCAACCAGCAAAGAGCGAAGAGGCAGGGGGAGGAACTTGCCACCAGGTGTGGGAAGGATAAAGGGGTGGGGCTGAGCTAGCCCCGCCTACCTTTGCAGGTAAAGCCGTTGTGATCCAGCTCGTATCCTTGGTTGCAACGGCAGATGAAAGTTCCATAGGTGTTGAAGCATCGTTGCTTGCAAGGGGCTCCCATCTCGCACTCGTTCACATCTGAGAGGGGAAGTTGCAAAAAAAAGGTCAGGCTTGGCATCCCATAATAATACTTGACCCTGAGGGTTTGTACGCTGCTAAGAGACTTCCTTTTCCCCCTTTATGATTTTATTGATTTTTCTATTGTTTGCGTTTTGTTAGTGCTTAACTAACGTCGTGTTGTCTCAGTTATTTAATTTGCTGCACAGTACATGAATACATTCTTAATCTCCACCTCTTTTTTTCTAACCACTAGTAAAATAAAGTCCATGTTTGATAATATTCCGTGTCTTCTTTCTGTTTAATCTTCAGCAGAAGTCTGCCCATTGCTTGCACAGTCTAGTATCTTCCTAATTATCTCTTCGTCTCGCGGTGTTTCTTCATTTATTCCAATACTAGCTTGATACTCGTGCTTCGTTATGAAACTATGTGGTCGGACTTAGTTTTTGGGGAGGAAAATAAAGGGAGAAAAAATTCTGCGTCTGCCTACCAGCATCCATTGGTGTTCATCTGGCTAGCATCCTGTCAGTGTGTGAGAGAGTTGAGTGCTGTTTGGAAACTGAAACAGTATTTGCTGTGTGAGCAAGGAGACAGCAAGGAGCCTGGGCGTGGCTTAGCTCAACTGTTCTGTACTAAAGCTGCTTGATAAAACTGAAACTGAAACTCCTCTCCTCTGCTTGTGTTTTGCATTTGGAAGAGATTTCTTCTCAAGTGGGGAGGGGGAATAGAATTCCTTAGCATCAGAGCATGTTAATAATAATAATATAGGAAATATTAATGCTCTGAGGGTCATTTGGAAAAATCCTTTCTTAGTGAGCATCTAGAAGCCAAGAGGAACATACATGCCAGATTTCAAGTTTGTAGGCTTTACAGTTCTGGAGTTTTTGTGATGATGCATGAGTGGCATTTTTCTTTTATATATATAAATTGAGTTTCTATTGTTTACATTTTGTTGGTGCTTAACTAACATCATGTTGTCTCAGTTATTTAATTTGCTGAACAATACATGAATACATTCTTTATCTCCACCTTTTTTCGAACCACTGGTAAAACAAAGTCCATGTTTGATAATATTCTGTTTCTTCTTTCTGTTTAATCTTCAGCGGAAGTCTGCCCATTGCTTGCACAGTCTAGTATCGTTCTAATTATTTCGTCGTCTCAGCGATGTTTCTTCATTTATTTCAATATTATATTTATATAAATATAATCCTCGCTAAAAAGACTTAAAATAGGAAGTCGCTGGGGTTGCAGAACCACCCCCTGCCTTTAAAACACCCCCTTGGATCTTTTAAACCTGCCCACCAGGGCCACTAAATAACAGACCAACAGAAATGTTGGGCACGATTGCGGTCGTAAGTCAAGGACCATAGGATTTCCAGGTGTGAGTGTGAATTTTCTCTTACCGACACACGAGCGGTTGTTACTGGCGAGCTGAAATCCAGATTCACACTGGCAGGTGAAAGATCCTGGGGAATTGACACAACGGTGTTGACAATAGCGGTTGCGGCATTCGTCAATGTCTGTAGCAGAAAAGAGGAGAAGGAATTTCTGAATGGGGTTATAACATTATATCCAGCCTGCTCTGCTTCTGGGCACCTGCAGAGGGCTTTGCCTTTTTCTCTGAGAAACTGACTTGATCCCTTTCAGATTTGAGTCTTGTTTTTTTTTAACTGCCCAAAAAGTACACACAGGTTGACCTGCTTTCATGGTTCGTAGAAACCTAAGAATGCTCCAACAAGCCAGGTTTAGCCCTGCACAACATACAAAGCTCCCCAAAGAAATCAGGATTGAAGCTAGTTTAAAATCTAACTAAGTTTCCTGGGTTGTGTACATGTAGTTGTTATACATTTTGCTGATAAATTGTGTGGGGACATCATACCCAGGGTGGAAAAATGTCTGAAAAGATGTTTGTGATAATTAAGGTCCACATGGTGTACTAAACAATGTCACAGTCACAGAATCCCAGAGTTGGGAGAGACCTTGGAGGTCTTCTAGTCCAACCCCATCTGTGATGACCCAGGATGGGATACAAAATAAACACAGTCACAAAAAAACAGGTGAAGCCTCTTTTATTCCTTCCCTTTGCTTCTAAGCTCCAAATATCCTTGACTTGGAGATAAAAAAACTCCCACACAAACAGTTACGAAAAGGAGGAAATGCCGTTTAAATTATAAAGAGTAAAAAACAACACAAACCAGGCAAGATAAGGGCTGGAGAACTTCCACAGATAACAGAACACACACTGGGAAGGACGGCAAACTCAGAGAGGAACCATAAACTAGAGGTATTTCCACACTTCAGTTTCCAGCACTCGGCCATATGCATGTCCATCCTCTTATCCAGTTGTCACAGCTGCAGCCCATGAAGAGGATCAAGGCCCTCTCCTCCCCAGTAGACCACATCTCTCCTTTATCCTCTCCTCCCTGCATGCCCTAGGATGGAGAGGGGATGGGCCTGGGTCCTCCTCTGACTGCCCAGCCGGCCTCTGCCCTTCCCCAGCCTCCTCTGCAACCCCCAGAGCCACACTTCCATTCCCTGTCAGCTGTTCCTCTTCTCCCTCGGAATCAGTCTCCACTAGGGGCATGACACCGCCAGAATACAGAATGACAGAACTGAAAGAGACCTTAGAGGTCTTCTAGTCCAATCCCCCTGTCAGAATCCAGAATACCAGAGTTGGAAGGGACCTTGGAGATCTTCTAGTCCAACCTCCCTGCTCAAGTAGACCGTATACCATGGCAGGCATTCCGGTAGTAGGCCACGCTGTTAGGTACAGGCGACACCTGAGCGCCGACAACACACTAAGCAGTGAATGACACAACCCTGTTTCCGGCGGGGCCACGTGTGTGCGACACACTTACCTACACACTCCGTGCCGATCTTCCGATAGCCCTCCGGGCACTGGCAGTGAAAACTACCAAAGGTGTTGATACACTGCTGGCTGGGTTGGCAGTCGTGCAAATCATATTCACACTCGTCCATGTCTACACGGGACACACGAAAGGCAGAGCGAACGTCAAAGGTCAGCTGTGGGTGTGGCTTGATGAGTGTGTGGTGTAGCTTGGTGGGTGTGGCCTGGTGGGCGTGGCAGGGGACGGATATACTGCAAAATCCCCTTTCTCTCCCCACCCCACTAACCTGCTTTCCAGCTCCATTCTCCTATGCAGGGCAACCAAAGAAGATCCAGCCAATCAGCTGGGACTTGAGAGGTGGAGAATAAAGGGGGGCGGGGCCAGTCAGAGGTGGGATTGGCCGGTTCTCCCAACTACTAAACATTGCCGCTACCGGTTCTCCAGAACCGGTCCAAACCGCCTGAATACCACCCCTGCAATTCAGGCCCGGCTAACTCACCCACGCACGATCCATAGTGGTCAGGTTCGTAGCCCTGGGAAGCAAGTGTGCGGCTGGCCAGAGGGCTGGACCGGCGGGCGAGGTCTCGGCCTGGGGGGGCTGTCGAGAGGGGCTCGTTCGGCGTTGACGTCGTTGATGACCGAGGCGGAGCGTGGAAGGCACAGGTAGCCCCCATAATGGTTGATGCATTTCATCTCCCCTTTGCAGGCGTGGTGGATGGTCTCGCATTCGTTGATATCTGGACAGGAAGAAACCACTCTGAAGTTAAAAAAGTATAAAGTTTTTTTTTTTAAACTGTCCAGCTGCAATGATTCCGCCTTGGGGCGGGGGGGCGCTATGGTTGGGAAGGCAGGATTGCAGGCTAATTCTGCCGACTGCCGACTGCCAGCAGTTCGATCCTGACTGGCTTAAGGTGGAGTCAACCTTCCTTCCTTCCGAGGTGGGCAAAATGAGGTCCCAGATTGTTGAGGGCAAGAGGGTAACTCTGTAAATCACATAAGAGAAGGCTGGAAAGCACCATATAGAAGTCTATTGCTATGTTTACCTAGCTTCCTTCCTTCCTTCCCTCCCTCCCCTCTCTCCCATTGCTCAGGAGTTCAATCTTGACTTGCTCAAGGTTGACTCAGCCTTTTATCCTTTCCAGTTGGTAAAATGAGGACCCAGATTGTTGGGGGCAAGAGGCTGACTCTGTAAACCGCTTAGAGAGGGCTGGAAAGCATTGGGAAGTGGTATATAAGTCTAAGTGCTATTGCTATTTTCCTTCCTTCCTTCCTTCCTTCCTTCCTTCCTTCCTTCCTTCCTTCCTTCCTTACCTACCTACCTACACTGATTGTAAACAGCTTAGAACCATTGTGAAGTGGTATATAAGTCTAAATGCTATTGCTATTTCCTTCCTTCCTTCCCTCTCTCCCTCCTTCCTTACCTTCCTTCCTTACCTACCTACCTACCTACACTGACTGTAAACAGCTTAGAATCATTGTGAAGTGGTATATACTAAGTGCTATTGCTATTTCCTTCCTTCCTTCCTTTCCTTCCTTCCTCCTTCCTTACCTTCCTTCTTACCTACCTACCTACACTGACTGTAAACAGCTTAGAATCATTGTGGAAGTGGTATATAAGTCTAAGTGCTATTGCTATTTCCTTCCTTCCTTCCTTCCTTCCTTCCTTCCTTCCTTCCTTCCTTCCCTCTCTCCCTCCTTCCTTACCTTCCTTCCTTCCTTACCTACCTACCTACCTACACTGACTGTAAACAGCTTAGAATCATTGTGAAGTGGTATATAAGTCTAAGGGTTATTGCTATTTTCCTTCCTTCCTTCCTTCCTTCCTTCCTTCCTTCCTTCCTTCCTTCCTTCCTTCCTTCCTTCCTTCCTTCTTCTGTCTCCTATCATTCTTTCCTCTGTCCTCCATTTCCCTTTCTTTTTGACTTTTCTCTTTCTTTTTCCCTTTTTCCTTCCTTCCTTCTTTCCCTCCCCTCCCCTCCCTTTGGTTAGCATGCAGTATTGCAGGCTAACTCTGCCCACAGCCAGGAGTTTGATCCTGACCGACTCCAGGTTGACTCAGCCTTCCGAGATCGGTAAAACGGGGACGCAATCTCCAAGATATCACCGGTAGGTTCACCCAACTGGACTAAACCTGGTTCCTGATTTCTAAGGTCACAAAACATGGTGTGCACACACACACACACACACACACACACAGAGCTAATCAAACAGGGTTTGCACCTATGAAACGGATCCCAAAGCCAACTGACTTCAAAGCTCATTGTTCAATCCCTTCTTTAAAAACTTCCAGCGATGGAGCAATTTCTGGTGGCAAGCAGTTCCCCCGGTTAATTGTTCTCACTGTCGGGAAATCCCTCCTTATTTCTACATTGCTTCTCTCCTCAATTAGTTTCTATCCGTTGTTTCTTGAGGCAGACAGAAATTTTGAAAAAAACCCACTCTTTTCCATTGTTGTTGTTTTTTTCCTCCACCCCGCCAAGGACTCGCAAGTCCCATTCACACAACCCCTTGACCCAATCCCTAAAGATTGGGGCAGTGGAACACAGCCTGAATGCTGTTATAATGGATGGAAACTGAACGTGGAGAGATTCAACCTGGAAATAAGGAGGAATTTCCTGACCGTGAGAACCATCAACCAGTGGAACAGAAGTTGCCCTCAGAAGTTGTGGGAGCTTCATCCCTGGAAGCTATTGAGAAGAGGCTGGGCTGCCCTCTGTCAGAAATGGTGTAGGAGCTCCTGCTTGGGGTTGGACTAGATGACCTACAAGGTCCCTTCCAACTCGGTTAATCTGTTATTATTCTGTTTATTCAGAAATTGTGGGAGCTTCATCCCTGGAGGCTTGCAAGAAGAGACTTGGACTGCCATCGGTCAGAAATGGCGTAGGGTCTCCTGCTTGGGTGGGGGGGTGAAGGCGGGGGGGGTTGGACTAGGTGACCTCCAAGGTCCCTTCCAACTCTGTCCATCTGTTTCTGTATCTATTTTTCACTGGTTTGGGGAGGGGGGGCCCTGTGTTTTACCTTTGCAGTGCTGAGTTTCGGCATCCCACTGATAGCCGTCGGTGCATTCCTACGACGGGGAAAAATTGAAAGAAACTAGTCAGATTCTGGATTGCAGCCATTTTTATCCCTTATAAAAGCCATTTTTAATTCTAAATAAATGACTAGAAGACGCAGCCCTCTGCGTATGCTCAGAGTTCCCTTTACTTAACGCCTCGACTGTACGACCAGAATTGGGGCCAAGCATAGTCGTTGCTCAATGAATCGTGCCACCTTTTTTTCTTTTCCCAATAAATTTTTATTATTTTCCACCAGTACAAATCTTAATTACTTTTTCAACAACATTGACATCCACATAGAATATTGTCTTATACTTTAACACCTATTCGTACCTATCTTAGTCTATATTATCTTTGTTTGTCATTAATCATCAATAGATATTGCCTTTATATTATAGTTATTATTATACATCTTTAATATTGTCTTATTCTTTTAACTATCTATTCATACCTATCCTTAATACATGTATTACACTTATTATTATACATCTTTGATCCTTCTGTTTATCCTATTATATCTTGTGTATCACTTTCTTGAGAATTCTTATTTAATCATCTTTTCTAATTCTTATCTTTCTTTTTCTAGCCACGTGTAACATCTAGGCCACCTTTGAATCGTGCCACCTTTTAACGAGCTTTTGAGCTGCCATTGTTATGTGAACCATCTGAGTTGTTAAGTGAATTCGCGTGGTCGTTATGCAATCCGGCTTCTCCCCATTGACTTTGCTCATCTGAAGCCAGCAAGGAAGGTTAAAAAAAAAAAAAAGGCATTTGCACGATTTCGGGACGTTGCAACTGTCATAAGTACATGCCAGTGGCCAACCGCCCGAATCTGGATCATGTGACCACGGAGAATGCTATGACGGACATAACTGTGAGGACTGGTCCCTTTTTTCCCCAGTTGTAACTTCGAAGGATGTTAAACCAATTGAAGTTGTAAGTCAAGGATAACTCTAAGGTTATTGAAACGGCTCTCAGATGTGAACTGGGCTTTTCTTGTTTGTAATGGGAAAGCACTCTGCACTTGCTCAGGGGCCTTTTTTACTTTGTCCTCCTTTCCCTCTTTCCCTCGGCTGCCGTTTGGATTCACGGCACTGGAGACGGATTAAAATCCTTTCCTGCAAAATAAAATCTTTGGAATTACAAATTGGTTTCCTATCTGGTTTTCCTTTCTGGTTTTTATTTTCACGTCCAACCGAAGCAGCCATAAGTCCTTGACTTAAACAGCCATCCGTTTAGTGACCGCTCAAAGTTGCGAAGGCATTAAAAAAGCGGTTTAGGACCATTTTTCGCACTTAATGATGTAGCAGCCTCCCCGGGGTCACTGTCATGCCCTTGTTAAGAGTCGGACTCAGAGAGAGAGGAGAAACAGCGGAAGTGGAGGAGGCTGGGGAAGGGCAGAGGCCAGCTGGGCAGTCAGAGGAAGAACCAGGCCCATCCCCTCTTCATCCTAGGGGAACGGAGAAGGGAGCAACTTGGCTTACGAGAGAGGAAGTGGCCCTGATCCCCCTCATTGGTTGCAGCTGGGGAAACTAGCATGTAAGAGAGATGGTTAAAACACAGCGTTGCCAGAAGCAAAGCATGTTTTATTTCTGGCTGAGGTTTATCTTGGTTGGCGTCCTTCCAATGGACTGTGCCTTGCTATCTCCTTGAAGTTGATAATTACTTATCCTGTTCTGTTATGGAATTTCCTTCATTGTAGTTTGTTTTAATTTTTTATTTCACCTCTAGCTGCTCATTAAGTTTGGACTGTATATCTGCTCATTAAGTTCAGACTGTATTGCTTTCTTTTGAAGACTATTCTTGAATAAGTTTTATCTCCAACTGAGAATTATTGGAACAGCTGGGGCCAAGTTGGAGGCATTAAAGGACATTTATTTACGTTTTGGATTTTGTGATGTTTGTGTTACACACCGGGTCATCACAGTCACGCGATCCCTTTTGCGACCTTCCCGACAAGCACAGTCAACAGGGAAGCCTAACAAACCACTGAACTTCGCCGCTGCAGTGATTCACTTAGCAACGGTGGCAAGAACAGTCGTAAAAGGGGGTCAAAATTCACTGGACAAGTGTCTCTCTTAGCAACACAAATCTGGGGCTCCATGGTGGTCATATGTCAAGAACTATCTATATTGTAATGTTATTTATAGGCAGCTTACTGATAGAGAGAGAGGGAGGGAGGGAGGGAGAGACACACATAGGCTGGTTTTCTCCAGAAAACCTAAACAAAGGATGAATCCGATTTCCCAGTTTGAATCCAGCATTCCCACAATCACCCTGTTCTTGATATCCCCACTAAGAAAGCAATTCTGGGCTCATGGAAGACAAATTTTTGTGGTTCAAATCTTGTTTCTGTTTTAGGAATTTGGACCCTCTGAGTTTCGATTCGGCCCCTTTATTACCGTGTAAGTATTGGGGTCCTCTTGGGCGAATGCAGCTTTCAGCAGGGTGGCCAGGAAGATGCAGGAAATCAACTTCATTTTCACGCCTAGGAGAGGAAGAACGAGCAATGAAAAAAAATATTTAAAAACTAGCTCGATACCCGTGCTTTGGTTATGAAACTATGTGGTCGGGCTTAGTTTTTGGGGAGGAAAATAAGGAAATAAAAATTGTGCCTTTGCCTACCAGCATCCATCGGTATTCATCGGGCTAGTGTCCTATCAGTGTGTGAGAGAATTGAGGGCTGTTTGGAAACTGAAAGAGTATTTGATGTGTGAGCAAGAAGGAGCCAGCAAGGAGCCTGGATGTGGCTTAGCTCAACTGTTCTGTACTAAAGCTGCTTGGTGTTGTGAAACCGAAACTTCTCTCCTCTGCTTGTGTTTTGCATTTGGAAGAGATTTCTTTCCAGGTGGGGAGGGGGAATAGAACTCCTTAGCATCAGAGCGTGTTAATAATAATAATAATATAGGAAATACTCTAAATGCTCTGAGGGTCATTTCGAAAAATCCTTTCTTAGTGAGCACCTAGAAGCCAAGAGGAACACACGGGCCAAATTTCAAGTTTGTAGACTTTACGGTTCTGGAGATTTTGTGATGATGCGTGAGTGGTATTTTGCTTTTATGCATATATATATAATATATATATATATATATATATTCAAAATATTTGCAGCTTGTAGTCTATATATATTCTCAGTCATCCAGGTTCTGGTTGTCCCAAAGCTGCTTTTTCAAGAGGCAACTACTTTCAGTGCCGTTGTAAACTTCGAGTGGTCACTAAACGAACCATTGTAAATCAAGGACTACCTGTAGCAGGATTAACATACCAGGCTGAACCAAATCTTTTCCAATCCCAAACTCGCTCCGTTTTTGTTGTTGTTTTTTAACAGCATGCAAAAGTTAAAGAGAGGAATAAAATAAATATACCCAATTTGGCTTTACTCAAAGAGATAACGGTGGGACGCCTTCCTCCAAAACGCTGGGATTTATTTCGTTTTAAATCTGTTTTCTGTGCCTGGATGAATCCGAGGACTTTGATTGCAAGGAAACACCCCCAGAGACGGATGAAGGCATGTGTGTATGTATATTTATTTACACAAGAGAGCTACTGTCTCTAAGGAAGGCTAAATACAGCCTTTTGTCAGACAAAGGTACACACAATATATGTAAAAATCAACCTGCCACTTAAGTTTATCCAACGTTTATTTTTAGTTTTATTTTTTTTAAACCCCTGCCATCCAATCCTCTCACTGGCTCAAAGCTGGCTGGCAAGGCGAAAGGTGAAACTAGGCAGGCAGTCCTTGAGTTATAACCAATATTCGTTTAGCGGCCGTTCAAAGTTGCAAAGCAGGATTCCAGCAGTTACCCACATTTAAATCACGAGTCTCGAGCCAAACTTCCAAAACTTTAAAAAGGATTTATTGGGAGTTAACATGCCAGCACTGCCTGGGTGTAGCTGACTCTGAAACATAGAATTCACCGTCACCCTTGAGCCTGGTTTTCCCCCCATCACCTCTGGATGTATCATAATTCATATTCTCCAATGGGACACCTCCATAGCCCAGAGTCCTCAATCATGTTAGAATCAGTTAGAATTTTGCAAGGCAGAAACTTCAGTCACCTAGTTACTATCTTTGAAAACTATTTATGGAATGCACTTTCGGTTTCCAAGCTGCCACACTGCTTCCCCCTCCCTCCCTCCGTCTGGGCAAAGCTAAAAACACCAGAGAAATATTTTACTAGTTGACAGCTGATTACGACCGGTCCTCGTACTTACAACCTTCGCAGCCGTGTCCCTGCGATCACCTGACTGTCATTTGTGACCTTCCCAGCACAGTCAACGCCATTTGTGCATTTTGTGACTCACATTGGCAGGGATAGGCCTAGCAACCAGGGCAAAAAGGTTATACCTTCGACCATTGAGACCAACAGAAACATTTGGTCATCATATTGGCCCGATTGTTGTAAGTCAGGTTTAGCTGCAGAAACGGATAGCCTAGTACCAGACCTAAGTGTTTATGTCTAGAAGAAGATAGATAGATAGATAGATAGATAGATAGATAGATAGATAGATAGATAGATAGATAGATAGATAGATAGATAGAGATAGATTAGAGACAGAGATATAATAGATTAGATAGATAGATAGATAGATAGATAGATAGATAGATAGATAGATAGATAGATAGATAGATAGATAGATAGATATAGAGATTTAGATATAGAGATTGAGATAGATAGATAGATAGATAGATAGATAGATAGATAGATAGATAGATAGATAGATAGATAGATAGATAGATAATGGGGTAGATGATAGATAGACAGATAGACAGACAGACAGATAGATGATACATGGATGGATGGATGGATGGATGGATGGATGGATGGATAGATAAAAAGACAGACAGGATGATAGATAGATAGATAGATAGATAGATAGATAGATAGATAGATAGATAGATAGATAGATAGATAGATAGATAGAAGATATAATAGATTAGATAGATAGATAGATAGATAGATAGATAGATAGATAGATAGATAGATAGATAGATAGATAGATAGAGATAGATTAGAGACAGAGATATAATAGATTAGATAGATAGATAGAGAGAGAGAGAGAGAGAGAGAGAGAGAGAGAGAGAGAGATAGATAGATAGATAGATAGATAGATAGATAGATAGATAGATAGAAGATATAATAGATTAGATAGATAGATAGATAGATAGATAGATAGATAGATAGATAGATAGATAGATATAGAGATTTAGATATAGAGATTGAGATAGATAGATATAGAGATTGAGATAGATAGATATAGAGATTGAGATAGATAGATAGATAGATAGATAGATAGATAGATAGATAGATAGATAGATAGATAGATAGATAATGGGGTAGATGATAGATAGACAGATAGACAGACAGACAGATAGATGATACATGGATGGATGGATGGATGGATGGATGGATGGATGGATGGATAGATAAAAAGACAGACAGGATGATAGATAGATAGATAGATAGATAGATAGATAGATAGATAGATAGATAGATAGATGATACATGGATGGATTGATGGATGGATGGATGGATGGATGGATGGATGGATAAAAAGACAGACAGGATGATAGGTGGATAGATAGATGATAAATAGATAGATAGATGATGGATGGATAGATAGATAAAAGGGTGATAGGTGGATAGATTGATAGATGATAGATGATGGATGGATGGATGGATAAAAAGGGTGATAGATGGATAGATTTTATAGATAGATGATAGATATAGATAGATGATAGACAGATGATAGAGAGATGATAGAGAGATAGATAAGATAGATATAAAAAATCTACAGATAATCCTCGACTTACAACCACAACTGGCCGTAAAATTTCTGCTGTTAAGCGAGACATTTGTTAAGCCCTGTTTTGCTACGTTTCTTGCCAGAGTTGTTGAGTGAATCACTGCCATTAAGTGAGTAACCTGGTCGTTAAGCGAATCTGGCTTCCCCGTTGACGTTGCTTTTGTCAGAAGGTGGCAAAAGGGGATCATGTGGCCCCGGTGTGCGTGCGTGTGTGTGTGTGATTTGAAGCTTGAACAATCTGGAAAGGGTCCTTTTTAAGTGCAAATCAGTTGAATTATAATATGTTTTGCAGGTTTTGCCTGGGACATAAACCCAAAGCGCCGTGGATATTACTATTCATTCCAAGCACAGAATAAACTTTTAGATAGCCAGTCAAATTATCTCGGTTTTTTTGAACCAACATGCCGGCGAGAAGGAAAAAGTGGTCCGGATCAAATTCCAGATTTATCAACATTTGCCTGCAAGGACACGCATTCTGGTTTGCTGGCACATTTTAGAGGCTTGACTAGATCTTGTCCTCAGTGCACTGTCTACAAATGCCACCTTCCCCCCAAAAACCTAAGAGAGCCTTATGGGGAAACCAGGCCAGTTCTCCGTTTCCCCAAAACTCATCTGGAGCATTCGGGCAGCAGAACAAACCAGGATTGTCAAAAGATCATGGCTTAGAACAAAATTAAGGCACTGGAAATACATTTATTTCACTCTCTCTGGTGCAAAAAAAAATTGAGAAGGGTCACCGCTAGATTTTTTTTTTTCTCCTTCGGGGCTTGGACCCCCACTGGATGGAGTGAAACCCCCTTTGGAGCAACGTTACGAAAAACGCACCCCTTTTTCTGCCGCTTACGCACACACGACTTTCCTTCCTTCCTTCCTTCCTTCCTCCCCTTCCCAACTCCTGCTCCTTCTCCCAGGCCTGGCCTGGCTCTCTATCCCCCTCTCAGCCCCCTTTCCCAGCCCCCAGCCCCACCCCAGAAAAAAAAAAAAAACAATCTCCCATCACTCACCCCTTGACAAGCGGTCTCTGGCACCCCTTCTTCACACGTCTCTGGGCAAACACCCCCCAATTCTGGCCGGGCGCGAGTGAGAAAGAGAGAAGTGACGGGGCGGGTGTGCCCTGGGAGAGTGGGCTGGCTAGTTCTCCCCACACACACACATATTCATGCCCCCTCCCACCCCAAATTCTTGGCCCCGAGACAAACAGATGTTGTCCAAGGCTCGGCGGCCAACATCTGTTTTCACTTAAGCTTGCAGTAAACACCCTTTCGGGACCAGCCAGCTGTTTGCATCCGTTAAGGAGGACTCGGGGAGTCGCCAAACCACCCTTGGTGGTTTGCTGCAGCCCCCTCCCCATTTGCTGAGCCCCTCTGGGAGGAGGAGATTCCCCCCACCCCCCCACCCCAAGCATGGTGGCATTGGAGAATCTGGACTGTCGTCGCTTTATTAAAGCGATTGGACGGAATAACGGCACAGCAAAGTGGGGAGGGATCTTGGCAGGTCATCTAGTCCAGGGGTCGCCAACCTTTTGGACCTTCAGGGACCACCAAACTCATCATTTCGAATCCTGCGGACCGGAGACCCTGGGAGAAATCCCCCCAAAAAGTCTGCAGGAAAATCCCCCCCGCCCCGTTTTCCTACCGATCGATCGTTCTTTATTTGGGATCGCGGGATACCGTCTCCAGCTCCGTTCTCAGGGGGAGAAAGAAAGAGAGACTTTTGGCTCCATGCAAGGAAAGCAGCAGAAGCTGCAGAAGTCTTTCTTTCTCTCCCTCAAAACTTTTCCAGAATGGCGCAGCCTCTTGGAACAGGAGGCCTTGCAGGGTCCCAAAGACTCATTTCTGGCGGAGTTTGGGGGAGAGAAAAAATGTTTTTTGCTGCTTTCCTTGCGTGCAGCCAAAAGCAGAAGAAGAAAGAAGCGGAAAGAAGCAGCCCGGTGACCAAGCGAGGCAAGTCGCCCTCCCTCCACCCTTTCCCCCCCTCCCCTCACTACCTTGTGTTGTTCGCAATGCAAGCGATACAAGCCTCTACAGCCTGGATTAATTGCTTTGGGGTGACATTTCTCTGCAGACCACCAACATTTTCTCGTGGACCACCAGTGGACCCCAGCCCACTGATGGGTGGCCACTGTTCTAGTCTAGTGGTCCCCAACCTTTTGGGCACCAGGGACCCATTTCCATGGAAAGGGGTCGTTCTGTAGGCTGGTGGGAACGTGGCTGCGTCCCGTGGATGGATGGATGGGGCTTTGCTGGTTTGCGTGGACTGATTTCTGGCATGCCACAGACCAGTGCCAGATCAGGATTGGAGACCTCTGTAATCTAGCCCAACCTTCTGCTCAAGCAAGAGACCCTAAGGTATACCCTTATTATTCCAATCTCTTCTTGAAAACCTCCAGTGATTGGAGCACCCACAACTTCTGGTGGCAAACCTTGTCAGATATGTTGGATGACAACTCCCATCATCCTCTACCAGGCCCAGCCTTCTCCTCTTTAAACCCTGCTCTAATTCAACCAACAGGCCAGCCAAATTGAGCCAGTTCCTTTTTTTGTGAGCAGAGATTTCTTTCTAGCAATTCTCTTCCCCCTCTTCGAAAGACAATCAGTCCCCCCATTTTAATTCAGACTGCCGAAACTCCTCTTTCCTTGCAGGATCGGCTGGACAACAACCTCCATAACCCCCCACCACCACCAGGCATGGCCTTCTGTCTTTTTAAGATTCCGTGCTCCAATTGGCAAAAATGTACCCTAATATGAATCCAAGATGCTGGAAATGCAATCAAAATCAAGGTACCTTCTATCATATGTGGTGGTTATGTCCGGAAGCCCGTAAGTATTGGAACAAAATTTGGAGGTAGATACAAGAAATAGTGGAAGATCGGATAGAGTTTAAACCGGAGTTGTTCTTGTTAGAAATAATAAAAGGGAATTGTAGGAAAAAGATTAAATATATCATACTACATGTATTGACAGCAGCGAGGACAGCCTTCGTGCAATGTTGGAAACAAAAGAATATGCCGTCGGAGGAATTGGTAATTCAAAAAATCTTAGATTGTGCTGAAATGGATAAACTTACGTTAAAACTAAAGGATAAAGAAGAGTCATACAAAGTTTGGGATAGTTGGTACAAATGGATGAATAAATAATAGAGATAAGAAAATCGTAGACAAAAGTATATGAATGTATATGTGTATATGAGTGTGTGTGTGTGTAAGGTTTTTGAGCTGATAATTTTAAATAATAAATAAGGGAGACTAGGATAGATCTATTTCGAGCTAGTTAGCTCTCTTCAGCTAGCCATACCCTTACTGGGATTATTATAATACAAAGTATATATATATATATATGTATATGTATATATATATATATATATATATATATATATATATATATATATATATATATATATATATATATATATATATATATATGTATATATATATATATGTGTATATATATATGTGTATATATATATATATGTATGTATATATATATATATGTATATATATATATGTATATATATATATATATATATATATATATGTATGTATGTATATATATATGAAATAAGGATGTTGTCGTGCCCCTGTCGAAGTCTGAATCCAAGGAGAAAGACAAACAGCTGACAGGGAGTGGGAATGTGGCTCCGTTGGCTGTGGAGGAAACTGGGGAAGGGCAAAGTCCAGCTGGGCAGAGCAGGGAAGAGGTAGAACAAGGGAGAGGGAGATGAGAGGAAGACCCAGGCCCACCACCCCCTCTTCATCCTAGGGCACGCAGGGAGGAACGGAGAAGGGAGCAACGTGAATTGCATGGCTTACGGGGGGAGGAAAGGGCCCTGATTCCCTTCACTAGCTGCAGCTGGGAACACAGTGTTTAAAAAGAGAAGCTGCACACAGCAAGCGGTTGGAAGTAAATTGTGAATTATCTGGTATCGTGGAGGCTTATCTGGATTCCTGGCATCTTCCCAACTGTGTGTGTTTGGCTGGGCTTTCAAGTCTGCAATTCCTTCTCCTGCCCTGTCCAGTTAATTACTGCAGCGTGGTAAGTGTGGATTTTTATTTACAGTTTGTATGTACTTTGTTTTCGGACTGAATTTCCTCCATTTAAAGGCTGTTCCTGAGTTTTTCTCCAGCCGAAGGTAACCTGGACTTTGGGGGCAAAGTTGGAGATAATTAAAGGGACTCTTCTTGCTTATTTGACTGCCTTAGTGCCACGGCCCTTTGGGTCATCGCAGATGTCACTGTACTGTTAACGTTAAGATTTAAAGATTTGTGAAAGGTCCAGCCCGCCCAAAACCGATGCCACGCTCCAGCTTGGGATGAAACGGATTCTTTATTTCATCCGAGCAAAACAAACAAACGAAACAGCAAGTCAAAATAAGTGACTAGTCCTCATTGTGAAAATGAAGGGGAGCAACAAAACGATAAGGGGGAGTGGAAAGATGAGCTTTGGGTCCTGGGTGCGAGGAGAGCAGTCCCAGAGGGAAGGGCACTTGGTCTTGAGGGTGTCCCTCCCGAAATAAATAGGAACATCTGGGTTTTGTTTGTTTTTTTAATTTAAAAAAAAAATCAAAAATGGTGGGGTTTAATCATGGTATATCTTCAGCAGGCAGGCCTTGAGGGTGCCCATGTACCGTTCCCAAAGTGCTTGATGCCTGCAAGAGGAAGAAAGTCAAAAGGTCTGAAAAAGTTGAGAGAATTGGAAAATAAATGCAGGCAAGCCCTCGATTTACAACTGCTCATTTAGTGATGGTTCAGAGTTACGACGGGGGAAAAAAAAGTGACTTAGGACCGTTTTTCACACTTAAAACCATGATGTCAACTCATAAATCATTCCCGTGCCTGTTTCAGGAATTGCCATAGAAAAAGGAGAGGGGGAGAGGAAGGAAATCTGGAAGAGCAGGGCAGCAGTGTGGAAGCGAAAGCACATCCCAACTCTTTATCTTTAAAAGACTGTAACTAAAATACCACAGCTTTCGGCCCACAAATATATTTAATTGGAGAACGTGATGGATGACACCCAGCCTGTGAATGTGCCTCAATTGGAGAATCTAATTTATGACACACCCAGGCTGGGGGGGGGCGGGAGGGAAACAGGGTCTCAGGGGACTGTAAATTATGTATGCCAGAGTTGGCTTCATTTAGGTTAATGCCAACATATTGCTCCTAATAAATCTTTTGAGTTTTTTTGAAGTTTGGCTCGAGGCTCATGATTTAACCAGGGCAGTTGCTGGAATCCTGACGCACTGCAGCCTCCCTGTGGTCACGTGATCAACATTCTTGGCCACCGACTCGTATTTATGATAAGTTTGCCACGTCCCGGGGTCCTGCGATCCCCTTTTGCGGCCTTCCGATGATGGTGGAAGCCAGATTGACTAAACGACTTGTGCGACTAATTATAACGACCAAAGGGATTCGCTTAACAACCGAGGCAAGAAGGGCCATAAAAATAGGGCACAACTCAAAGTTCTCCAGCGTCTTGCTTAGTAGCGTCATCCATTTTGGGTTCGGTGGTGGCCGTTAAGTCGAGGACTTCCTGTCGAAAAGAACATTGCTCGACCAAAGAAAATTTCTGTCTACACAGACAGTCCTTTGAGTTACTAGGATCTATTTAGCAACCAGTCAAAAGTTGGGAAAAAAGTGATCTAGAGCTGGTCCTCAGACTTATGACCGTGACTGCGTCTCCGTGGTCATGTGACAGCGGAATGCCGCAAACGGCTATAAATGCAGATGGTGTTGATCACAATGACTGAGGAGGGGGCCCGACCGTCAGAACTCTGAAACTGGGTCATAAGTCCCATATTTCAGATCCGTCGTAACTTTGAAACGGCAGCTGAACGACCAGTCGTAAGTTGAGGACTTCCTGCAACACGAGAAACTGTACGAATACAGGTAGTCCTCGACTTACAACACTCCATTTAGAGAACGTTCAAAGTTAAAACAGCACTGAAAAACGGGACTTACGATCGTTTTTCACACTTACGACGGTTGTAGCACCCCCTCCCACAGTCAACGTGATTTACATTTGGATGCTTGACAACTGACTCACATTTACGACGTGTCCCGGGATCCCCTACTGCGCCCTTCTGACAAGTCCAGGGAGGGAAGCCAGATCCACTTAACGACCGTTGTCACTCATTTAACAACGGCAGGGATTCGTTTAACAACAAAAAGGTCGTAAAACGGGGCACTTCAACCAGGGTCTCGCTTAGCAAGAGAAATTTTCGGGCTCGACGGAGGTCGTAAGTCGAGGACTACAGGCACTGCAAGCAAGCAAAGGAGCGTAGAAGGGGCGCTTTACACACCTGAACACTTCCAACGAGTGTGCGCTGGCCGTGTAGTGGGTCAAGAAAAGCTGCACGTCGTTGGAACTCCATTTGTCTGACCGAAACGGCTCTACAAACTTTTTTTTTGGGGGGGGGGAAAGAGAATAAAAATCAGAAGTCACAATTATTAATAAGATATATGAATGCGCAGAGATGGATAGATTAACAAAGTTATTGAAGGATAAAGAAGGAGAATATTATAAAATATGGGATGTTTGATGCGAATGGATAGGAATAAGACCCAAAGGCGTCAAATGATCTATGTAATACTATAAAACCATAAAACAACAAGGTTTTCGTGTAAATAAACGTAAATAAAAATGTAGATATGTACAAAATGCCTAGAATGACGAAGAAGCAAATATAGAGATGTATAACACGTTAATAGAAGATATTTACAATGTAAACACTGCTGTAGTAACGTTGTAAAGTGAGGAAATTTGTTTTTAAATGTTAAAACGCTGAATAAATAAATTTATCTTTTTTTTAAATCAATTTTTCCTGGTCGGAAAAACAATAATTTACAAGCCTTGGAAAGGAACAATTGGGCTTGAACCCCCCAGTGAGGTTTGGAAAAGAGGCAGAGGCTGCATTCCAAAAAGGAGAAGAAAGGAGGAGACTTGGAAAAAGATCCCGGATCCCAAAAAAATCAGAGGCGGCTGGAATAAAATCTGCGTGGATTTGGTGCAGGGCCCCTCGTACAACGACATTAACTACCATCTTCAGTGTACAATTTATGACTATGAAAATAAAACACAAACACACATCCTTCACACTCCACACATTGAATTGAAAACCCCCTGATATTGCACTATACAGTAGAATTCAATAGTTACTGGGATAGAAGCTGTTTTTCAGGTTATTTGTCCTTGTTTTTATTATCCTGTACCGTCTGCCAGATGTTAATAGTTCAAAAGAGGGTTCCCAGGATGAGGTGGATCTTGAAGGATGTTTTGAACTTTCTTAAGGCAGCAGGAGCTATAAAGCTCTTTCCAAGAGGGAAGAGGGCAAGTTAACCATATTGAGTTAACCATGTCCTCTTGCTTTAATATTAATATTTAATTCCTGGATGAATTGGAGAGAGCCTCATTCACATTTTCTGAGATCCTGTGGCCCTCCAGGATAGTATTTCTCAATCTTGGCAACTTTTAAGACAGGGTGGATTTCAACTCCCAGAATTCCCTAACCCGACTGTGCTGGCTGGGGGAATTCTGGGTGTTGAAGTCCACCCTGGAGAATGCTGGGAGTTGAAATCCACCCATCTTAAAGCATGTTGGCTGGGGGATTCTGGGAGTTGAAGTCACTCATCTTAAAGCATTCTATCTGGGGGATTCTGGGAGTTAAAATCCAGGCATTTTAAAATTGCTGATTGGGGAATTCTGGAAGTTGAAGTATCTCATCTTAAAGCATGCTGGCTGGGGAATTCTGGGAGTTGAAGTCCACCCATCTTAAAAAATGCTGGCTGGGGAATTCTGGGAGTTGAAGTATCTCATCTTAAAGCATGCTGGCTGGGGAATTCAGTCCACTATTTTAAAACAGGCAGGCTGGGGAATTTTGGGAGTTGGAAGTCTAGTTCTAAAAAACGTATAAATGTCAGGCAGCTCAAAACCCACATTCCCAGAGCTGGGAAGTGACTTATATTACCTTTTCCACTAGATCAATGAAAAAATCCCGGACGTCTTTGCTGTGGGTGAGCTTCGAGGCAATATTGATCAAAGCCCGACTGAGATTCTGCAAGGGAAATGGACGAGATCAAATATAAATTTGATTAATTAAAATAAAACAAAAGTAAAATAAAATAAAAACATATAAAACCATACATACATACATACAAATATATATAAATATATATAAAATATACATAAAATAAAATGTAAACAAGGTAATCACTAGGATAGTTCTCAAACCTTAGCAATTTAAAAGATCTGTGGATTTCAACACCCAGAATTCCCCAGCCACATTGGCTGGGGGAATTCTGGGAGTTGAAGTCCACTCATTGTAAAGTGGTCAAGACATTGCAACAGAAAACTCTTTTTTTAACAATCTTTTCTACAAAATCCACCTTTTGTGGTTCAAACTGGAAGGTGGTTTTTTTCCCCCCAAAAGCGCAATGGCTCCCCCGTGTGGCCAGCCAATAAATAACAGCTCACAAAGCATTTCCCCGATTCACAGGAATCTGGAGGAAAATTCAGATCCTGTCCAGTTTTGTTTTGTTTTTTCTCTATTACCTAAAACAAGGAGGTTGTGGGAACAAAAGGAGGTGTGCCAGGATTCGAACTCTGGGCCTGGGACCCTGCAGGACCCACCTTAAAATTGGCTTCCATCTCACTGAACACCGAGATTTTACCTCGCAGTGCTGTGCACACCAGGCTGTGAAGTATAAAAAGGAAGTAGTAGGAAGAATTCAGGAAATTTTAGAGAAACTCCCACCCAACGTGCCTATTTCAAGGTTGGAGGTCATCTAGTCCACCCCCCCATCCCTGCTTAAGCAGACCATTCCAGACAAGTGACTCTCCAGTCTCTTCTTAAAAAAAACCCCAGTGATGATGCACCCGCAAACTTGGAGGCAAGCTGTTTCCACTGGTTTATTTATTTTAAAACATTTTCAAAACTATTTTAAAACCTGAAAAACTTCCTCCCAAAATGCATAACCTTCCAAGATGGAAATTCTACCCTCCCCCGCTGCAGCCCCCAGCAAGGGTTTAAACCCAAAGTGCAAAATACAGAGAATCCTCAAGTTACGACTGCAAAGAAGGCTGCCCACTTCAGTTGTTAAGTCGAAACAGTCGTAAAACGGGGTTGGACGTAGGACCGGCAAGAGTTTTACAATGTGATTGTGGTGGTCACTGATTGTGGTGGTCATTCCCTCAGTTTGTTGAAAATTGGAAAATTAATTATACAGAAGTTAAAAGGTATTGGACTAAAATACACACATGGTTGGGAAAAAAATGATTAAACAACATATAGATTTGAAGCCTGAAATATTCCTATTAGGAATGGTACCAGAAGGTTATATAGTAAGGAAAAGACTTACTTAATTATACATGTTTTAACAGTGGCTAGAATTGTATTTGCTCAAAACTGGAAGAGTGATTAAGATACCGATAGAGGGCAAAATAATTGAAAAAATATTTGAATGTGCAAAAATGAATAGACTGACACTAGAAATTAAAGACAAAGAAGAATCTGAATATGATATGGTGTGGCATTTGTTTTATCGATGGATAGAAAGTAGAACAAATTAAAAGGGATTGGATGTATTCACAGAGCAATAAGAGAAACTACTATAATAGATATATTGGATCTCATTTATACTATATATATGGGAATGTGATCATTGTTGTATTGTTAAATTTGATAACAAGAATATTATTAATAATGGTTAGCAATTGAAATATGTACCCAATCGACACATGACTGAAATGGAATGGATTTGTTGTATATATATAAAAAAAAACTTTTTACCAAAAAAAAAAAAAGAAAATTAGAAATTGCTGATTTTGGGCAAAAACTGCGGTAAAAACTGAGGCACGAATGCAGGAGAGAGCAACTGTGCGTAATGATGATCTGTTGCTCAGCATTCAAAGTACAATTGTGTGGGATGTCAGATCCAAGTCGTAAGTCCCTTTATCGGGCAGGTCATAATTCTGAATGGGTTGCTAAAAGGACCAGTCGTTAACTCGAGGAGTTGCCTGTAATTTGCAAAATCTACTAGCAGGGAAGAATCCAATCTCGGCTTCGACACGGCGTTCTGCTCTTTCTCTCTCCAAATTGTGGGACAAGGGGCTAGTCCTCAGCATTCTCTGAGGAATTGAGGCTACCCTTTAGCTTGCTATACCTCACCAGAGGAGTTGTGTTGCTTTCCTCGGATGTTGAGGTCAACCACTCAAAAGTCTTGGGAGAGTGTCAGGGCTCCGGCAGTTTTCCCCCATTTAAATCATGAGTCTCGAGCCGAACTTCCAAAACTTAAAAGAAGATTTATTAGGAGTAACCATGCCGGCACTGCCCTGGGTGTAACCGACTCTGAGGCACATCATTCATTGTCACCCTTGACCCTGGTTTTCCCCACCCCCCTGGGTGTATTGTAAATCATATTCTCCAATGGGACACCTCCATAGCCCAGAGTCATCCATCAGGCTCTCCAGTCAGAATTTTCCACGGCAGAAACTTTGGTTACCTAGAAACTATCTTTGGAAACATTTATGCAATGCAGTTTCGGTTTGCAAGCGGCTGCACTGCTCCCCCCCCCCCCCCCTTTCTCTTGGCAACTCTAAAAAGACCAGAGAAATATTTTATGAGTTGACAAGAGAGAATGAAAAGTCGTCAAACGATATTTAATTCACGGCGCCTCCAGCCAGCTCCTAACAACTTGTTCACCTGCCTTGCAAAACCCCTAATTGGCCTTGCGCCAAAGCTTTGAACATCCTGCCAATTTCCTTCCCGGGACGCCCTCCCTCCTGCGCCTCCATATACCTCTTGTGAAGATCTAAAAGATCTTTGTCTGCAATCAGAATTTTTAACTCTTTCAGGCCCTGTAAAAATTCTTTATCCAAGTCGACGTCCATGTCGTCCACATTGGTATCTGCCGGGACAAATAAAGTGAGTCATTTATATGGATCTGTTTGTTCAATTCCACTTTTATATGGCTTTATGTATACTGAGAGTATTTACATCAAGACAAATTCCTTGTGTGTCCAATCACACTTGGCCAATAAAGCATTCTATTCTATTCTATTCTATTCTATTCTATTCTATTCTATTCTATTCTATTCTTTAGTAGCTCATTATCTGTGCTTCACTATGAAATTATGCGGTCAGGCTTAGTTTCTGGGGAGGAGAAAAAAAATTCTGCCTCTGCCTACCAGCATCCATCGGTATTCATCTGGCTAGCATCCTGTCAGTGTGTGTGAGAGTTGACGGCTGTTTGGAAACTGAAGCAGTATTTTCTGTGTGAGCAAGGAGACAGCAAGGAGACCGGGCGTGGCTTAGCTCAGCTGTTCCGTACTAAAGCTGACTGCTGCTCTGAAACTAAAACTGAAACTCCTCTCCTCTGCTTATGTTTTGCATTTGAAAGAGATTTATTTGCAGGTGGGGAGTGGGAGTCGAACTCCTTAGCATCAGAGCGTGTTAATAATAATAATACTATAGGAAATATTAATGCTCTGAGGGTCATTTGGAAAAATCCTTTTTTAGTGAGACCCTAGAAGCCAAGAGGAACACACGGGCCAGATTTCAAGTTTATAGGCTTTACGGTTCTGGAGATTTTGTGGTGATGTGTGAGTGGTATTTCGCTTTTATATATATATACAGAAGATAAGGAACCCAAGGCGGTGAATGTATTTATTAACAGACATTCAGGAGGCTCAGAAGGGGTCTTCCCTAGTTTCTCAGGCTCCAAGAGGTAGGGGGGGAGAGAATTCAGATCTATGGAAAGAGTTCAGAGTGTGTTCAGGGATGTGTAATGATATGAGGGGAAGACCTCGGGAGACGAGAGCAGAGACCCTGCCCAGGAACAGTCAGATAAAATGCTACTTAGCCTTCAGCTGCATTACAGCTGAAACCAGGTTCAATAGCAGTAACAGGGAGAGGGATCTTGGAGTCTTAGTGGACAACCAGCTAAATAGGAGCCAGCCGTGTGCAGCAGCAGCCAAAAAAACTAATGCAATTCCTAAGTTGTATTAACAGAGGGATACAGTCAAGATCAAGGCAGGTACTAACACCACTCTATAAAGCCTTAGTAAGACCACACCTAGAGTACTGCATCCAGTTTTGGTCACCACATTATAAAAAAGACATTGAGACTCTAGAAAAAGTGCAGAGAAGAGCAACCAGGATGACTAGGGGACAGGAGGCTAAAACATACAATAAACGGTTGCAGGAACTGGGCTTGGCTAGTCTAGTAAAGAGAAGGACCAGGGGAGATATGATAGCGGTCTCCCAATATTTGAGGGGCTGCCACAGGGAGGAGGAAGAGGGTCAAGCTATTTTCCAAAACCCCCGAAGGCCAGACAAGGAATAATGGATGGAAACTGAACAAGGAGAGATTTAACCTGGAAATAAGGAGAAACTTTCCGACAGTGAGAACAATCAACCCGTGGAACAGAAGTTGCCCTCGGAAGTTGTGAGAGCTTCATCACTTGAGACTTTCAAGAAGAGATTGGACTGCCATTTGTCAGAAATGGTGTAGGGGTCTCCCGCTTGGGCGGGGGGGTTGGACTAAATGACCTACAAGGTCCCTTCCAACTCTGATTATCTGTTATCTGTTACAGGTAGGGCAAATGCTGGGCAGAGACTCTCCCTAGTTTCTCACGTAGTATAGGGGCAGAGACACGGTCGCTCAGCGGCTAAGATGCTGAGCTTGTCAATCAGAAAAGTCAGCAGTTTGAGTGGTTCGAATCCACCGCGCCGCGTAACGGAGGGAGCCCCCATTTCTTGTCCCAGGTGCTGCCAACCTAGCAGTTTGAAAGCACGTTAAAAAAAATGCCGTCGGTGTTTAGTCCTGCCAGCCGCATGTGACCACGGAGACGTCTTCGGCTAGCGCTGGCTCTTCGGATTTATAACGGAGATGAGCACCGCCCCCCTAGAGCCGGGAACGATTAGCATGGATGTGCCAGGGGAACTTTTACCTTTACCTTATATGGGGAGGAGAAAGAATTGCACTTTCAGACTTGCAGGATTCTCTTTAATGTTGCTTTACAATCAATGCACTTTAGAATTGTGTTTCCTGTCTGGTAAACCCGATGCAAGTTATGGCAAAAACCTCCCTAAAACTAAAAAGGGAGATTGAAAAATGGGCTCAGTGCTGCTGTTCCATTATCGGCCTCCCGCCAACCAATATGCTCCCACAGAGTCGGCCTCCTCGGGGTGCCGCCGGCTGGACGGCTGGCGACCCCGAGGGTGCGGGCCTTCTCGTTGGGGGCACCTTCCCTCTGGAACGAATTACTCCTGGAGAGGAGGACCATCCTTGATCTCCTGACTTTCCAGCGTGCGTTGAAAACCTATTTATTTCAGCAAGCCGGTCTGGCCTAGGGTTTTTTTAGAGCTTTTAATTTGGTTTTAGCTTTCTTAATCTCTTATTTTTAATCTTTTGATAATGGCCAACCTATTTAATCCTTTTAACTTATTTTAAATGTATGTGTATTTTTACATGTATATTTTATCTCGGCTGTTCACCACCCCGAGTCCCTCTGGGAGAGGGGGGCGGTATGCAAATTTAAATAAATAAATAAATCTATAACAATCCTTCGCTGCGGGTGCCACGGTCCCTGAATTCCGGCTAAGAGAAGGGCCTGGTCTCCTCCAGGACCCCCCACCCCCCAAAGGATCTGCCCTCTTACCCATGGCCCCCAGAGTCCAATTCTCGATCATCTGCTCAGCGCAGTAGGCAAAATCCTCGAAGCTCAAATACTGCAGTTTCTTCTTGCCGGTCTCAAAGCGGCTGTTGGCGAAGAACACGATGGCTGCATAGTCCCTGGTGGGGCAGAGGGGGGAATGGAGAAGGTTTGGGGGTTTAAGCAGGGCAGGTTAACCACTAGGGCAGCTGGTCAGCAAGGATAAAGGGCCTTGACCAAGGGTGGGATTCAGCCAGTTTGAGGGAACCGGATGTTAAGTTTACATTATTTACATTTTCTATTCTTATATCTATTATCAATCCATACAAACCATGTTTCCCATATTGCACTGTATTTCATTCCATAGTTAATTTATCCATTTCCACACGCTCTAAAGTTTTATTTTTCAATGGCACTGAAAAAAGTGACTTATGACCATTTTTTCACACTTATGACTGTTGCAACATCCCCACAGTCACGAGAGGCCGGGCGAGGAGATGCGTGCCTCGATGTGAGTGATGTTGAGTTGGCCATGCCCAGCCAATAACAAGACCACCAAGCCACGTCCACCCAGTCACATGACCACCAAACCCATGCCCATCACCTAAGCCACGCCTACAGAACCAGTTGTTAAAAATTTGAATCCCGCCCCTGGTCTCGGGTCTAGATCAGCGGTCTCAACCTTGGCAATGTTAAGATGTGTGGACTTCAAACTCCCAGAGTTCCCCAGCCAGCAAGGCCAGCGGGAGAATTCTGGGAGTTGAAGTCCGCATGACTTAAAAGTTGCTAAAGTTCAGAAACATTATGCTAGACGCATTTTAAGAAGGGTGACACCTCAACTCACATGCTGGCTCGGGAATTCTGGGAATTGAAGTCCGCATATCTTAAGGGGGAGAGATAGTGCTGTAGTGTGTGTGTGAGAGAGAGAGGGAGGGAGGGAGAGAGAGAGAGAAAAAGAGCAGGAGGGGGAGACGGAGGGAGAGAGAGATGGAGAGGAGAGGAAGGGAAGGAGAGAGAGAGAGAGCAGGAGGGAGAGAGAGATGGAGAGAGAGGAAGGAAGGGAGGGAGAAGAGAGAGGGAGAGGGAGGGAGGAGGAGAGAGGAAAAAAAGCAGGAGGGGGAGAGGGGGACAGAGAGAGCAGGAGGGACAGAGAAAGCAGGAGGGAGAAAGAGATGGAGAGGAGGGGGAGGAAGGGAGAGGACAGGAGGGAGAGAGAGATGGAGAGAGAGGAAGGAAGGGAGGGAGAAGAGAGAAAAAACAAGCAGGGGGGGAGAGGGGGATAGAGAGATGGAGAAGAGAAAGGGAGGGAGGGAGAGAGAGAGATGGAGAGAGAGGGAGGGAGAGAGATCTTGAATTGCACAAAACCTCTGGTAGACTTAAGGGAGGGAAGAAGGGAGAACGTGTGAGAAACAGAGACTGTTCCAAAGTCTCTCAATGAATTCTCTGGTGGATTAGATGCCCAGAATCTGGGATTCACAGAGTCTTAGGGCTGGATGATCTTCTAATCTAATCTCCATCTCCTGTCCAAAATAAACAGTCCTAATCACTCTTCCTTGAGCACATTACATCATCCATACTTATTTTCGTACCTGGCTAACCGGTCGGAAAGCAAGAAATGCTGCTGGATGTTTTCTACCAACGACCCGCGGAGTTCCTCCACGGCTTTGAAAACACGCTTAAAATTGTCAAACTGAAACAGAAGGGGACAAAAAAAACAACGCTTTACATCAGGGGTCTTCAAACTTGACCGCTTTAAGACTTGTGGACTTCAACTCCCAGAATTCCTCCTCCTCCAGTCATGTTAGCCCAGGAGTTGGAAGTCCACAAGTCTTCAACTTGCCAAGGTTGAAGACCCTTGATATAGATGTTTAACAGATAGCTATAGATATTGATTAGAGACAGATGATAAGATAGGAAGATATAGATGATAGACAGATATTAGATAGATCTATAGATGTTATAAATTAGAGATAGAGGATATAGAGAGATGATTAACAGATATATTGATTAAAAAGACAGATGATGATAAATAGATTAGATAGATGGATTAGATAGATTAGATAGACAGACAGACAGATAGATAAGATAGATAGAAATATGGATGGATGGATGGATGGATAGATAGAGATAGATCAGGGGCCTTCAAACTTGACAGCTTTAAGACTTGTGGACTTCAACTCCCAGAATTACTCCTCCAGTCATGTTAGTCAGGAATTCTGGGAGTCGAAGTCCACAAATCTTAAACTTGCCAAGTTTGAAGATCCTTGCTTAACGTCATCATGGGAGAAACAAACCATGCTAGTCTGGGATTGCAGCCCCTGGTCCGACTAACTAATTTTGATTTATTTGTATCCCGCCTTTATTACAAACAAAATCCTGTATTTACAGGATTCTGGATCATCAAACATCTGCAAAACAAACCTGCCTTTCACCTCAGTCAGTTCAGAGTTACTGAAGGCAGGAGAAAAGCTAGTTTTGGGAGTTCAGGCCCCAACTTACCTGCCGGCGGCAGCTTTTAAGAGTCACGCCGGTTTTGGCACTGATATCATCCAGATCTTTCTTGGTTCCTTTTGATAGCTTTTTCCCCAGCACCTCACGGACAAAAGCAGCATTGAAGGCATAGTACCTGGAAAGGAGTAAAACACTGCTACTACAGGTAGTCCTCGACTTACAACAGTTCCTTGAGCGGCCGTTTCAAAGTTACAACAGCCCTGACAAAAGGGGCTTAGGGACCGTTTTTCACACTTTCACGTGATCAGAATTCAGACACCTTGGCAGCTGACTCATACTTATGACGGCGGGAGTGTCCCGGAGTGACATGATCCCCTTTTGCGACCGCCTGACGAGCCAAGTCTGTGGGGAAGCCAGACAACCATGTCACTAATTGAACAACCGCAATGATTCACTTAACAAATGTGGCACGGAAAGTCTTAAAATGGGTCAAGACTCTGTTAACACATTTCCCACTTTGCAACATAAATTTGGGCTCCATTATGGTCATAAGTCAAGGACTACCTGCACTGTTCCGGACAAGTGGCTCTTCTTGAAAAAACCCCAGTGACTCACGGGACTGGATTCGCATATAGTACTTTTCTAAACAATAGCTGGGTTGCCACAAATGAGTGTGTGGCCCAAATCTAACCCAGGGACTCTGTCAGATCCTGTTGTGTTTCACCGGCAGCAGGTGGGGATGGCTGAAGTCTCGGAGAACGAGGACTCAGATGAGGGGCCTGTGCGTGCACGCAGGGCTGCTCGTAGGAAAGAGCAGCTGCAGCGGCACGGGTGACTCAGGAGTAAGGCTGCAAGATAATGGCCCCTCCCTGAGGAGATAAAAGCCAGCTGAGAACCCGGAGTTCTTTGCAGGAAGCAAAGACGTTTCTGCACTCAAGCCTTGTGGACGTTCAGAATATCTTGGTTGGTGTTTGTAGACTCCTTGTGTTTGGAATATTTCTTAGTAACTTTATCTAGTGCTCTTGGCAGCCTTGCACTACCTTGGCAAGGCTCGTGCTTATCAGAGACAATTCGTTTGAAACAGCCTTTTAACCGGGAAGGAACGGAATTCGTAAAGAATCATTAAAAGGTTTTGCTGTTACCTCTGTTTCGTGTTTGTTTCCTTGGAACAAGGTTTGGGTCAGAACAGATCCCTAGAGTCATACTGCCACTTAACCGGGGGGGGGGGGGGGGGGGGAACAGTCTAAGGTTAAAGTTTTAGACAGTCTAAGGTTAAAGTTTTTGGGGTTTGGGGAAGAAACCATAGAGTCAGGTAGAGTATTCCAGACACTGACCACTCTGTGGCTGAAGTCGTATTTCCTGCAATCAAGTTTGATGCGGTTAACCTTGAGTTTGTATCTATTGTGTGCTTGTGTTGTTATGAAGCTGAAGTATTCATTGACAGGTAGGACATTGCAATGTATTGGACCGAAGGCGGCGTAGTTCTAGATTTTCTAGGTCTAGGATTTCGAGTCTGGTGGCATTCTGTATTCTGCAACGAGTAGAGGAGTGGAGAACCCTTGTGAAATATTTCTGGACTTTCTCAACTGTGTTAATATCAGATACGTAATGTGGGTTCCAGACTGTTGAGCTGTATTCGAGTATTGGTCTAGCAAATGTTTTGTATGATCTAGTTATTAGTGTAATATTACCAGAGAAAAAGCTACCTAAGATTAGGTTAACAGGACATTTCCTCCACTGTCCCATTTGTCAAGCCTACCTCTCGATCAGCATTGTCTGCCGGCAAGGCGGGATCTGAAAAAGCAGCTGGTTCAGCAACTTGGGGGGAGAATGGAGAAGACGTTCCAGCATGTAGAAAGTGCGGTAGTGGTCCATGGTGTCGCTTTGGAGGACGTCAACCGTGGCGCCCGTCTGCTCCAGGATGCCAGAACGCAGCCGCAGAGAAACGGCATCATCCACTGGGGGAAGCCAAGAGGGAAAAGTTTGTCTCTCAAGAAGTGAGATTCACACTGACGGAAGATTCATGGACTGCAAGTATTTGTGCCTGGGTTTAAGGCTAGTGTGACCAATCACAGCCAAGAAAAAGCATGCACAGACCTATTTTCATGCCCCTGTTGGAGTCTGACTCCAAGGGAGAGGAGGAACAGCCGACAGGGAGTGGGAGTGTGGCTCCAGAGGTTGTGGAGGAAACTGGGGAAGGGCACAGACCGGCTGGGCATTCAGAGGAAGACCCAGGCCCATCCCCTCTTCATCCTAGGGCACGCAGGGAGGACCAGATAAGGGAGAAATGTGAATGGCGTGGTCTATGGGGGAGGAAAGGGCCTTGATCCCCTTCATGGGCTGCAGCTGGGAGGACTGTTTAAAAGGACAAACTGCGCATGTGCTGGAAGCAAAGCGTGCATTATTCTTGTCGGACCTTATCTGTGTTTTGGCTTCCTCCCAACTGTGGTTGCTGCATTATCTGGTAGAAGTCTGCAATTAATCATCCTGGCCTGCCGTATTAATTCCTTCAGTGTGGTTTGTGTTGTGTTTTTTATTTCGAATTAATTTTACTTTGGGTGCGGAATGCATTTACTCCTCCGTAAACTTTTTTCTTTAAGAATTTGATTTCCAGCCGAGGATAATTGGACATTGGGGCCAAGTTGGAGGCATTAAAGGAACTTTATTCCATTTTGGTGACTTGGGTTATTTTTGTGTCACGCCCCGGCTGATCACACCTACAATGAAAGACATGCAAGAATCTAGTTTATATTCTCTTAGGTTGCCAGGGTTGGGACTTTAGAGACCATCTATTCCAGAGTTTCTCAAACGTGACAGTTTGAAGATGGGTAGACTTCATTTCCCCAAGAATTCCCCAGCCAACATGCTTTAAGATAGGAAAACTTCAACTGCTGGCTGGGGAATTCTGAGAGATAAAATCTACCCATCTTAAAGCATGCAGGTTGGGGGATTCTGGGAGTTGAAGTCCACAAGTCTTAAAATTGCCATGGTGGGGGACCCTTAGATTAGGGTTTCTCAACCTTGGCAGCTATTAAGATGGGTGGACTTCAACTCCCAGAATTCCCCAGCCAGGGTATTTTAAGATGGGTGGATTTCAACTCCCAGAGTTCCCCCAACCAGCTCAGGAATTCTGGGAGTTGACGTCCTCTCATTTTCAAGTTGCCATGACTGAGAGACACCGTTTCAAACTGTCTTTTTTTCATGAGAAACAGACAACTTGTGAAGGATTGAGACTTACCAGAATATCCATCTAGCCACAGTTGATAGACTTCTTCATCGATCAAGGTGGTGTTCCCCACAAAAATGTCCAGATTGCTGGTCATGATTGATGGAGTCCCTCTCTTTCGGCACGGAATCCCTTGCCGGCATCAGGCTGCACTCCTCAGCCTGGAAAGAAAGCAGAGAAGTCATGTTTCTAGCCCACAAGCTTTTTCCCCTATCTCTGAGGCCTTCCCAGCCACAGCAAGCACCACCCAAGAATTCTTCCCACATTTGTAGTTTTCCCAACCTGGTTGTAAGTTCTTGTGTTTTATGGTGTTTGGGGAATTCAATAGCCAAATAACCCCCAAAATATTATACTGAAGGATGGAAAAAAATTAAAATAAAACCACTCCGGTCCCCACAGAAAGGAGGATGGTTAAAAACACGTGTCCAAAAGCACACGTGGTGTATTAAATTTATTTTTTAAAAAATATTCGTTTTAAAACGGTGCATGTTCATACGAGAAGTCGACAAAACCCTGTTCGATTTTTATACATTTGGGGGGATGGACCCCTTAAAAAAAACTTTATCCAAAGAAAGGGATGGGGATTCAATCACATGGAAGAATGCTCTCTAGGAAAGGTGTTATTTTTAAATGCTATTTTATAGGAGTTGTTAAAAATCTGATTAATATTTTTTTCCTCCTCTTTTCTTGAATGCCCTTCTTTTGTTTTTATTATTTCTCTCCTCGCCCACCATCCTGCTTCCCCGAGAAAGGGAAGAGGCAAGGCACTCTGTACATAGTCAGAGGCACCCAAGTCTTGGAAGACAGAACAACACTCTCCCCCACGCCTTGGTGGATAGAGCCTCCCCGTCTCGTTCAGCGGCTCACGTCCGCACAAAAAGGCCGGCCAGTCAAGCCCCAAACGACCCCTCAAGTCCCAAACGGTCCCCCTCGAAATTCATTTCTTCCCTTGCCCACCAGCGGCCATTTAGGTGGAACTCTTGACCGCTCCGGGCAGAATCTCTTCCGGGTCGCCGCCGGCCTGGATGGGATTTGCGCATGCGCCCTTTCCCCCCCTCCGCCGTATTCTCGGTTTCCATCTTTACCGCTGGCATGTGAGCCGGGTGGACGAAGGCCTGTCAGGCGGCGCTTGCCAGCGGTAAAGATGGAAAACGAGACTACATCGGGGGGGGGGGGGGGAGAGAGGCAGCGCGTGCGCAAACTCCATCCATCGCTATTGTTCATAGATGGGTCATAACAAGCCTAGGATGGGGCTTATGGGTGTTGTGATCCGATGCATATCAGAGGAGGCTTCCTTAGGGCGGTTAAGCCTTCTGGAAGGAGCAGGATCAAATAAAATTTTAAAAAAGTATACCCACGCATTTTGAGACCTAAAATGGGACTGGAAAATAACTAAGGACTAGTAACATGATTAATGAGTTTTGTGCACTTTTAAAAAATGGATTCCTCTGGGCTATGGGACTGGAAATAGTGCTGAAGCTGTGGACTAGAAACATGATTAATTCAGTGTTGTGTGCATATAAAAAGGTGGATCCCTTTGGGCTTTGGGACTGGAAATAGTGCTGAAGCTGAGGACTAGAAGCATGATTAATTCATTGCTCATATAAAAACGTGGATCTCTTCTGGCTTTGGGGCTAGAAGCTGAGGACTAGAAGCATGATTATTCATTGCTTTGAGCATAGAACATCGATCCCTTTGTGCTTTTAAATAAAAAAATCTCCTTTATTCTGCCCTCTCTTAGCATGGGGCTCATCCGGAGTTTTGGCTACTCACGATATAACCAAGTATCGCATTTGTAATCCACGGAATAAGCACCTTCCTTTTCCAACAGGGATTTCTCTAACTACCAAACCACTCATCCCCAGCCGCCAGCGTAGAATGCTGGGAGATGCCACTCAATATGCTGGTTGAGCACACCAGGTTGGAGAAAGGCTGAAACAGACCGGTTAACTTGGAAAGCAGGAGGAGTGTTATAACTGAACGATATTATCATCCAGATAAGGCTTACAAGAACCAATAATAAATACTTTGTATTGATGTTTTCTGTATTCTCTACAGAGGTAGATAAACTCAACAAAACATCAATACAAAGTATTTATTATTGGTTCATCAGGTATCTTTATGACTCACATTTGTGATGAAGTTCTTTATGTCCAATTCCTTTGCATATCTGATTTATAAGTACAAGGTGGTTATCTCCTAACCCATCTTGTAGTGATAGAAAGCAGCTGCCATGAGTTAGGGAATTCAGGCAAAAGTGAGGAAAACTCCCCCAACCCAGTCAAGGGTCAAATTAGTGACCAATCAAGATTACAATGTGGCCACGTGACATGAACTCATTACCCAGGATACCTTTAACTACATTTACCATGATGCATTCCCTTAAGGGGACAGCTCACAATTGCTACCTAACTATCCAATTCCCATACACTGGCTGGACAGCACAACCATCATCCCCAGCCAATGTATACCGAGTACAATGACAGTGCCACACTGTCATAAATATGCGGCAGTTGCCAAGTGTCTTTATTTTGACTGGGATTCTTGCGATGGTCGTGGGAAAAACCGCCACTTTTTTTTCCAATCCCATTATAAGTAGTCACTAAATGAATTGTCGTAAGCCGAGGACTACCTGTATTTATGCGGCGCCTGGATGTGTGTGGCCGTGTGGCCCGTCAGCAGCCAGAGGAGCTGGTGGCAGACTCGGACAGTGAGGAGGTTGGGGAGGAACATGGGCCAGTCCTGGAGGCTAAGGAAGGCTCGGACGAGGGCTCTGCATCGGAGGCAGAGATGGGGCCAGGCCCATCCAACAGTTATCAGCTGCCTTTCGAGTCGGAGATCAGTGGGGCAGAAGAACAGCTGGAGCCTGTTTCCAAGGTGTGCATGCACAGAACTGCCAGGAGAAGGGAACAGATAAGGAACAAGGGTTGACTTAGAAGTAAAGGCACAGGTGCATGGTGAATGGCAGGGAATAAAAGAAGAGCAAAAGGAGAGTGGTGTTTGCAGGAGACAATTAGTTCAATTCATTAGGGTGAAGATCTGTTCCTGACTTCGTGCCAAGGAATTGCTGCTACAGCGTGGCGTTTGGAAGCTATTGGCCTGGCAACTCTCCAAGCCTGATAAAGGTCTGCCATTGTGAAATTTCATGAAAATACTGTTTGCTAGGACTTTGCTGGAGAGGGATTCACTTTAACCTAAATAAAAGGGGTCTTATCGGGATGAGGAGTCTGCTTCATGATTTTGGGAAGCCTAGGTCAGAACAGTGGCTTTTAGTTATCAAACGGGGCGTTGATGGGGTGGAGGGGACGATGTTAAATAAACACAGCCCAAACCTTCCACCGGCAGAGCCGTCTGCTACCTTCTCCCTTTCGCAGCAAATTTTGGGGTCTCCCCGTTTTGAAACACACACACACGCACGCACATACACACACCCAGTGTTTCTGCCTGCAGATTCCATCCAGGCAGGACTTTCTTTCTGCTTTCTTTTTTATTCCAGTGCTGTCCAAACCCTCAAGCCAACCAGGAATAACACCGAGTTCTACTTGGCATGGCACCCAGGCATGTCAAAAAGAAAAAGAAATAAAAATCGGTTTTTTTTCTCTCTCCCTTTAAGGTTTATGGCCTGGCTCGCATCCTTTTGAACCTTGGCAACCCTGGAGAAAAACAAATTAAAGGGTGTCTTAGCCTGTGCATCTCCCTTATCTTTTTCCCCTGACAGGAAAAAAAACGAAGTGTATGGAAATTTGCAAAAAGGGTTGACAGCCTGCTAAGAATCAAGGCCGGGTTAAGCCAGGACGGTCACAGAGAGAACTCCAAAGGAACTCTGTGCAGAGTTTAGGTTTCAGCGTCTTGCAGAAAACTCCACCGTCCTCAACTCACAACCACAATAGAGTCTGATGTTTCTGTTGCTAAACAAGACATTTGAGAAGTGAGTTTTGCCCCATTTTACCAACTTGACTCAGCCTTCCATCCTTCCAAGGCCGGTAAAATGAGGGCTCAAGATTGTTGGGGGCAAGAGGCTGATTCTGTAAACCGCTTAAAGGGGGCTGGAAAACACTGGGAAGTGGGATATAAAGTCTAAAGGCTATTGCTATCTTCCTTCCCTCCTTCTTCCCTTCCTTCCTTCCTTCCCTTTCCTTCCTTCCCAGTGGTTAGAACGCAGTATTATACCCTATGACTATCATTAAGTGTTGTACCTGATTATTCTTGACTCTTGACAAATGTATCTTTTCTTTTATGTATACTGAGAGCATTTGCACCAAAGACAAATTCCTTGTGTATCCAATCACACTTGGCCAATAAAAGAATTCTATTCTATTCTAATTCTGCCCACTGCCAGCAGTTCAATCCTGTCCAGTTCGAGGTTGACTCAGCTTTCCGTCCTTCCGAGGTCGTTAAAATGAGGGCCCAGATTGTTGGGGGCAAGAGGCTGACTCTGTAAACCACTTAAGAGAGGGCTGTAAAGCAATATATAAGTCTAAGACCTTCCTTCCTTCTTTCCCAGTGGTTATAATGCAATATTGCTGGCTAATTTTAGATTTGGGTGTTTTAATTTTTATATTAAATTTTAGGGTTTTAGGGAGGGGTTTTAATTGTTTTCAGCCAGGGCCTTTAGTTTAATTTAGTTTTAACTTTTCACATATTTATTGTTTTAATTGTATGGCTGTGCACCGCTCCGAGTCCTTCGGGAGAGGAGCGGTATATAAATAAATATTTATTATTATTATTATTATTAATTCTGCCCACTGTCAGCAGTTCAATTCTGATCAGCTCGAGGTTGACTCAGCCTTCTGTCCTTCCGAGGTCATTAAAATGAGGACCCAGATTGTTGGGGGCCAGAGGCTGACTCTTAAGAGAGGGCTGTAAAGCACTGTGAAGCGGTATATAAATCTAAGGGCTATCTCTATTTCTTTCTGCAGTTGTTAAGTGAATCATTTATTAAATTAGTAACCCGGTTGTTAAGTGAATCTGTCTTCCCCATTGACTTTGGTTGTCAGAAGGTCGCAAAAAGGGATCATATAACCCCAGGACAGTGCAACTGTCATAAATATGAATCTATTGCTAAATGGCTGAATTTTGATCATATGACTATGGGGATGCTACAACGATCATTAAGTGTGAAAAATGGCTGTGTCCCTTTTTCAGTGCCATTGTAACGTTGAACGGTCACTCAATGAACTGTTGTAAGTTGAGGTTTACCTGTAATTTAACAAGGTTAAATTATAGTTTGGCTAACCATGGTGGGAATCAGCCATATTGTCCTTCGGTTTCAAGCCAGGATAATCAGGTTTAAGTCAAAAGAAGGTGCCTGCTTTTGGGGCTGCAGTTTGATAAAGGACACGAAGGAAAAGATTCAGTGGACGGAAAAAGAAAACTTGACGTTTTTAAAAGTTTGGCTTTGAAATCTTTATTTTTTTTAGTTTGGCTTTAAATCCTTTTTTTGGTGATGTGGAGGGAACAGCATTTGACAAAGCAATCTGACACAATCCTAAAGACGAATTCGGTTTATCCCCCTGCAAAAAGACCGATACAAAGTTAGATTTAAGGGGAAAATTAGTTCTGGACCGATTCGCCCATCAAGCTAAACCTGGTTTGTGATGGCCTAACCACCCCAGGGGTGGGATTCTACCAATTCACACCTATTCGCTAGAACCGGTTGTTACCATTCTAAGCAGTTCGGAGAACCGGTTGTTAGAAGAAATTCCTGGCCTAATCCTGTAAGGAAGGCAGGAAGGAAACATTCTGGGGTTGCTTACAGAAACTGCCTCTCTGTTAATTCTTGTTACATTCTTGGCAGGACTAGACTTCCTGTCTCAGGAACTTCTCTGGAGTTTTTTTCCCCCTCCTTTGCTGGTACTTTGCTTGTGTGGAGGGACCATTCAAAGTTACAATGGCACTGAAAAAAGTGACTTATGACCATTTTTCACACTTACGACTGTTGCAGCATCCCCAGTCATGAGAGGCCAGGTGAGGAGATGCGTGCCTCGATGTGAGTGATATTGAGTTGGCCACGCCCAGCCAGTCACATGACCACCAAGCCACACCCACCAAGTGAGCCACGCCCATAGAACCGGTTGTTAAAAAATTTGAATCCCACCCCTGGGTTTTAAGAAATCAAGGACTGGGATCCTGCAAACTAAGGCAAAGTTCACTTTAACACAATGGTTACCAAGGCAGGATATGTGTGTGAGCCAGCCAAAATGTGCCAGCAATGATTCAGAGCCGGTTTCCCACAGAAATGCAAAGGAAATTACTTCTCGGGAGCCAGACAGAGGCGGGCACTGGGCAATGAGTTCCTGCAATTTCCTCTTTTCACCCATTGGCAGAATTCACAAGACCCAAGCACCACGGGTCAAGCCACAAACCGCAGAACGTGGCAACCTTGCCGCTTTCAGCGACCAAAGCCCAAAAACCACAAGCCCTCGATGTTTCCTCACCGGTTGAGCCCATCCCGAAGACCCCCGTGTCTTCAAAGCAAGGCTTGTCGGCATTCACACGACCCACCGGGGTTGCCAGCTCTTCCTTCCCACGCAAATTGAATCCGACACCCCCCCCCCCTCCCCGATCGTCCTTTTGCACCGATTCCTCCAACCTCCCATCCCGGCAAGCATCCTACGCCAGACCCCCTCCCCCACTCCACGATCCCTACCCTCACGCCCCCTGCCCCAATTCCGCATCCCACCGCGGGGGCGCAGATGGAATCCGTTTGCCCACGTCTTGCCAAGCTACAGAAGGCTGCCTGGGAGGGGGAAGAGGTCCCAGACCCAAGAGTGGGTGGGTGGGTGGAGGAAACTCCTTAATCCGGATTGCAACCGGGGAAAGGGTGCAAGCCAGCTCCGTTTCCCCCTCCACCGCCCACTTCCCAATTCTCCCCCCTTTGCAAAAACCAGCGATGCTTTCCCCGCCGTCCATCCGCTCGCCCTCCCCCCCCACTACTTTGCATGCACGCGCGCCCCTTGCCAAGCTGCAGAAGGCTGACCCAAGAGTGGGTGGGCGCAGGAGAACCCCCTAATCCGGATTGCAAGCGGGGAAAGGGTGCAAAGCCAACTCCGTTTCGCCCACGCCCCCTGCGCGGAAACCACCGCTTGCTCGCGCCTTGCCAAGCTAAAGAAGGCTGCCGGGGAGGGGTGGGTGCGGTTCCCAGGCTGGGTGGGTTCAGGAGAACCGTTAATCCGGATTGCAAGCGGGAAAGGGTGCAAGCCGTTTCCCACCCACCCACGCCCCCTAACCCCAATGCCGCCTCCATGCACGCGCGCCCCTTGCCAAGCTACAGAAGGCTGCCGGGGGGAGGGTGGGGCGCGTTTGTCCCAGACGCCGGAGTGGGTGGCTGGGTGGTTGCAGGAGACTCCTTAATCCGGATTGCAACCGGGGAAAGGGTACAAGCCCGCTCCGTTTCCCCCCCCCACAATCCATCCATCCCCCCCCCACGCAACCCACGCAACCCACCCACCGTCTCCCCAATTTTGTTTGCCCGGGTCTTGCCAAGGCTGCAGAAGGCTGCCAGGGTAGTGGCGTCCCAGACCCCGGAGTGAATGGGTGGGTGGGTGGGTGCAGGAGACTCCTTAATCCGGATTGCAACCGGGGAAAGGGTGCAAACCTACTGCGTTTCCCCCCCACCCACCTACCCTTTCCTCAATTTTCCAGGCTTGGGGGAAAAAAAAACAACAAAACCAGCGCTGCTTTCTCCACCCCCGCCGTCGGTCCGTTCCCGTGCACGCGCCCGCGCCCGCGCGCTCCCGCTCCCCCACCCACCCACTTTGCACCGACAGGGCATCCTTCCCCCCCTCCGCCTCCCCCCCTCCCCTTTCATTCCCGCCCTCCGCCGCGCAGGCGCCCTTCTCCCTCCGCTGCACCTGCTCCCGGCCGGCGGAGGCGCAGCGCGCCCGGGCCCCGCCGCGCATCCGTCCCGTTCATCCCGGCGGCGGAGGAAGAGGGAGGTCCCACTGCAAAAGCGCGGCTCGCTCCTCCCGGCGCCCAGCCTTGCAAAGATGCCGCTGCACGGGCGGGCTAACCGGTTGCTTCCCCCCGCGCCGCTTTGCACCGGCCGGAGCTGAGCGAGCGATGTTCCCGGCGCCTCCGCCGCCGCCGCCGCCGCCCCCGGTCGGCCGCCCCTCCAGCCCGCCGCCGCCTCCTCCTCCTCCTCCGCCGCCGCCGCCTCCTCCTCCGCCGTCCGATGCCCCGGCCAGCGAAGCGGACGTGGCCGGCTGCAGCAAGGAGGAGCTGGTGCGCCGCTTGCGCCGGGAGGAGGCCGAGAAGCTGGCGGCGCTGGTGCAACGCGGCCGGCTGATCCAGGGCGTGAACCGGCAGCTGCAGGAGCACCTGCGCGAGATCCGCGAGCTGAAAGCCGTCAACGGGCGGCTGCAGGCGGAGAACCGCGAGCTGCGCGACCTCTGCTGCTTCTTGGACGAGGACCGGCTGAAAGCCAAGCGCCTGGCCCGCCACTGGCAGCTCTTCGGGCACCACGCGGCGCAGGTCCTGCGCGACGAGGTGGCCAGCTGCCTGCGCAAGCTGGCCGGCTTGGAAGGACTGCAGGAACGGCTGGCGCAGGACAACCTGGAGCTGAAGGAGCTCTGCCTGGCGCTGGAGGACTGCGCCGCCGCTGCCACCGCCGCCCGCCCCGATGCCAGCCCCAGCCCGGGCGGAGGCTCGTCGGAGCTCAGCCTGCCTTGCGGACCCCGCGATCTGGGCGACGGCAGCTCCAGCACGGGCAGCGTGGGCAGCCCCGACCAGCTGCACCCCGCTTGCTCGCCCGACGAATGAGGAAGAGGAGGAGGAAGAGGAGGCTGCACCGGACGGATGGCAGCCTGGAGCGTGGCAACCCGGCGGAGAGGAAGGAAAGGATGGAAGGAAAGCAGGGAGGCGAGGCAATCCAACCCCCCCCCCTTTCCCGGTATTTATCCAGGATCCCAAGGCTGGGCTGGCCAGAATTGCTGCCAATGCAGCCAGCTTCAGGATCACACAAGACTCCGCAGCGGGGATTTTAAATTTAGAAGGCATATAAGAAGGCTTGTTTGGGAAGGCTGGCACGGCAGGCTGGTTACCTCCACGGGGTTCTGATTTTACCCCCCCCCCCCAACCAACAAAGGGGCCTCTTCTGGGGGTAATTCGAACCCGCCACCATGCTAGGATGGGTCAGGCCAGGTGCTGGAAAGTCCTCCTTTGAGAGCAGCTGGACAGGCAAAGTAGGATCCTGGCAGGTCCAAGAAGCAAAATCGTGGCCGTCTTCGTGAATCTGATGAGGACTTTCTGTGTCTAAATCCCCCTTTTTTCCCCCTCCTTGAGTGAAAATAGCAAGATTTGGGGTCTTGCAGGAGTCTTTGGCGCCCCTTGATCTGCTTGGTGGCCTTTTCCCTCCTCCAGAGGGGAACACAACAGGCCGTTTGGATTGTGAGTTTTCTTTGCACGCCTTCCCGACTTCCTCGCACCGAGATCAGAAAATGCTCGGCGTGCCCTCGGGGATGGCCTACCCTGCAGGGCGGTTGCTGGGCAAAGGAGAAATGAAGGAGGAGACATCAGCCTGCTGCACTCTTCATTTTCCTGCAGGGAAAATGGAGCTCGGAATCTGACGGACAAGTTTGCCAACTTGCTGGGAACTTTGCAAGGAAAAGAACCACCATTTTGTTAAGTTTTATTCTTGCCGTCCGGAACCAGCGTTCACGAATGTAGTTATAGCCTGAATTTGGATAGGATCTGGGGGTGGGTGAGTGGGGGGGGGGGGGGAAAGGGGTGTCTGATTACTTGGGACATTTCATTGTTTTTGACTCCCCGTTTTAATTCCTGCAAAAAAAAAAAAACCAGATTCGGGAGGAGGAAACCCCCACCAAGAGATCCCTGGGGATCCCTGACTCCAAAAAGGACTTTTAAAAGTGATTGCGTCAACCCTTTAGTTCTGAATTTTGGGGATTACGATGGGATCGTACATAAATCAACCCAACTGGTTAAGCTACGGAAACGTTAACCCCTGGGGGCAAAATATTATAAAATAACTGCAGCTGTGTTGAGTGACTAGATTGGAACAGAGCTGGAGGGCAGGAGGTGCAAATTTAGGGTGTATTGTTGTGGGTGGAAGGATAGATCCCACTTCTCCACCCACCCACCCGGCTCCTGTACTGGGGGGACAAAAATTGCCAAATTATTTCAAAATGTATTATTCCCTGGCTGAAAAGTTGGAGCCAGTTTCTTCCCAACAATGCCAAGGTTTGAATTCAAAACAGGGATGATGAAAAAAATAGGAATTTTATGGGTGCCTTTTTGTGATTGAAAGATACCCCAGTTTTAAGAATTCGGGCGCACAATGTTAGCTGAGCCTTCGCTAAATTGAATTTTGCAGGCCGTGAAATGGGTTGCTGCACTTTTTCAGCTTCCCCTTCTACCCAGGGAAGCGTAAGGGGAGGGGAGCTTTGAATTTGATAAAATATATGCAGGGGGTGGGTATCCCTCATTTCTCCCCCACCCACACCCCGCTTTCCGATGAGCAATATTTCTAAAATCCAGCTTTTGGACATCAAAAAGGGGAGCTTTAAAGGAGAGTGGTCTGAGGAACTCCTTGCCACTTGATTTTTGCATGTGCCAAAATGGAATGTGAGTGCAAATTATGGCGTGGGGTTTATTATTCTGGTCGCAGATGGTTGTGTGACACCCCACCTCATCCCAGAGAGGGCAAAGGGAAGGGCTGGAGGATTTCCGTTGTTAAATGAGATAAGGGAGTTTTCATCCCATTTTATGACCTTTGGCAGCCATGGTTGTTAAGTGAATCTGGCTTCCTCTCTTGGACTTTTGTTCGATGCCGTCATGAGTTGATTGCCAAGCGTTTGAATTTTGACCACTGGGCTGTTGCAACTGTCATAAGTGTGGAAAACGGTGATAAAAATCACCTTTTCTCAGTGCCATTATAACTTCGAACGGTCACTAAATGAACCATTGCAAGTCGAGAGCTACCTGTAGTTGCAGAATGCTTGTGTCCGTAAAAGAGGTCTGTTTTTTTTTTCCCCCCTTTTTAAACTGAAATTAAATAATACGATGGTTTGGCCAGCCAGAGTATGGCCCTTTCCCAAAAATCCTGATTACGCCCCTGTTGTATTTCCAATTTTTTTCCCCCAAGCTCTTGAGCACAGCTGGGTGGCAGGATATAAATATATATTTTAAAGAGGAAACAACATCTGCTTGAATTGATAACGGCTGGAATCCCGAGAAGGACAAAAGGAAAAGGGGCCTCTTAATCTTTTTGAGAAAAACAAAACAAAAAACCGAAGGTCAGGATTCTTCCTCTTGAAAGCGTGAATGTCAATAAATCTCTTTAAAACAACAACTTTGAAGGGAGCATTTCTGCGTGGCTGGGATTTGCCTTATTCCCCTGGACCGAGATAATGGGGGTTCTTGATGAGCATTTAGGCAAGAAAACCCAAATACGCAGGTAGGGTGTGTAGGAGGTGGTGCCTGGCTCAATAGCAATAACTTTGAGATGGGTTTTGGAGTCCTAGTGTGGACAGTATGAGCCAGCCATATGCAGCAGCTACCAAAAAAGCCACCCAGTTCTCAGCTGCATAAACAGAGGGATAGAATTAAGATCACGTGAACTGTTAATACCACTTTATAAGGCCTTGGTAATAAGGCCTCACTTGGAATAATGCTTCCAGTTTTGATCACCACGATGTAAAAAAGATGTGGAGACTCTGGAAAGAGTGCAGGGAGTAGAGCAACCAAGAGGATTAGAGGATGGAGGATAAAATATATGAAGAACGGTTGCAGGAACTGGGTATGTCTAGTCTAATGAACAGAAGGACTAGGGGAGACATGATAGCAGGGTTCCAATATCTCAGGGGCTGCTCCAAAGAAGAGGGAGTCAAGCTATTCTCCAAAGCACCAGAAAGCAAGACAAGAAGCAACAGATGGAAACTTAGCAAGGAGTTATTAAGGAGAAATTTCCTGACTGTGAGCACAATTAATTGGTGGAATGACTTGGCTCCAGAAGTTATAAATGCTCTTATCACTGGAGGTTCTTAAGAAAGATTGGTCTGAAATGGTCTACAGTTTCTTGCTTGAGCAGGGGGTTGGACTGGATGACCTCCAAGGTCCCTTCCAACTCTCTTATTCTGCATTCTATTCTGTACAGCAGGAAGAATAGAAGAACGCGGTTGGAAGGGAGCAACTCACTGCTCCAGCAGGAGATCCTATACTATGCATATCCAACCTTGGCAGATTTAAGAGGAGGAGAAGAGAGGGTTACACAACTTCCAGAATTCCCTAGCCAGATAGAAGAGGGTGGAAGTTGGACCTTATCATCTCATGGTAAGAACCGAATGGGACTTTTTTTCTGGACTTTTGCTCCTATTGGATAAGGAAAAAACAGGTCCACCCATCCGCTTGCTGGGGAATTCTGGGAGTTGAAGTCCACCAGCCGTCTTAAAGCTGCCACGATATAGATGTGCTGTTCGATGGTACAAAATTGTAAGGAAGTTGATTTCGGGTGGCATGGGGGAAAATTGCTGGTGGGAGCAGGGTCTCTTCCCCAGTGAACATGGGAGAATTGCTGGCTGTCCCCGGAATGGAAGATCCTTGCAAATGGGCAGGGGGGTTGAGATAGATGACCTCTAAGCTCCCTTTCAACTTCATTTAGCCTGTACGGATGAAAATAGGGTTTGGTTTGGGCATCACCTATTTCGCGAACACAACAGTGTTGAGGGTTACGAGTGGGTGGAAACAGCCAGCAATTCCAAGAATCACACACACACACCACCCCAAGACAAGCCCAACAATCTTGGTTTGTTCAATAATCTCTTTTTGCTCCAGCCCAAGATGTATTGTTCGGCACATGAGATTCCTGCAAGAGCAGGAATCACGGATATTTGCAAAAATTCACAACTGAATGGGGCCACCAACCGGCCTTCCTGACACTTCCTGCCCAGCCTGGATGGAGACAAAAGATTTCCAAGCCAGGAAGCAGGTGGCCGGATCCTGGTTTCTGATAAAGGAAACCTTTACCGTCAAAAGTGGCCGGAATGCAGAGATTCCTTGGTCTGCCTTCGGGACTCTTTGACGTCAAGTTAGATCAAAATTGAAAACGGTTTATCTGACTTTGCAAAAACGGAGGAGAGGCAGATGAAATGCAGCAGAAAGTGTGTTTGTGCGTGTGGTTTTCTTTTCCCTTGACCTGTGAAAGCCCTCATTCACACAACTTGTTCCACCCAGGGATCGAAATCATCCTTCCCTGGCTTTGCAAAACAATAACACGAATTGTAAATTACGCCAAGGGTTTGCATTCTTCTCGCCCCAAATCTGAACTCGCTTACATTTTCTACTTAACTCGGGGAAACTGGTGGTATGAATGCAGCCAGAAACGGGAAACATTGAGCCGATAAAAATTAAAAAAGTTTCCGTAAAATTTCTGGCTTTTATCCATCCATTTACTTTGTTTCCTTGGCTGGCCCCCCAAGAAATCCACCCTCTGCTATCGCCTTGGGCTTGATCGCTCTGGGCTCAAAACGCTCTTACACACAAAAAAAACACACACACTCCTGCTGCTGCAATAGAGTTTGTTTTTAATTAGTCCCATTTTTTCCAAACATTTTCTCCCAAAGGCTGGCCAACACACACACACACACACTGGGAAAAAAAGGGCGTGCAAGAGATGGGAAAACATGCTTTTTGGCAATGCGGGAACTTAATCCAGGTTGTAAACAAAAGTTTTCAACTCAGTTGGGATTACGGCGTTGGTTTCCTGGCTGTGATTTTTTTTGGAAAAAGTTCGTTTCTCTCGTGGACGAATGAGCCAAAATACTCTCTTTTATTTTATTTTTTTTTTTTTGCTTGCTTCTCTGGTCCAAGGTAAGTTTGAAATCTCCTTTTACGGTTTCGGGAAGCGAAGCTGGAACGGGTTACAGAAAACCCAATCTTGTTCAGCCTGATTTGGCCGTTAAAAAAGTTGTCAGAAATGTATGGCAGGCAGCTCCGCACGCAGCTAGTCCTCACGAAGGTTTAGGCGAAGTCAGCGGAGGCAAAGCGGCGATCCGATTTGGGCTTTGCAAAATGGGAATGTTACCAGATAGTCCTCGATTTGCAACCATCCATTTGGCAAGTCTTGGAAGCTACAACGGCACTTGCAAAAGGCGACGTTTACAACCGTGGCGAGGTCCCCGTAGTAGTCACATGATCCAAATCTCGGCGCAATTGGCGTGTATTTATGATGGTAGCAGCGTTTGCAGAGTCACGTGATCGCAGGTAGATTCCTTGGGTGTCGAATCGTACTGGGCCAAATAAAAGTTTGGTTCAATGCAGTTCATTTGCAACCTTCCCGGCCGGTTTCTCACCAGCGAAATCAACCAGGGAAGCTGGATTCGCTTAACAACTGTCTGATTCATTTAACAACGGCAGCAACCGGGTCATAAAATTAGGCCGCGTGACTTACTGAACCGCTGCCTCAGCCCTGGAGAGTGCAGTCGTAAGTTGAAAACGTAACCATGATTAGATGCAATTCTCCGGAGAATCTTCCAAGTCGTCTTTCCGTTCGTTATCCAAACTTTGTCAAAATCATTGTCCTTAAATAGGTATTCTTGGCCAAACCACAGAGTTCATGAGGTCTAGCAGCAATATGTGGTTTATTTTCAAGAAAAAGTAAGCCAGAAAGAGGGGGAAAAAAAATATCCAGCCCATCTAAAACAACTGGGATTGTCTTCAGCACTGTGAAGTCTTGTAGGTATCCTAAGCTTATTATTCAACATGTTTTCAAAATAATAATAATAATAACAAAAGTTTACGGAATACAAATCGATACATTTATCCCTCACTGATCTCTGATGGTAAGGTTCTTCTGTGTTTGCTGTTCTTTATTTGTATTTAAATGTCCCTCTAAACTCAGATTAATTCTTGGAGGTTTCCCTTTTTTTTGCACAAGTAACCAAGAACCAGCAGCATCAAAAAAGCGGCACAAAACCATCCACAACTTTTGTCCAAACCTCCCTTGTAATGTAACTTTCATGAGGCATCAGGAAAAAAGAAAGAAAAAAAACTTGTATTGTTTATAATAATATAAGATATATCCAACCAGCTTCAGTTCTGAACAATAAACATTCCACGTCATCCTGGCAGCTGTAGGTCATCGTAGAAAAATAAATCTATATTTATGTCTTAAAATTTCTCTTCTTGCTTTCAAAACTCAGGCAGGTATAACAGATAATCAGAGTTGGAAGGGACCTTGTAGATCATCTAGTCCAACCCCCCACCCCACCCCAAGCGGGAGACCCTGTAAAGTGAAAAATGACTTTAAAAGGGTGATTTTTTGTGTGTGTGTTTCTTGAACGTGATGGAAGGACCCCAAAACTCCTGTTTGTTTTCCAGAAAGAGGATGTCAAAAGAAAAAGAAAAAGACTTGTCCGGTCAGTCTTGAGGACTAGCAACTTGGCCCTTATAAACACGAGGCGTGCATAAGAGAATCTACTTTAGTGTTTTTGCAAAAGGTCATATCGTTCCTGGTTGGAATTTGGGTTTTTCCAGGCCAAAGAACGGAAGATTCTTGGCTGCTCTGAATTTGGACACCTGGGTGCAGTCAAGCAGGAGTCCTGTTTAATGACGGTCGGTCACAAAAGTGCAGCCAAAAGGGAATTCTAGCCAAAATACCACCCCCCCCAAAAAAAAACAACGGGGGCAAGGTTTGAGACGAGCCCAACCCGAGCTCTTTTCCTCAAAGGGCCAGCAAAGTTGGAGAGTTGAGGGAATCTGAGGAGTGGTCGCCGCTGCTGCTCCTTCGGTGGGCGGAAGAGCAGGCCTCGGCGGGAAAACCAGGAGCCGGAAGGCCCTTCGGAGTCCCCCGGGGCCGGGTAGGTGAAGACCAGGCTGGGGGTGAAGGGGGTGAAAGATGGGGTAGACATCAGAGTTGGGGTATGCAAGGATTCGGGCTCCAGCAGGCCGCTGGGGGGCAAGGTGATGCTAGGGGGCACCGGAGCCATCCGGCGAGAGCCACGCCGGGGTCCCGGGGGAGACTCCTGCTTGTCCGGCGGGTGAGAAGGAGGGGAGGCCGGCCGGGGGCGAAGGCAGCCCCCGTCCTCATCGCCGGAGGATTCTTCCAGGATTTTGCAGACGGGACGGTGGGCTTCCAGAACTAATTCCAGGCGGTCTTTCTGTTTTTGCAATTCGGCGATTTCTTTCCGGAGAACCGACTGTTCGGCTTCCAGCTGGTCCGTCTCCTGGGAGGGGGGAAGAAATTAAAAAAAAAAAAAAGGGGGGGGGAAAGAGGCTTAGATTTGAATCGGGAAGGAGAAGCGATCCTTCTGATGTTTTTTTGGGGGGGACTATCTTGCTAAGAGATTTTCAGATACAGATTAACAAGAGTTGGAAGGGACCTTGGAGGTCATCTAGTCCAACCCCTCTTGCCCAAGCAGGAGACCCTACACAATTTATTAATAAATTTATTAATAGTTGGAAGGGACCTTGTAGGTCATCTAGTCCAACCCCCTGCCCAAGCAGGAGACCCTACACCACTTATTAATAAATTTATTAATTTATTAATAGTCGGAAGGGACCTTGGAGGTTATCTTGTCCAACCCCCCCTGCTCAAGCAGGAGACCCTACACCATTTATTAATAAATTTATTAATAGTCAGAAGGGACCTTGGAGGTCATCTAGTCCAACCCCCTGCCCAAGCAGGAGACCCTACACCGTTTCTGACAGATGGCACTCCAGTCTCTTCTTGAAAGTCTCAAGGGATGAAGCTCCCACAACTTCTGAGGGCAACTTCTGTTCCATGGGATGATTGTTCTCACTGTCACTGTTTCAAAAAACAGACCGGAGAATCCTTGGACCAGGGATGTACTTGTAGCCCTGGACTTAAAATGGTTCACTGAGTGAACAGAATAGAACAGGATAGAGAGTAGAATAGAAATAGAATAAAAGAGAGAATAGAATAGAGAATAGAATAAAAGAGAATAGAATAGAAATAGAATGAAATAGAGTAGAAATAGAATAAAATAGAGACTAAAATAGAGAATAAAATAGTATAAAATAGAGAATAGAATAAAAAAGAATAGAATAGAAATAGAATAAAACAGAGACTAAAATAGGATAAAATAGAGAATAGAATAGAGAACAGAAATAGAATAGGGAATAGAACAGAAATAGAATAAAATAGAGAGTAATAAATAATAAAATGGGATAAAATAGAGAATAGAATAGAGAACAGAAATAGAATAGGGAATAGAACAGAAATAGAATAAAATAGAGAGTAATAAATAATAAAATGGGATAAAATAGAGAATAAAAGAGAATAAAAGAATAGAATAGAAATAAAATAGAGAATAGAATAGAAATAGAATGAAGTAGAGAATAAGATAGAGAATAGAATAGAGAATAGAATAGAATAGAAAATAGAAATAGAATTAGAAATAGAATAAAATAAAGACTAAAATAGGATAGAGAATAAAATAGAGAATAGGGTAGAATAAAATAGTATAGTTGGAAGGGACCTTGGACTCCGTATTCAGGCAGGAAACCCTCTATTATATTTTAGGTTCAGATTACTTAGTTTAAAGTTTAGCGTTTGGAAGAAAAGTAAGTTAAATACACCAACCACACTTACCCAGGTCACTTCATAAGTATAGGTAGTCCTCGACTTACAACAGTTCATCTAGTGACCATTCAAAATTATAGTGGCACTGAAAAAAAAGGGACTTAGGACCCTTTTTCACACTTACGACCGTTGCGGCTTCCCCCGTGGTCATGTGATCAAAATTTAAAGACGCTTGGCAAATTGACTCGTATTTATGACGGTCACAGCGTCCACGAGGTGACCCGATCCCCTTTGGCGACCTTTCAACAAGCCAAGTCAATGGGGAAAGCCGAATTCATTGAACAACTGCACAACTCAGTTAACAACCACAGTGATTCACTTAACAACGGTGGCAAGAGAGGTCGTAAAACGGGGCAAAACTAATTTCAGAAAGGTTTGGCTTAGCAACCAAAATGTTGGGCTTAATTATGGTCTACGTTGAGGACTACCCATAGAAGGTAAGGGTGGTGTGTCTTTAAACGTGGCCATTTTGAAGGCTTGTAGATTTCAGCTCCCAGAATTCCCCAGCCAGCCTCTCTTGCCTAGGGGATTTCTGGGAGTTGAAGTCCACAACTCTTAAATGTTGCCAAATGCTGGCTGTGAGGAATTCTGGGGAATTGCAGTCCCCAAGTCTTCAAAGTGGCTAAGTTTGGAGACGCCTGGTATAAGGATTCCTGCTTCGGGCAGGGGGTTGGACTAGATGACCTCTTCTTAGCCCTGTGATTCTATGTTGTGCAACGGGCCAAAAACAACAACAACAAAACAACAACAGGGGTGCCCATTGGAAGAAAGACGACATTGACAACAAGTGTGGCTATTGCTCATTTTTTTGCGTGTCCTGATTAACCTGGTTAACTGAATAAGCCCGTTTCGCAAACCGGCATTGCAAACCAGAATTATACTGCCCCCCTCCCCACTGCCCCTCCTCCAGGAACTGACTGGCCCCCCTCCCTCCTTCCCCAATCCCCCAAATGAAAACAACAAAACCCCTTCTTTCGTTAGGACCCTGTCCACCTTTAGGAAGCTCAGGCTGCAAGGCCCGGAAGGGAACCTCAGAGGTCATCCAGTCTAACCCGCCCCTCCTGCCTGCCCATTGCAGCCATTAAATAATGGTCTTGGGAACGCACCGCTTGTAATGTGTCGGTCAGCTCTTTGCGCCGATTGCGGCATTTGGCGGCCGCCATTTTGTTCCGTTCCCGCCGTAAACGCCGCCTTTCTTCCTCTTCCGGAGTGAGCTGCGAAGGAAAGTCCAGAGTTTAACAACTACACAATGCAAACCGACCGCCTGCGGAACCAGCTCAGGGCACAACACAACCCTGAATGCAACACACACACGCACACACACAAACATACACTCTGCAGGAAATCAAGACACAGTCAACCCCTCAACTTACAACTTGCGTTCATTTAGCGACTGTCCAAAGTTAGGACAGCCCTGGAAAAGTGACTTGTGACTGGTTCCTTGGACTTTTGACCGTTGCAGCATCCCCCCATGGTCGTGGGATTGAAATTTGGACGCTGGGCCACTGGCTCGTACTTATGATGGCCGCAGGTGACGTGATCCCTTTTTGTGACCTCCTGACAAGCAAGGTCAATTGGGGAAGCCAGATTCACTTAACGACCAGGTGGTTCACTTAACAACGGCAGTGAATTGCTTAACAACAACAAAAAGTAATAAAATCGGGCCCGACTCGCTTAACAACTGCCTTGCTTAGCAACGCAAATTCTGATCCCAGCCGCAGTTGTAAGTTGAGTACTTTTTCTGGGGGTAAACCCTGATTTTTCAGAACCATTCTTAATCCGATTCTGGTTGATCCTAGATTGAACCTCCAGACCTGAAAATCAAAATTATGGTGTATATAAGGAAGCAGAGAGTAAATGCAAATTTTATTTTTTTAATATTTCCAACTTTCAGGATTGGACTACATCTCCCATCGTTCCCCACTCCCCCGCCAGCCTGCGCAGCCTGAATTTAAGGGACAGCAGCATCCAGTAGAGGCAAAATGAAAGTGGTGCCCCTCTGTCCATAGATTGGACAAGCCATTAGTCTAAAATGGTATACAGGGCTACCTGCTTGAGCAGGGGGGGTTGGACTGGATGACCTCCAAGGTCCCTTCCAGCCCTGTTCTTTGGTTATGATGGCTTCACCAAATTTGATTTGGAGTCTCAAATGGTTATGTTACCTAATGGCCAGCAGGGGTCACAAAAAAACCAGGAAAAATCCAGAAGAATTTTTTTTTCCCTGGTTTTCTTCCAATTTCTTCACTTTTTTTTCTTTTTCTTCTCCAAACTTTTTTCCTTTTTAAAAATTATTTTGACACAAGTGTGCAAATTGAAGTGCAACAAAAAGGGCTATGTGTGTGCGTGTGAGAGAGAGAGAGAGAAAGAGCTTCTCAAATCCGGCAAGTTGTAAATTGTAAGGACTTCAACTTTGCCATGGGGTTCACGAGTTATTTATTAATTTTTTAAAAAATAAGTTATTTAAAATGATTAAAAATAATGATATTTTTTTAAAAAAAGATACTTGAAAAGAAAGGAAACGCTCGTGGAATGTTTGTGGCGGAACTTTCCTTTCCAGATACTCACGTGCTCGGAGTGGCGCCTCCGGGGTACCAGGCCAGGGCCCGTGGTGCGAATGACGCCTGGACGGATACCCGCTGCGTAGTGTGGGCAGCGGTAAGGCCGGGGGAACGGAGGAGGGAGTCCCGAAGAGGCGCCCATGAGCGAAGGCTGCACCATCCACTGCAGGTTGTGGCTGCTGGTGATTGCGTTGAGGTTGGGCACGAAAGGGGCGGCTGTGGAACTGCTCCCGGCTGTGGGATCCGGCTGGAATTTCTTCAAAGAAGGGAAGGAAGGAAGGGAAGGAGGAAGAAAGGGAGGGAGAGGAAGGAGTAACAAACAGGAGGAAAGGAGGCAGGGAGGAAGGGAGGGAGGGAGAGGAAGAGGAAGGAATAATAGAGGAGGAAAGGAGGCAGGAAGGAAGGGAAGGAGGGAGGGACAGGAAGAGGAAGGAATAATAGAGGAGGAAAGGAGGCAGGAAGGAAGGGAAGGAGGGAGGGAGAGGAAGAGGAAGGAATAATAGAGGAGGAAAGGAGGCAGGAAGGAAGGGAAGGAGGGAGGGACAGGAAGAGGAAGGAATAATAGAGGAGGAAAGGAGGCAGGAAGGAAGGGAAGGAGGGAGGGAGAGGAAGAGGAAGGAATAATAGAGGAGGAAAGGAGGCAGGAAGGAAGGGAAGGAGGGAGGGACAGGAAGAGGAAGGAATAATAGAAGAGGAAAGGAGGCAGGAAGGAAGGGAAGGAGGGAGGGAGGGACAGGAAGAAGAAGGAATAATAGAGGAAGAAAGGAGGCAGGAAGGAAGGGAAGGAGGGAAGGAGAGGAAGAGGAAGGAATAATAGAGGAGGAAAGGAGGCAGGAAGGAAGGGAAGGAGGGAGGGAGAGGAAGAGGAAGGAATAATAGAGGAGGAAAGGAGGCAGGAAGGAAAGGAAGGAGGGAGGGAGAGGAAGAGGAAGGAGGGAGAGGAGGAAAGGAGGCAGGGAGGTTGGAAGGGAGGGAGGAAGCAAGGGAGGGAGAAAGGGAGAGGAAGGAGTAACAAAGAAGATGAAGGGAGATGGAAGAAGGAAAGAAGGAGGGAGGAAAAGGGAAAAAAGGAAGAGAGGGAGGAAGGAGAAGGGTAAGGAGTAGCAAGGAGGAGGAAGAAGGGGAGAGGAGGAGGAAGGAAAGAAGGAGAAGAAGGAAGGGGGCAAGGAGGAGGAGGAGGAAAAGGAAGAGGAGAAGGAAGGAAGGAAGGAAGGAAAGAAGGAGAAGGAAGGGAGGGTGGGAGGCAGGAAGGAAGGAAGGAGAGGGAAGGGAAGGAAACGAGGAAGAAGGAAGGAAGGACCAAAATTATAACGCTGCCTTATGGCTGAGTGATAAACATTTCCCCAGTTGCTCAACTAAGAGAAATTTCACTTTTGCAAGACGGGCTGGGAGCCTTTTACATCCTTTTAAAAAGAATCTGACTTTTTAATGGCCCCAATTCCATTTTGCAAGCCGCCCTCTGCCCATCGGAGGTGCACCGGGTGCACTGCGGGTTAAAGGTTCCAGCGTGTTCCAGAATGTGCAACCCGCCTGCCCTTTCCACACACTCGGTGACCTAGTTCCCCGGTAGCCTCTGCCTTGCCCTGGAGGCTCTTGGCACGCTGGGTGGGTCACGCCCGGGCTGTTTGCGTGAGGCGCTGGCGTCATTTCACTGGGCGAGGCCTTTGGAGTGGCGTAAACAGGCCACTCCATTCTCCTGACCTCCTAGGATACAGGTTAGGACCGTGTCGCCGTCAAGCCACCATTGCTCCACACAAACCTGGATAGGGGTCTCTCCCCTCTTCAAATGTGTTTGTATTCCTCCAGCCTCACAAAACAGGGCCTCTCTCCAGCCTTTGGGCCCCTTTAAGCCCGGAGGACTTCAACTCCCAGCATTCCCCAGCCAGCGGCTGGGGAATGCTGGGAGTTGAAGTCCTCCGGGCTTAAAGGGGCCCAAAGGTTGGAGACCCCTGTCACAAACAACCCTGCGAGGTAGGCTCAAGCGAAGAGCCGGCGGCTAAAATAAGCACAAAGATACGGCGACGGCCGCAACGCAGCGCCAACATTTCTGTGGTAAAGCGAGACCGTTGGTTAAGGGAGCTAGGCCTCCAGCTTACGCCTGTCCTTTCGCTGCCGTCGTTAAGGGAGTCACAGGGCTGTTAAGCGAATCCGGCTTCCCCTTTGACTGGGCTGGCCGGAAGGTCGCAAAAGGGGATCACATGACCTGCCTCTCTCCCCCCTCCCCCGGGGACACAGCGACCGTCGTAAATACGAGTCTATTTTCTTGTTGCCAAGGGTCTCTGAATTTGGATCGCCTGAGCACAGGGAGGCTGCAGCGGTCAATGGTGGGGAACAAGGGTCCTGAGTCCCTTTTTTTCGGGGCCGTTGTAACTTCGAATGGTCACTAAATGAACTGTTGTAAATTGAAGATTACTTAGTGTCATGAGCTGGGTAAGCGTGGGTCGGTGGGTTTAGCTTACTTTTCTCTCAAACGCTAAACTTTGAAGTAAATAATCTGAACTAAAAATAATAATATAGGGTTTCCTGCCTGAGCAGAGGGTTGGACTAGAAGACCTCCAAGGTCCCAACTCTGTTATTTTCTTCTCTTCTCTTCTGTTTTCTTCTCTTCTCTATATTTTATATTCTATTTTCTTGTATTCTATTCTCTTCTCTTCTCTATATTCTATTTCTTTTCTTTATGTTTTATATTCTATTTTCTTGTATTTTCTTGTATTCTATTCTATTCTCTATATTTTATATTCTACTTTCCACTCTTCTATTTTCCTCTCTATATTTTATATTCTATTTTCTTGTACTGTATTCTATTGTATTCTTTATATTTTATATTCTATTTTCTTGAATTGTATTCTATTCTGTTCTATTCTCCATATTTTATATTCTATTTTCTTGTATTGTATTTTGTTCTATTTTCTATATTTTATATTCTATTTTCTTGTACTGTATTCTATTCTGTTCTATTCTATTTTATATTCTGTTTTCCACTCTTCTATTTTCCTCTCCATATTTTATATTCTATTTTCTTGTATTCTATTCTATTTTAATTAATTCTGTTCTATTATTATTCTATTCTCAATCCAAATGAGAAGCATTGTACTACTTTTTTCCCAGGTTGTGCAAGGCACCAGGTGTTTACATGACTCTGCAAACGTCCTGCGCAAACACAACAGGAAAGGAATGTTTTCCGGCTTGGTTGTAAAGGATTTCAGCGATGGGAGGGTAGGGATTAATTTAGCCTCTGCTAAGGGCAAGTCCATTTTGCAGCTGCTTCCAGGTGGGAAGGACAAGGGAGTGGAGTGGTTAGAGCCACGCACACCTCTGTCGACAATAAGCACTTAGCAAAACATGACAAACTCTACCAGGGCAGGAAAATGTCTGTTCTCAGCAACAGGCAGAATCCATGGAGGGCAGAATGGCTGATTCACAGAGGACGTTGCTCTCCCTAAGGCAAAATGGATCCTCCGTGGACAGGAGAAGTCTACCTCGCTAGACCTTTGCTCAAGGCATAGGAAGGAAAGCTGTTTGCGGACAGGCCCTTCTCTGAGAGAACTTAACTGGCCACAAAATGCCAGTTGAAGCAGACTTGGTGGGGGGATTAAAACCCTGGATTTTAAACTGTCCAAAGAAACCCCCCAAAGGATTTTATAGAATGCAGAACAATAATAATAACGGAGTTGGAAGGGATCTTGGAGGTCTTCTAGTCCAACCCCCTATTAGAATATAGAATGACAAAGTTAGAAGGGACTCCAAAGGTCTTCTAGTCTAACCCCCATTAAAATACAGAATGACAGAGTTGGAAGGAACCCCAAAGGTCTTCTAGTCTAACCCCCGTTAAAATACAGAATGACAGAGTTGGAAGGGACCCCAAAGGTCTTCTAGTCCAGCCCCTTGCCCAAGCAGGAAACCCTATACCATTTCAGACCAATGGCAGTCCAATCTCTTCTTAAAAACTGGACAAGGAGAGACTCAACCTGGAAATAAGGAGAAACTTTCTGACAGTGGGAACAGAAGTTGCCCTTGGAAGTTGTGGGAGCTTCACCCACTGGAGGCTTTCAAGAAGAGATTGGACTGCCATCTGTCAGAAATGGTGTAGGGTCTCCCGCTTGGGTGGGGGGGGGTTGGACTAGATGACCTCCAATGTCCCTTCCCACTCTGATTATCTGTTATCTGAGAAGTGGCTGGTTACTTTTTACCATTCTATCATCGAGAGCATTTTGGCCTACTGTGTAACGCTGTGGCATGCTGGATAAGAAGATGCTCCAGAGAGTTATAAATACAGCACAAAAAATCATCGGTTGCTCTCTTCCTTCTTTGGAAGACATTGCGAAGACCAGACTCCTCTGTAGAACACTAAAAATCTCCACAGACCGTTCTCATCCTGGACATTCCTATTTCGAACTGTTACCATCAGGGAGGCATTATAGGTGTCTTAAAATGAGGACTAATAGACTGAGAAACAGTTTCTTTTCCAAGGCAATAATTGTCTTGAATCAATTATTGATTTAGTCCTATGTAGATAGTGGCATTTTTAAACTAACTTACTAAATGTTTTAGATAGGTTTTAGATAGGTTTTAGACTAGGGTTTTTATTATTATTATTATTATTATTATCATCATCATTATTATTTTTAAATACTCTGTAGTGTGATTGTGATGTGGTGTTTGGGGCACTGTGCTGGAGTAGCTTTCAAATTTCATTGTGTTCGTGGAATGCAGTGGCAATAAAGGTAGTCTATTCTATTCTATTTATCAGTTTGTCAAAAGAGAAAAGATGGCACTTTTCCTTACTTTTTCCAACATTTCATTTTCAAACCTGCGTTCCAAGCCAAGGAGGGATCCCAAATCAAAATGAACTTTTTTAAAAAAAAAAACAGGCGAAAAAAATTCCACCGAGAGCTTTCCTTACATAGCTCTTGCCAAGTTGACTGACTCTAGACTTCAAAAGAGCTGGGAACTCCTTGCGAGGTAGGCCTGCTCAGGCAAGCCCAGGTACCCATGAGTGTGAGAGAGTGTATGTATGTGTGTGTGTGTGTGTGTGAGTGTGATTTCACAAGCCAGGGAAAGGGTGAGAAAAAAAAGGAAAAAAAAACCCAAAAAACTCCCCAACCACTTTGAGACTGGGTCCCAAAAGGGCGTGGTCATCCTTTACGCTCTGCTCTGTCTGCAGAACTCTCTCTCTGTGTGTGTGTGTGTGACTCCATTCTGACAAATCGACACATGACTCACACTTATGACACAGCACAAAAAATGACCTGCCCGACAAGACAGGGAATCAAAAACCTCGGTGCCTGAAGCTGATGACTCAGGTATTTGTGGGAGGGGGTTGTGTGGGTGAGAAAGCAACCTTTTCAAAATGCCTCCCTCTCCTCTCTTGTCTGGAACAAAAAAAGTTACTCAGCAGGGTTATTGCTAAAAGGAGGATTTCCCACCAACCCCCACTCCTACAAACGCACGCACGCACGCACAATGAAGTCCTGGCTGCAAGAAAGCACGTTGCCCTGCAAAGCCAGGTCTGAAAGGAAGTAGCCTTCGAGCTCAGGGAACTCCCTGCCACTGGAAGTCCGAGGAGCAGCCGAGAAGGGGCAGATTAGGAGAACCTCCCATTGCTAGGAGCAGTGGACGCTAGGAGAAAGGGAAGGGGGTGGTTTGTTGCTTGGACAAGATTTGGGGTGGGAATCCGGTGGGGAAAAGAGGAAGTGGGATAAGGATTGGATGCTTTTTTTCCCCCCAACCTGATCTGGCATTTTCGGAAGGGTGTAAATTTTAAAGAATTTAGGCTGCAAATCCCCCCAAACGACCAGCAAACCATGAAATAGGAAAGGCTACTGAATGTCATCAAATCCTATGGTTTATTTCAGTTTTTTTTCTCAAGTGACAGCTTTCAGACGAGTGGAGTTCAACTCCCAGAATTCCACGTAGTTGGCTGGGGAATTCTGGGAGTTGAAGTCCCCCCCATCCCCCCCAAGCTGACAGCAGCCAAGGTTGAAAAACACGGATCGATTTAGGGCAGGAAGAGAGTTAAAGATTTAAAAGATTGGAAATATTCACCGGGCCAACCCTTGGTGGCCTTGGAAAGCTGGCACCTTCCTCCATGCCGTGGTAGGAAGGAAATAACCGAACTCCCTTCGCAAACCTTGGTTTGACATTCTCACCAACCTTGTTTGGCTGAACCCCCAGATCAGCAAGGAAATATTTCTTGGATCAATACCTCCCCGCCCCCCTCTCTTAAATCTTGAACACCTTGCCCCAAAAGGTAGAAAGCTCCCTTGATCAGTTCTCAAATTTAAATCTCAAATAATCTCAGATTTCCTCTTTCTTACGGCGGATAAAATGGGGGAGACCCTTTCCCACAACATCTGGGTCCAGGATTAAGCAACAGACATGCGTTTGATCGACAGCTGGATTCCCTAACTAGGGTCAACTTCAAGACACGTGGAAAAAAAATAATCCAATTTTGCCTCCTTCGTTGATAGTTTCGGTTTCAATCATTTTGGCTTTTTTACTCCTCTGATTTTAGAAATATTCCAAAATCCACTTTTTGGGGGGAGGGGGGAGGGTGTTGCTGTAGGTCGATCCCTTGGGGATTCCCGATCTGGAGTGGCTGGCGGACAAGCACGCTCCGAAATTGTGGATTCAAAAAAAAAAGAGAGAGATTTTATGTAATTTATACGCCGTCCGTCTCGCTATTCTCATCCTTGTTCCGGGTCAACTTTCTTTCGAACCTCATAAAAGGGGGCGACGCGTTCGCAGGTCAGTGTAATCCTCCCCCCCCCCACGATCCCCGAAGCCCCCTGATCAGTGCCTCTGAGCATACCCAAAGCGCTGTTCGTCTGTCTCCTCCCGCGCCCCGCTTTTAGCCCTTGGAAGACGGCGGGAGTTGAAGGACAACCTCAAAAAGATTGGAAGGTCTCTTTGGAAATGGGAGCTGGGCTGGAAGGGGAGTCCAGAGTCCCAAGAGCATGTGCAGAGTTAAGAGAGAGAGAGAGAAACTGGGGAAACGTCCTTGTTACTGCCATCCCGGGCAGAATGCGAAGTCTAGAGTCGCCCGAGCATGTGCAGAGTTCAAAAGGAAGAAGGAACGGGGGGAAACTTGCCATTCCGGCAGGCTGCGAAGTCTAGAGTCTCCCCCAGAGCATGTGCAGAGTTCAAAAGAGAGAAAGTGGGGTGGGGGGGAGAGGACGGCAAGGCAAAACTTCCTTGCTGCTGAGTTCCCGGGACAGACTGCGAAGGCTGGAATCCCGTCCCCGAGCATGTGCAGAGTTCAACACGAAACTTCCTTGCCGCCTCGATCCAGCCGGACCGCGAAGTCTATAGAAGTCCTCCCGAGCATGTGCAGAGTTCAACACCAAGAAGGGAAAGGGGAAACTTCCTTGCCGCCTCGATCTCAGCCGGACCGCGAAGTCTATAGAGGAGTCGTCGTCCCCCCCACCCCAAGAGCATGTGCAGAGTTCAAAAGCGAGAGCGAAGGCAAAGGGGAAACTTACTTGCTGCTGAGATCCAGGCCGGACTGCGGAGGGCAAGGCGGGTAAACTTGGCCGCGGAGCTCCGGGAGGAGGTGGTCTTCCTCCTCCGTAACCCTTGAACATGTCAGCCCCTCCGCCGACGATCCGATGCCCGAAAGAAGCGGCGGCGACCTTGGGCCTTTTTTTTTAATGAATGGGGACTCCCGGCGTGGGTTGTCCCACTTTTCTCCAAAGGGAGGGGAGGCCGAGGGTGGGACTTCGACTTTCCCACCCGCCATCCGGATGGGGGAACCCCGGCCCGAGCAGTCCACTGCGAGGGGGGGGGAAACTACTTTAAACCCAACCTGCCCTTCCGAGCCTTCTCACGACTTCCCGAGGGAAACCCGAAGGGGGGTTTCCCCAAACGCGTTCCCCCCCCTACGAACGGACGCGGTTGGTTTCTCCCGAACCTTGAATCACGAGACGATGACGCAGATGCCCTTAAATGGGCTGATTTCTTCCTGTTTGGCACGCCGGCTGAAGGATTCCCTTCTCGTGCCGGCTTCGCACGTGCGGGATTCGCCACCTGAGCCCCCACCCGTGTTTTTGGGGGTTGGGGGTGTGTGGGAATACAAAAACTGGACGCTTTCGGGTGGGGCTCAGAGGAGAGGGGCGGGCGTAAGAGACTTTGAGTGCTCTCTACACTCTGCACATGCCCAGAGGCTGCTCTTCTTTACCCAAAAGAGCAGATCTGGGAAAGTAAGAGGTAGTCCCCGTCTTACAACTTTCCATTTAGCGACCAAAGTTACAACGGCACTGAAAAGAGCGGTTTCTCACGCTTACGACCGATCAAAATTCAAGCGCTCGGGCAACCGACTCGTACTTATGACGGTTGCAGTGTCCCAGCGGGTCACGTGTCTGTGCCTGATCCCCCTTTTGCGACCTCAAAAGTTGATGGGTGAAAGGCCCGGCTCTTTTCCCAACTGGGTTACTCCTTTAACGGCCGCGGTGACTCGCTTAACGGCGGTGGCCAGAAAGGTTGTAAAAAAACGGGGCAAAACTCGCTCCATCTGGCTTAGCGACAAAAAAAACTTTTTTTGGGGGTGGGGGTGGGAAATCGGTTGTGGTTGTACGTCAAGGAGTACCTACAACAGGTAGTCCTTAAGGTAACAACCACAACTGAGGGTTTTTTTTTGGGGGGGGGTTGGGAAAAAAAAACATTGGGGGGTGGGGGAGGGACAGGAAGTGATGGGGATAACCGACCACCCTTCCCCCCCTCTCTCGTTCATGCCGAGCACGTGTCAATCTTATTTGTCTCATCCAAATGGCCTCCGTGCATTCTTCACGCAGGTGACTCAGATTTCCCCTCACCCCCCCAGGCCCCGAAACGGGGAAATCCCCTAACTTTTCCCCAGTGGGAATCCAGCCAGCTTGCAATCCTAAAGCGAAACGTCTTTACTCTGGTTTCATTTAAGAAAAGAAAAAAAAAAGAAAGGGAGGATTGGAGCCAAACCTGGTTTCCCGCTTCTCCTCCCCTCTTAAAAATTGAGAATTTATTGGCGGATAAATTAGATCTCATCGCTCACCTGTCTCGGTTCGCAGCTTCCTTCGGAACCGTTTATTTCTATTTTATTTTGTGGTTGTGCTTCAACCTGGATGTGTAAGCATGTCTTGGCTGTGGAAAAGGTGGACCAGGAGGGGGTGACATGATAGCGGTGTTTGAATATTTGAGGGGAGTCAATCTAATTCTCCACCTGAACACCTGAAGGCAAGAGAAGAAGAAATGGATGGAAATTAATCCAGGAGAAAAGCAAAGGAGAAATTTCCTCATGGTGAGAACAATTAACCAGAGGAACAGCTTGCCACCAGAAATTGTGGGTGCTCCATCGCTGGAGGTTTTTTAAGATGAGATTGGACAGCCATTTGCTTGAAATGGGATAGGGTCTCCTGCCTCAGCAGAGGGTTGGACTAGATGACCTCCAAAGTCCCTTCAAACTCTTGTTATTCTGTTATTGAGCTGTTGTTGTTGTTTTTTTCTTATTTGGTTAGATCAAAGCACTTACTATTCTTCAAATTCTCGTATGAGCATAGGAAAGGGTTTCCACCACCCCCCAATCTGAATGAGGGGAATGAGCTGTTAACTTTCCTTTTTTAAAGGTTCTTAATTCGGTTTTTGGTCAGGGCTGTTGGCCTGAATGAGGAATAGAAAGCAGTTCAAAAAGGAAACTGCTTCAGAAAAAAGAAGAAGGAGAAACAGAAAGTAAGGTAGCTTCCCAGGACTTTGTAATTAAAGAAAAGAGAGAATAACCATGGGTCCTTTTGAAGCGGCGGGACTCCCAACACCCATCAGCCCCTGACAGATGGACTGATGGTTGTGGTCGATGGGGACAGTTCCCCCATTCTTCAAGATAAGAAAACTTAGTGAAAGGGGGCGGGGGCTCCCCTTCTGTAAAATTATCTGAGATTCGGACTGATGTGGAAAAAAGGGAGATTTTCTTATAAAGGTTTTTTTTTTTCAATTTCACCCCCAGAACTTTTGAGACATTCGTTCTCGCAAGATGAAACTGCTCTATCCAAAAAAAAAAAAAAACTTCACAGGGGAGAAATATCATTTTATTAAAAATTAGAACAGCTTTTAGCTAATTCACAATACCCAGGCCATACTTGGGAGCGGAATGGGCCCTGCTCCCATTATACAGATGGGAAAACTGAGGCTGGGTCAAAGGGGAAAAAAAATCCAGAGCCGGGACTGAAAATTTGGACCTTCTGCTCCTGGTTGTATTTAATGGGGAGGGAGATAAGGGGCTGCCTTCGCTTTTCTATCCCCCAGCAAAGGTTAACTTCCCCCCCCCACTCCCACCCTACCCCAGTCCAAATTCTCTTGGATTTCCTTCTGAATTGCAAGGGTTAATCAAAACTCTTTCTTATTAAGAAGATCCGGCAGGATGTGACATAGGCCTATAGGATTTTGGTGATTCACCTAGGAGGAAAAGAAGGAGGACTCAGCCAGCTTCTCCCTGAATCCATGACTGAGCTCTGAATGCAGACTGGCAGAGTGGGAAGGGGTCTTGGAGGTTATCTAGCTCAACCCCTCCCTGCTCAAGCAGGAGACACCACCCCCCTGTACCATTTCAGACAAAATGGCTGCCTAATCTCTTCTTAAAAACCTTTAAAAAGGTGTTGGAGAATTTGCAGTATTCCCCAGCCAGAGTGGTTTACAATAGGTGAGTTTCATAATAGCATTGGAAGGGACCTTGGAGGTCTTCTAGTCCAACCCCTGCTGCTTGAGTAGGAGACTCTATAATCGTTTTGGACAAATTGGCTGTCCAGTTTCTTCTTAAAAACCTCCAGTGTTGGAGCACCCATCTCATTCCTCTGGTTAATTGTTCTCATTGTCAGGAAATAACAGAATAACAGGGTTGGAAGGGACCTTGGGAGGTCTTCTAGCTCAACCCCGTCAAGCAGGAGACCCCATACCATTTCAGACAAATGGTTATCCAACATCTTCTTAAAAACTTCTAGTTGCTGAAGCATTCACAACTTCTGGAGGCAAGTCGTTCCACCGATTTAATTCTTCTTACTCTTTGGACATTTTTCCTTAATTCTAGGTTGGCATCTCTCTTTGAGAAATTTCCATCTGTTGCTTCTTGTGGTACCTTCTGATGCTTTGGAGCAGGGGACACCAACCTTTTGGACCTCAGGGACCCCTAAATTCATAATTTTAAATTGTGCGGACCGCTAATATGAATTTAAAAAAAAGATAAATAGTATTTAGTGTAATAGAAAAAAAATACAAGTAATTTTTCTGCATACCACCAAAATTTTCTCGTGGACCACCAGTGGTCCATCGGCCTCCAGTTGGTGACCACTGCTTTGGAGAACAGCTTGACCCATTCTTCTTTTGCTATGATCGTGTCACCCTGTATTCCTTCTCTTCATTTAGACTACATATACCTATGGTTCCTGCAATCTTCAAGATGTCACAGGTAGGTTCCCTCAACTGGCTTTATAAACCCTGATTTCTAGGATCAGAAAACGCCATGCGTGCACACACACATAATGAATCAAATTTGCACATATGAAACTGCCAAAAAGCCAATTGACTTCAAAACTCACCCAGTTGTGTATGAAGGCATCTGCCAGAAATTTATTGAAATTTATTTATTTTCCCTCTTAGGAGAGAGAGGCATGGCCCATGGTCCTAAGCTGCAAATCAGCTCCTTGCTTGGAATTGCAAAGCAAATCAATCATTCTTATTATAAGATGTTTTTTTAAAAAAAAGTAAGTTGGCACAACTATGTGTGAGCTGGAGGACTGTATAAATAAATAAAATAAAAGTGTGTGCTGCTAAGCTGGCTTTGGGTAAAGAGAAGGCCTGCTTTGAACTAGGGTCGGGGGTGTTTGGATGAGCTTGAGAGGGCCCTCAATGCTGTCCTGCTAATTTCTTTTGACAGGCAGGAACTGGTGAGAGGATTAGATTTGGAAGCGCAGAGGCGGTTCAGAAAAAAAATGTTTTCAGGGGTTGGATGTGCACCCCATAATAAACTTGATCAGGAGAGAGACCCATGCAGAGAGTAGCAGATTTGATTGGTCAAGAGAATAGAGCAAACTCTTTAAGATCTTTCTTAACCAGTATTTCTAAACCTTGGTCATTTTAAAGATGGGTGAACTTCAACTCCCAGAATCCTCAACCTTGGCAACTTGTAAGATGGGTGGATTTCAACTCCCCAAATCCTCAACTTTGGCAGCTTTACGATGGGTGGACTTCAACTCCCAGAATCCTCAACCTTGGCAACTTGTAAGATGGGTGGATTTCAACTTCCAGAATCTTCAACTTCAGCAGCTTTACGATGGGTGGACTTCAACTCCCAGAATCCTCCACCTTGGCAACTTGTAAGATGGGTGGACTTCAACTCCCAGAATCCTCAACCTTGGCAACTTGTAAGATGGGTGGATTTCAACTCCCAGAATCCTCAACTTCGGCAGCTTTACGATGGGTGGACTTCAACTCCCAGAAACCTCAATTTTGGCAGCTTTACGATGGGTGGACTTCAACTCCCAGAATCCTCAACTTTGACAACTTTTAAGATGGATAGATTTCAACTCCCAGGATTCTCAATCTCTGCAACTTTAAGATGGGCGTGGACTTCAACTCCCAGAATTTCCCAGCCAGACTGGCTGGGGCATTCTGGGAGTTGAAGTCCACCCATCTTAAAGTTGCAAGAGATTGAGAAATTCTGCTCCGAAGGGCCACCGGCTTTGGGGATCCAACCTAAAGGAGTCACATGTGGAAAGACGCCAGGATGATGGGCCAAACCGAGATGCTTGGTTGGTTCAGTTTTTTTCTCTGTGCTTTACAGCTGAGTCATCCTTCCTTCCTTCTTGGGAATCATTTCACTCACATGCCAAAGGATGTTGGTTGGATCCAAGCCACCTTCTCTTGCAAGGACATGTCTCTTTCCTCCCATAACCAAAACCAGAAGTGGGAACTCGAGGTCAGCCCAAGGACGAGGAATAGGGAAGTGGGCATTGACCTCCAAGCAGAAAAGGGTAGCGTGGCATTAGCTGCCACTGTCCATTCATGCTGGCTTGCCATGGTTTTAAACCACAAATCAGGGTTTAAAAGGACTGAGTCCCTGGTTGAAAAATTCTGATCTAGGCTAAAACGTTTTTTTTTTTTTTTAAATCTAGGACAGCAAAAATATCTTTCCTGCAGACACGGCCTGATTCACCAAAGTATTAATTTATGACCGTAAACTGGGACTAGGATTTCCATTGCTAAATGAGTTGTTTGCTAAGCGAGCTGGGTCCAATTTGACGACCGTTTTGCCACTGTCGTTAAGCAAAGCATGATGGCCGCTAAGTAAATTGCATGCTCCTTAAGGGGATCTGGTTTCTCCCATTGACTTTGTCAGACGCCGGTGGGGGAAAAACATCCAGATTTTGAGCAATGCTGCAACTATTATAAGTGTGAAGAACGGTAATAATTTCATTTTGTGTGTGTGTGTTTTTGGTGATGATGTAACTTCAGTTGCCAAACCAATTGTTTTAAGTCAAGGACTACTTGAACAGTATGAGAAGGAGCAGAAAATACAGAACAGTCAGACTTGGGAGATTCTGCCGTCTCGATTAAATCTGCAATTAATCTGCAATCTCGACAGTAGTTTTAGCTTTCCTTGGGAATTTGGTCTAGAAGGGGGTTGGACTAGAAGACCTCCAAGGTCCCTTCCAACTCTGTTATTGTGTATTTCTGTAATTAATTTCCTGGTCCGGTTTATTTAATGGAGCTGATCGGAATGTTAACCGGTAGTAGACTTGCCGCCTACAATTGCACGTCCTCCTCGACTTACGACAATACTTGAGGCCAATATTTTTTGCTGCTAAGCGAGATGGTTGCTAAGTGAGTTTTGCCCCATTTTACGACCTTTCTTGCCACAATTGTTTAAGCGAACCACTGCAGTTGTTAAGTTAGGAACACGGTTAAGTGAATCTGACTTCCCCACTGACTTGGTGTCATGCCCCCGTCAGAATCTGATTCGGAGGGGGAGGCCAAGCAGCTGATGGAGCGGGAGTGTAGCTCCATTGGCTGTGGAAGAAACTGGGGAAGGGCAAAGTCCAGCTGGGCAGAGTAGGGGAGAAGTAGAACAAGGGAGAGGGGGTTCAGAGGAAGACCCAGGCCCACCCCCTCTTCATCCTAGGGCACACAGGGAGGAACGGAGAAGGGAGCAACGTGAATTGCATGGCTTACGGGGGGAGGAAAGGGCCCTGATTCCCTTCATTAGCTGCAACTGGGAACACAGTGTTTAAAAAGGGAAGCTGTGCACAGCAAACTGTTAGGAGCAAATCGTGAATTATCTGGTATCGTTGAGGCTTATTTGGGTTCCTGGCGTCTTTCCAACTGTGTGTGTTTTGCTGGGCTTTCAAGTCTGCAATTCCTTCTCCTGCCCTGTCCAGTTAATTACTACAGTGTGGTTTGTGGATTTTTATTTACAGTTTATATGTACTTTGTTTTCGGACTGAATTTCCTCCATTTAAAGACTGTTCCTGGGAGAGTTTTTTTCTCCAGCCGAAGGTAACTGGACATTGGGGGCAAAGTTGGATATATTAAAGGGACTTTTCTTACTTTGTGACTGTGTTGCCTTAGTGCCACGCCCTTTTGAGTCATCACACTTGGCTTGTGAGAAGGTCACAAAAGGGGAACACATGACCCCAGGACACTGCAATGGTCATAAATATGAGTCAGTTGCAAAATGTCTGAATTTTGATCACGCGACTGTGTGGATGTTGTAACGGCAGTAAGTGTGAAAAACGGTCCTAAGTCACTTGTTTTCAGTGCCATTATGATTTAAACCAAGGGTCTTCCAACTTGGCAAGTTTAAGACTTGTGGACTTCAACTCCCAGAATTCCTGAGCTAACATGACCGGAGGAGGAATTCTGGAAGTCTACAAGTCTTAAATCTGTCAAGTTTGAAGACCCCTGGAATAGATGAAGAGATGTAGAATAGATAGAGAAATAGAATGGATAGTGGGAGAGAAAGATAGAATACATAGATAGAATAAAGAGAGGTAGGATAGATAGATAGATAGATAGATCGATCGATCGATCGATCGATCGATCGATCGATCGATCGATAGATAGATAGATAGATAGAGATATGGAGTGTTAGATAAATATATATAGATAGGTATAGATATATAGATAGATATAGATGATAGATAAATATAGATAGATATAGAGTGTTAGATAAATATATAGATATAGATAGATATAGATATAGTTGATAAATATAGATATAGATAGATAGATAGATAGATAGATAGATAGATAGATAGATAGATAGATAGATAGATAGATAGATCAAGGGTCTTCCAACTTGGCAAGTTTAAGACTTGTGGACTTCAACTCCCAGAATTCCTGAGCTAATATGACTGGAGGAGGAATTCTGGAGGAGTTGAAATCCACAAGTCTTAAAGCTGTCAAGTCTGAAGATCTCTGAACATGTGTTAACCTGTGCAACTACAACTCCCAGCAGCCAGTGGGAAGAGAGCAGGATTGGCACCTGGAGGACCCCCCTACTACCTCCTCCAGTCATGTTAGCTCAGGAATTCTGGGAGTTGGAAGTCCACAAGTCTTAAAGCTGTCAAGTTTGAAGACCCTTTCCCTATTACCTGAGATAAAAACTCACCTGCTCAGCTCAGTTGGCCGAGTTCCCACTACTAAACCCAAATTAAACAAAATTAGACACAGGTTGAGTGACTCCAGTGTCCGTCCCTTCCGCTCGAAATGAATCAAGTGTTGACTTGAGGGCTGGCAGGAAAAGAATGATGGGTTTTCCTTCCTCCCACGTCTAAACTTTCTCCTAGTTCAGCCTTCCTAACAAATTATTAGGAGAACCAGCCTTAATATGCCTTTCATCTAATCCTCAAGCCTCCAACAATGAACCACTTACATGCTCCTGGCAAATAGCCTGCTCCTGGCTGGGGAGGCTCCGTGTTATAAAGGTGACTAACACTTTCAGGAAAGAGGGGACACCTTTAGTGAGTTTTTCCTGAGCCCAGTAAAGGGATTTTAAGTACCTAGAGTATGTATGTATGCATGCATGCATGTATGTATGGTCATGTGAAGTTTGTGTCTTGTGGCAGGGAGATATTTGAGGGGCTGCCACAGAGAGGAAGGGGGACAAGCCATTTTCTAAAGCCCCTGTATGCCAGACAAGGAACAATGGATGGAAACTGAACAAGGAGAGACTCAACCTGGAAATAAGGAGAAACTTTCTGACAATGAGAACAATCCACCCGTGGAACAGAAGTTGCCCTTGGAAGTTGTGGGAGCGTCATCACTTGAGACTTTCAGGAATAGATCGGACTGCAGAAATGGTGTAGGGTCTCCCAATTGGGCAGGAGGGGTTGGACTAGATGACCCATAAGGTCCCTTTCAACTCTGATTATCTGTATTTATCTGTATCAGTTCCACTGTTAATCTGGGGGTTACTTAAAGAGGGATTTTGTTCACTGACTGGCCCTGTATTATTATTTTTTAAAAAAAGATGTATTAGACATACCTAGTTCCTACAATCTCCAGGATATCACCATTAAGTTCACTCCAATTGGGCTAATCCTGCTTCCTGATTTCTAAGGTCACAAACACACTCCAACACACAGAGACACACAAAGCTAATCAAAACGGGGTTTGCACGTGTGAAACTGCCAAAAAAGCCAAATGACTTTGAAGCTCCTTTCTTCAAAAAAACCTGCAACTTCTGGTGGCAAGCAGTTCCACCGGTTAATTGTTCTCACTGTCGGGAAATTTCTCCTTAATTCAAGACTGGCTCTCTCCTTGATTTGTTTCCATCCAAGTTGCTGCTTTTGTCCTGCCCTCCGGTGCTTTGGAGAATAGGTTGACCCCCCCCCCTTCTTCTTTGGGGTAGCCCCCACCCCCAAATACTGCTATCATGTCACCTCTCTCAAAGTTGGAAAATTTCTCCTTTGTTTCTAGGTTGGGAATTGGCTCTCAGGTAACAGATAATCAGAGTTGGAAGGGGACCTTACAGGTCATCTAGTCCAACCCCCCGCCCAAGCGGGAGACCCTACACCATTTCTGACAAACGGCAGTCCAATCTCTTCTTGAAGGTCTCAAGTGATGGCGCTCTCACAACTTCCGAGGGCAAATTCTGTTCCATTGGTTGACTGTTCTCACTGTCACAAAATTCCTCCTTATTTCCAGATTAAATCTCTCCTTGTTCAGTTTCCATCCATTATTTCTTGACTGGCCTTCAGGTGCCTTGGAAAATAGCTTGTCTCCTTTCCTTTTTGTGGCAGCCCCTCAAATATTGGAAGATTGCTCTCCTGTCCCCCCTGGTCCTTCTCTTCCCTAGACTAGCCAGGCCCAGTTCCTGCAACCGTTTTTCATATGTTTGAGCCTCCAGTCCCCTCATCATCCTGGTTGCTCTTCTCTGCACTCTTTCTAGAGTCTCAACATCTTTTTTATAATGTGGTGAATTCTCTTTCATGATCTTCCATCCGTTGCTTCTTGTCCTGCTTTCGAGTGCTTATTTATTTATTTGTCAAGCAAGTATTCGATAACAGGTATAAGTATAAACATGGTTATGAATACATGAAATGGATACGAATAAAAATAAAAGAAACAATAGGACAGGGATGGTAGGCATGTTGATGCGCTTATGCATGCCCCCTACAGACCTCTTAGGAAAGGGGTGAGGTCAATAGTAGACAGTCTAAGGTTCAAGTTTTTGGGGTTTGGGGAAGAAACTACAGAGTCAGGTAGAGTATTCCAGACATTGACCACTCTGTGGCTGAAGTTGTATTTCCTGCAATCAAGTTTGGTGCGGTTAACCTTGAGTTTGTATCTATTGTTTGCTCTTGTATTGTTGTGGTTGAAGCTGAAGTAGTCATTGAGAGGTAGGACATTGCAACGTATGATTTTATGTATTATACTTAGATTGGACCGAAGGCGGCATGGAAAATAGCTCAACCGGTTGAATGCCCCTTCTGCATTCAATCCCAGGCAACAAAGCTGCACCGCTTGGATTTCTGCCTGTATGCACCTCTCCCTCCCCCCCCCCAAAAAAAAGCAGAATAAACGGGGTAGAGAGCCCCCCCCCATTGTACTCCACCAAATCATTCATTCCCCCCCCCCCCCCCATTTCCCGTGGGGCTCAACCACCAACCGTTTTTTGGGTGATTCATTCTCCATTTCTACTTGATCATCCTTTTGGCAAGCGAATCAGAAATTCCCATTCCTGGCGTCTGAATCATCCACAAATGCACAAACGGGTATGTATGATTGTAGAGAGAAGGGGGGGGGGGCAAACAGGCCCTGCCAATCGGTGCCTTCATTTCCTGCTTTCCTTGCTCCACCTTCCCTTCCCCCCACCAGCCTTGCCCGACCGCCCACCCGGCCCGTAGAGGAAATGGGGGGAATTGAGTCAACGCTCTCGTCCCCCTTTTCAACGGCCTGTTATGGTGAAACCCTGCATTTTTGGGTGGCTGGAAACGTGAAGGGCTCACGTGACTCGCCTGGGCACGGTGAAGATGGTTCCTTGACCCGGGGAGGGGAGGGTCTTGTCAACTCTGCCACACATACACACACCCCAGATTGGGTTCATGTAGTACGTTCATAATGCTTAACGGTGGGTTTTAGTGCGTTATCGACGGAAGGGTAAAATGGCATCAGGCTAAGAAACTAGGGGCTTGAGTTCTAGTCCTGCCTTAGGCACGGAGGCAGCTGGGTGATCTTGGGCCAGCTGCACTCTCTCAGCCCCCAGGAAGGAGGCAATGGCATGCCAAGGGGAGTGAGTTCTAGTCCCACCGGAGGCGGCTGGGCAATCGCAGGCTAGCCACTCTCTCTCAGCCCCAGGAAGGAGGCAATGGCATGCCAAGGGGAGTGAGTTCTAGTCCCACCGGAGGCGGCTGGGCAATCGCAGGCTAGCCACTCTCTCTCAGCCCCAGGAAGGAGGCAATGGCATGCCAAGGGGTTTGCTAAGGGGCATTCCATTTAGTGCATATCGGTGGAAGAGTAAAAGGTACCAGGTCAAGAAACTAGGGGCTTGAGTTCTACTCCTGCCTTAGGCACGGAGATGGCTGGGTGATCTCGGGCCAGCCGCTCTCTCTCAGCCTCAGGAAGGAGGCAATGGCATGCCAAGGGGAGTGAGTTCTAGTCCCACCAGAGGCGGCTGGGCAATCACAGGCCAGCCACTCTTTCTCAGCCCCAGGAAGGAGGCAATGGCATGCCAAGGGGTTTGCTAAGGGGCATTCCATTTAGTGCATATCGGTGGAAGAGTAAAAGGTACCAGGTCAAGAAACTAGGGGCTTGAGTTCTACTCCTGCCTTAGGCACGGAGATGGCTGGGTGATCTCGGGCCAGCCGCTCTCTCTCAGCCTCAGGAAGGAGGCAATGGCATGCCAAGGGGAGTGAGTTCTAGTCCCACCAGAGGCGGCTGGGCAATCACAGGCCAGCCACTCTTTCTCAGCCCCAGGAAGGAGGCAATGGCATGCCAAGGGGTTTGCTAAGGGGCATTCCATTTAGTGCATATCGGTGGAAGAGTAAAAGGTACCAGGTCAAGAAACTAGGGGCTTGAGTTCTACTCCTGCCTTAGGCACGGAGATGGCTGGGTGATCTCGGGCCAGCCGCTCTCTCTCAGCCTCAGGAAGGAGGCAATGGCATGCCAAGGGGAGTGAGTTCTAGTCCCACCAGAGGCGGCTGGGCAATCACAGGCCAGCCACTCTTTCTCAGCCCCAGGAAGGAGGCAATGGCATGCCAAGGGGTTTGCTAAGGGGCATTCCATTTAGTGCATATCGGTGGAAGAGTAAAAGGTACCAGGTCAAGAAACTAGGGGCTTGAGTTCTACTCCTGCCTTAGGCACGGAGATGGCTGGGTGATCTCGGGCCAGCCGCTCTCTCTCAGCCCCAGGAAGGAGGCAATGGCATGCCAAGGGGAGTGAGTTCTAGTCCCACCGGAGGCGGCTGGGCAATCGCAGGCTAGCCACTCTCTCTCAGCCCCAGGAAGGAGGCAATGGCATGCCAAGGGGTTTGCTAAGGGGCATTCCATTTAGTGCATATCGGTGGAAGAGTAAAAGGTACCAGGTCAAGAAACTAGGGGCTTGAGTTCTACTCCTGCCTTAGGCACGGAGATGGCTGGGTGATCTCGGGCCAGCCGCTCTCTCTCAGCCTCAGGAAGGAGGCAATGGCATGCCACTTCAGAAAAAAACATCAAGGGCTTGTTTAGGCAGTCTCTTAAGAAGCTGAACAGCAGCCAGGGAACCCACCTTGCAGGGCCGTCGTGCAGCTGGCCGCCATCCTTTGCACCCAATCCTTGCAGACCCTCTCTTCCTCTCCACCGGAGAAATATGGACCCTTTTGAGTTGGGTTTGGGCAGCTGGGCGTACCTGGCCACCTTCGCTCCCCCCAAACAACTCGACTCTGTTTGCACGTTGGACGCTTCGTTGGGAACCAAAGTCGGTCGTAGGGAGACATTCCGTTCCAGGTCTCCGCAAGGGACGGAGGGTGGGTGGGCGACCCCCTTTCCTCCGAGCAAGCTGCACCCCAAGATCCCCCCAACCCCTTTTTTCCTTGCCCCGCCCGGTCAGAGCTAGAGGGGTGTTGTGTGAACGAGCCAATCCGGGGTGCAGGGAGAGTTTTGCGCCCCAAAAAAGCCAGGAAAGGCGAACCCACCCACACTCCACGTCTCCCTTATCGCCAGGGGACGGTGTCCGTGGTTCTCCCGCTCCCATTTCACCCTGCAGGGTCGCAAAACGGGTTTTTTGGGCCGGACCGATGCCCTCTTTTACCCTTTGGGAGGAGTGGGCTCGTCTGCTGGGCTCCACCGCGGAGCCACGCTAAAAAAACCCGGGATGGTGCAGCGGCCGTGGGGTGGGGTGCGTGGCTTTGTGTGCGTGGCTACGATCTTCACTCAGCAACAGATCGGAGAAAGCAAGTGGATCCGACAAAGAGCGGGGGGGGGGGGGGGGGGGGGGAGAGATAAGCAGCTTGGCTGAATTCCCGTTTAGAACTGCTGTTAAAAGTTAGGGAACCTAGCAGTTAATCTCGATTCTAGAAGTTTTGCACTCTATGGTATTTGGGGTTATTTTATGAAACATCCAAATTTGAGCAGGGAGCTAGTAATTTTTCTTTTCCTTTCTTAATCCTTTATTCTTTCAGCGCTTTATTCATTTATCTCTTCCTCCCTTCCTTTGCTCATGTCGTTTTCCCCCTTCCTTCCTTCCTCCTCCCTTCTTCTCCTTCTGTTTCCTTCCTTCTTCCCTCCTTGTTCCCTCGCTTCCTTCCATTATCCTCCCTTCCCTCCCTCCTTCCTTGTTTCCTCCCTCCCTCGTTTCCTTCCTTCCTTCCATTATCTTCCCTTCCCCTTCTGTTCCCTCCTTCTCTTTCCCTTCCTTCCTTACATTATCCTCCCTCCCTTCCTTCCTTCCTTCCTTGTTTCCTCCCTCCCTCGTTTCCTTCCTTCCTTCCATTATCTTCCCTTCCCCTTCTGTTCCCTCCTTCTCTTTCCCTTCCTTCTTTACATTATCCTCCCTCCCTCCCTTCCTTCCTTCCTTCCTCTCTCCTTTTCGTTTCCAGGCTTCCTTCCATTATCCTCCCTTCCCCTTGTTCCCTCCCTCGCTCTCGTTCCCTTCCTTCCATTATCCTCCCTCCCTCCCTCCTTCCTTATTTCCTTCCTCCCTCCCTCTCGTTTCCTTCCTTCCTTCCATTATCTTCCCTTCCCCTTCTGTTCCCTCCTTCTTTCCCTTCCTTCCTTCCTTCCATTATCCTCCCTCCCTTCCTTCCTTCCTCCTTTTCGTTTTCATCCTTCCTTCCATTATCCTCCCTCCCTCCTTCTGATTTCCTTCCTTCCATTATCCTCCCTTCCCCTTCTGTTCCCTCCCTCCCTCTCGTTCCCTTCCTTCCATTATCCTCCCTCCTTCCTTGTTTCCTTCCTCCCTCCCTCCCTCCTTTTCATTTCCTTCCTTCCATTATCCTTCCTTCCCTCCCTCCTTCTGCTCCCTTCTTTCCTTCTTCCTTCAATCCCTCCCTCCCTCCTCTTTCCTTTCCTCCCTCCCTCACTTAACAACCAGGTTATTAACTTATCAACTGTGGTGATTCACTTAACAATCGCGGCATGAAAGGTAAAGGGGAAAAACTCACTTAACAAATACCTCACTTGAAATTTGGGGCTTCATCGCAGTCGTACGTCGAGGACTATCTGTATATTCTGAACCCCAATTCTGCCATTCAAGGAGCTGAGTGGTCCAAAAAAACCCCCCAAAAACCAGGTTTGGTGCTGTTTTATATTTTTTAACCCCCCCCTTAAATACGATCGCAGTGCAGTCTGCCCACCGAAGACGCCAAGTTGTATTAAAATAGTTGGTGCGTTTTTATTACAAATCTGTGAAGTGATTTAAAAAAAATATTTAAAAAATAACTCACAAAAACACACAGGCTATTTACAATTCTGTTTCTTTCCCTTAGGCCAGCAGGATGCCAATGGCATCTCGGCTGCATTTTAAATCAATTTTGCCATGATATTTGATAGCTTCCAGGCCTGCTTGGGTATTTCAGAGCAGCTGAGTCTGCAGAAATGCACAGCGGTAATTTTGCAGCGGTTGAAAAAGTAACTTTTTTTCTGATAAGAGACCGTAGGACTTCGCCAAAAGGACTTTGTTAACTGTAGTTTGCAGTGCGGTGGATGCAAACGATGGCCCAGCAGTGTTTCTCAACCTTGGGAAATTTAAGACGTGTGGACTTCAACTCCCAGAATTCCCCAGTCAGACGTGCTGCTTGGGGAATTCTGGGACCTGAAGTACGCCCATCTTAAAGTATGGTGGCTAGGGAATTCTGGGGGTTGAAATCCGCCCATCTTAAAGCTGGCTGGGGAATTCTGGGGGTTGAAGTCCACCCATCTTAAAGCTGGCTGGGGAATTCTGGGGGTTGAAGTCCACCCATCTTAAATCTGGCTGGGGAATTCTGGGGGTTGAAGTCCGCCCATCTTAAAGCTGGCTGGGGAATTCTGGGGGTTGAAGTCCACCCATCTTAAAGCTGGCTGGGGAATTCTGGGGGTTGAAGTCCACCCATCTTAAAGCTGGCTGGGGAATTCTGGGGGTTGAAGTCCACCCATCTTAAAGCTGGCTGGGGAATTCTGGGGGTTGAAGTCCACCCATCTTAAAGCTGGCTGGGGAATTCTGGGGGTTGAAGTCCACCCATCTTAAAGCTGGCTGGGGAATTCTGGGGGTTGAAGTCCACCCATCTTAAAGCTGGCTGGGGAATTCTGGGGGTTGAAGTCCGCCCATCATAAAGCTGGCTGGGGAATTCTGGGGGTTGAAGTCCGCCCATCTTAAAGCTGGCTGGGGAATTCTGGGGGTTGAAGTCCGCCCATCTTAAAGCATGCTGGCTGGAGATTTTGGAAGTCCACTCATTTTAAAGCATGCTGCCTAGGGAATTCTGGGAGTTGAAGTCCACCCGACTTAAAGCATGCTGCCTGGGGAATTCTGGGAACCGAAGTCCATCCATCTTAAATCTTGCTGCCTGGGGAATTCCAGAGGTTGAAATCCACTCCTCTTAAAGAGTACCGCCTGGGGAATTCTGGGAAATGAAGTCCACCTGTCTTGAAATTGCCCAGGTGGAGAAAGACTGCTTTAGCAAATAATGGCTTATAAAAAAGCGAGAGCTGGATCTGCACTGAGCTGCTGTTACAGATGTAGAAACAAGGAGGGCCCAAGAGGGCAGCTGGAGAAAAGGCTCCCAACAAGCGATCCGAACCCCGAGACCGCCATTTGCAGGAAGCGCGAGGTTGGGGCTAAGCTGCCCCAACCCACAACCCACCCTCCTTGTCCAAACCACAACTCCCAGGATGCCTTGCGCCACCCACACCTAGTAGAACCTTGTCCCGAGCAGCTTTGCGTAGTGGTGCAGCGGTATTGGTGTTTGCAAATGGCGGAGGGGGGGGGGCAATACTTTGGTGCTTTTAAAAATGGCGGAAGCGGCGTTTAAAGAGTTTGTTTTCCCTCCCTCTCAAGCAGCGATGCTCTCCCCGCTAAGGGAGGGACCGTTGGTGTTCCCCCTCCTTGTTGCAGATTACTCCTGGGGAGGGGGGGGGACTGAGCGAGGGTCTCGGGCTGGGGGGGGTGGTCGGCTCAGGGTCGGCAGTGACAGTCGTGGGCCAGGCGAACCGTCTGGAGGTTCAAGGAGCCGTCCTCTTTGAGGAAGAGAAGGGGGAGCGGGGCCTTGCGGGGCCGACAGCAGCGTCTCTGGCGGGAGAAAGAAAAAAACGGGGTGAATTTGGGGGTCTCCCCTAGGCCACTTGAGCCCTGGGACCTCTACAGGCAGTCCTTAACTTACAACCGGTCGTTTGAGGGAGGGTTCGAAGTTACAACGGCACTGAAACTAGTTGAGCTACTACCAGAGGTTGGTATTCAGCCGGTTTGGAAGAACCGGTAGCGGAAATTTGGGGTAGTTGGGAGAACCGGCAAATCTCGCCTCGGACTGGCCCCGCCCCCATCTATGCTCCGCCTCCCATTGAGTCCCAGCTGATTGGCTGGGTCTCCTTTTGTGTCCTGCACAGGAGAACGAGCTGGAAAGCAGGTTAGTGGGGTAGGAATGGGCATTTTTCAGTAACCTTCCCCTGCCATGCCCACCAAGCCACGCCCACCAAGCCACGCCCACAGAACCGGTAGTAAAAAAAAAAACCTGAACCCTGCCACTGTCTACTACTGTTTTTCACCCTTACGACCGTTCCGGCATCCCCTTGGTGATTGTGATCCAAATTTGGACGCTTGGCAACTGATTCATAGTTACGACGGCGGCAGTATTCCCGGGAGATCTTCTTTGTGGCGGCCTTCCAAAGTCAATGGGCAAGTCAGATCCACTTAACCAACCACGTGGCTAATTTTAACGCCCGCTGCGAGAGTCCCTTAACAATTGCGGGGAAGGACAACTCGTAAAACGGGGCCAACATTCGCTGAGCAACTTGTCCCGCTTAGCAACGGAAATGCTGGGGCCCAATTGGGGTTGTAAGTCGAGGACTACCTGTAGGCCACACACGGCTGAATGGAGTTTCAATTATCCTTTTGGACACTCCCCCCCCCACCCCCAGGTCTGCCTGGACTCTTGCGCCAGGAACTGCCTGGCATCTCCGTCCCAGCTTTACCTGTTGGGCATCCACCTGGCCTTGGTGGCTTGGCTCCTGGAGGCCACAAGACAGACTCCAGACATCCAGCTGTGTCCCTTCTTTGTTTCGGTGGCAATGGCAGCCCAGACATTCGGTGAAGATGAAGGAAGTGGGGCTCAGCACCCAACTCTGCCAGCCAAGATCTGGGTGAGTGGGATAGGGGAGAGAGGGGAGGAGGGAGGGAGAGAGAGAGGGAGAGGGAGAGGGACGGAGAGGGAGAGGGAGAGGGAGAGAGAGGGATGGAGGGTGAGGGAGGGAGAGAGGGGAGAGAGGGAGGGAGAGGGGAGGGAGGGGGAGAGAGGGGAGAGGGAGAGAAGGAGAAGGGGAGGAGAGGGAGAGAGGGACAGAGAAGAGGGAGGGAGGGGAAGGGGGAGAGAGGGAGAGAGGAGGGAGACAGGGGAAGGGAGAGAGGGAGGGAGGGGGAGAGAGAGGGGGAGAGAGAGGGGGAGGGAGAGAGGGATGGAGGGTGGTGGAGGGAGAGAGGGGAGAGAGGGGAGAGGGAGAGAAGAAGGGGAGGAGTGGGAGAGAGGGACAGAGAAAGAGGGAGGGAGGGGAAGGGGGAGAGAGGGAGAGAGGAGGGAGACAGAGGGGAAGGGAGAGAGGGAGGGAGGGGGAGAGAGAGGGGGAGAGGGAGAGGGGGAGAGAGGGGGGACAGGGAGAGAGAGGGATGGAGGGTGGTGGAAGGAGAGGGGAGAGGGAGGAGAGGGGGGAGAAGAGGGAGTGAGGGAGAGAAAGAGGGAGGGAAGGGAAGGAGCAGAGAAGAGGGAGAGAGTGAGAGAGAGGGAGAGAGGGTGGTGGAGGGAGAGGGGAGGAGGGGAGAGAGAGGGAGAGGGAGGGAGAGAAGGGGGAAGGGGAAGAGGGGGAAAGAAAGAGAAGCAGAGAAAATGAAAGGATGCATACATGTCAGTTACACAATATTTCAATTTTAAGAAGAGATTGGTTAAACATTTGTCTGGAATGGTATAGGGCCTCCTGCTTGAGCAGGGGGTTGGACTAGAAGACCTCTGAGGTCCCTTCCAACTCGGTTGTTCTGCATTTTGTATCCTTAATCGTATTATATATTAGATTGATATTCTACCTTGGTTTGCTACAACTGAAAGCATGGCCTGTTACGCTCTCTCGTCCGTTTCCCCCAATAACAACCACCTCTGAGAGAGGGAATAATTGTTCAAATCCTGTAAGGCTCGCCTGCTAGAGCAGGGGGGGTGGACTAGAAGACCTCCAAGGTCCCTTCCAGCGCCGTCATTCTGAAATTCTTAGTTTTTAATTTCAGTTTAGCTCAATGGGAAAACGGCTCTCTGTAGCTTTTGCTCTAAGCCAGGATTAATGTGCAACCTCAGCCACTAGGGGGCATATTTACTTTTTAAACCTATTTTTTAACCTGCCGTATTTTTCACATTTTAACCAGTTTTTTAACCCGTTGTAATTTTTTTAACTACTATTTTTTAACCCAAGGTATTTTTTTTATATCTAGCCTATTTTTAACTAATTGTATTTTTTACTTTTTAACTTAGCTTTTAATCCTCTGTATTTTTTTTTACTTTCAACCCATTTTTAATCCAAAATATTTTTTTTCTTTTTTAGTCCATTTTTAACCTGCTGTATTTTTTTATTTTTAACCTATTTTTAACCACATGGTTTTTTTTTTAAACTTTTCAATCTATTTTATAACACAAGGTATTTCTTTTTATATGACTGTATTTTTTACTTTTTAATCTACTCTTTTAAACATACTGTATTTTCTGCTTTTCTAACCTATTTCTAATCTAATGTTGATTTTTATTTTTTAACCTGCTTTTTCAACCTGTCATAACACGCTACTCTGACTTAATTTTCAACCATCATGGCCTAGTTAACAAAATCAAGGATTTAAAGTATGCTTTAGCACAAGGGTCTTCAAACTTGGCAAATTGAAGACTTGTAGACTTCTCCCAGAATTCCTGAGCCAACATGGCTGGAGGAGGAGGAATTCTGGGAGTTGAAGTCCGTACGTTTTAAAGCTGTCAAGTTTGAAGATCCCTGATTTATCACCTATCGCCTATCTCTCTCTCTCTCCATACCTACCTACCTACCTATTTACCTGTAAAATCAATTAATCAATCAATCAATCAATCAATCAATCTATCTATCTATCTATCTATCTATCTATCTATCTATCTATCTATCTATCTATCTATCATCTATCACAAGGGTCTTCAAACTTGGCGAATTTAAGACTTGTAGACTTCAACTCCCAGAATTCCTGAGGTAACGTGACTGGAGGAGGAGGAATTCTGGGAGTTGAAGTCCACAAGTCTTAAAGCTGTCAAGTTTGAAGACCCCTGATTTAGCAGAATGAACATGTTATTACAAACCTAATTGATAGTTTCTTAGTTTATTCAACCTGACCAAAAGGGTTCAGGCAACAAACCAGGATTAAAAAATATTACTTTCTCACAGTGGTGGGATTCAATTTTTTTTTTTTACTACTGTTCTGTAGGCGTGGCATGGAGGGTGTGGTATGGTTTGGTGGGCATGGCTTGATGATGTGGCAGGAGAAGGTTACTGCAGAATCTCCATTCCCTCCCCACCCCACTAACCTGCTTTCCAGCTCTGTTCTCCTGTGCAGAGCAACCAAAAAAGACCCAGCCAATCAGCTGGGACTTGGGAGGCGGAGAATAGATATGGGGGCGGGGCCAGTCAGAGGTGGGATTTATCGGTTCTCCCAACTACTCAACATTTCCGCTACTGGTTCTCCAGAACTGGTCAGAACCGGCTGAATTCACCACCTCGGCTTTCTTAGCGATGGGGAGGATATTTTGCACGGACGAAGCTTTGGCAGAAAAATTCACCCCACCTTTTTTCTTTTTTTAAAGAGCCCGCTAAACATCTTGGATTATATTAATAATATTGTGATATTAACATATGATTTATCGTATTACCATCCAGGGTGACACGTTGCGAGATCTGTAAGCAGCCTCCTCTTCGACTCACCAATGTCTGATTGGAGGTTATATCTGAGGATCAAAAAAAAAAAAGGCAGGTAAGCAATTTGTAGTCTTCGACTTGCAGACAGCTCATTTAGTGACTGGTCAAAGTGACAACCACCCTGAAAAAATCCCTTAGGACCGTTTTTCACACTTAATTTAGTTTAGTTTAAGCTTATTGTCATTGCACCTCGTATAACGAAATCAAACACAGTCTTCAGTGCACACCGGGTGATCATGGAAACAAACATACATCCTTCACTCTCCACACACTGAACCGAAAACCCGCACCACCGCACCAACACTGCACTAGACAGCAGAATTCAATGGAGTTACTGCCCTGGGATAGAAGCTGTTTTTCAGCCTATTTGCCCTTGTTTTTATTATCCTGTACCGTCTGCCAGAGGGTAACAGTTAAAAAAAAAAAGGGTTCCCAGGATGAGATGGATCTTTGAGGATGTTTTGAGCTTTCTTAAGGCAGCGGGAGCTATAAAGCTCTTCCAAAGAGGGGAGAGGGCAACCCATGATCCTCTGGGCAATGACATTAACCCTCTGGATTGCTTTCCTATCTGCCCCTGTGCAATTGGCAAACCATACAGAGGGGCAGTAAGTTAAGATACTCTCTATGGTGCAGCAGTAGAAGGTCACCAGTAGTTTTTCATCCAATTCTTGTTTTCTGAGAAGCCACAGGTGGTATAATCTCTGTTGGGCTCTTTGGCCAGGACTGCAATGTGGGCACCCCAGGTCAGGTCCTCTTTTAGGGTAACACCCAGAAACTTAAAACTGGCCACTTACTCCACTCGATCTCCATTGATAAGCAAGGGCTGGAGGTCTGATCTGTTCCTTCTATAGTCCACTATAAGCTTCTTGGTCTTATTGGTGTATTACTTATGACCATTGTAGCATCCCTGTGGTTGCCTAATCGAAATTCAGGCGCTTGACTACTGACTCATATTTATGACGGGGGGGGGGCATGGAATGTTACTTTCGCGGCCTTCTGCCAAGGAAAGGGAAAGCCCGATTCATTTAACAACCACGTGACTCGCTTAAGAACTGCCGGGATTCTTTTAACGGCTGGGTGAAGACAGGTGATCCAACGCGACAAAACAAATTTCTGAGCAGCAGAAATTTGGGGCTCCTCAGTTTATGGTCGTAAGGTCGAGGACGAGCTGTGTTTATTTGGAAGGGAGGAATTTAAATGGTTCTTGTTTCACTTGAAACTATCCGGAGGAGTAAATCATTGAAGCCGGCACCTTCAGACAGCGCGAGAAAAAGAGAGCCGCAGGTGTCTGGAGTGTAATCTTTTGTGTTGGAAAATATATTGAATTAGAAATGTCCTCTTTTTTTTTTTTGGTGCAGATAACACCAGGCAAGGTTTTTTTATTATTATTTCTCTAACCAGCTGTTCTCCTTCAAAGCCATTTTATTCTGAAATAAGAATAACCAACCCTGAGGATTGGCAATAAACACAAGAGCGAGGATAAATAGGCACCCTATCGTACCCTTTCCCGGGGAGAGCTAGAAGAATTCACAGAGTTTCCTACAGAATTGTCAGATTGTCCAGAGAATTTATCAGGCAATGTTTGGGATCCGTGCAAAGTCTGAGTTTTCCAAAGGGGGTGAATTTAGTGTAGAGCCCAGCAGGGAAGGGTCTCTCAATCTTGGGTACTTTTAAGATGGGTGCTCAGAATTCCCCAGCCAGCGTGGTTTACGATAGGTGAGTTTCATATAACATGAAGGGACCTTGGAAGGGACCTGGGAGGTCTTCTAGTCCAACCCCCCCCTGCTTGAGTAGGAGAATCTGTACATTGTTTTGGACAAATTGGCGGTCCAGTTTCTTCTTAAAAACCTCCAGTGTTGGAGCACCCAGAATTTCGGGAGGCAATTCATTCCACTGGTTAGTTGTTCTCACTGTCAGGAAATAACAGACTAACAGGGGACCTTGGGAGGTCTTCTAGTCCAGCCCCCTGCTTATGCAGGGGACCTCATACCAATTCAGACAAATGGCTGTCCAGTCTCTTCTTAAAAACCTCCAGTATTGTTGGAGCAGGATTAATGGTTCTCACTATCAGGAAATTTCTCCTTAGTTCTAGGTTAGATCTTTCCTTGCTTAATTTCCATCCATCGCTTCTTGTCCTGCCTTCAGGTGCTCTGGAGAATCCAAAACTCTCTTCTTTGTGGCAGCCCCTCAATTATTCAATCATGTCTCCCCTGGTCCTCCTTTTCATTAAACTAGACATATCCAATTCCAGCAACCAGTCCCCTAATTATCTTTGTTGCTCTTTTCTGCATTCTTTCCATCTTTTTCGTATCGTGCTTACCAAAACTGGACGCAATATTCCAAGTATGGTCTTGGAATTAACACAAAGCTATTAACACTTCTTGTGATCTTGATGCTATCCCTCTGTTGATACAGCCGAGGATTGTGGTGATCCACCAGGACACTGAGAGATCCCTTTCATCGTTAAATATGTCTTAGGAGTAACCAAGGATGAGAAGGACAGCTTGTTTAAGTTATGTGCTGTATGTAGTTGGCTTCAATTTGACTAAAGTGATTTAAATATTTTTTTGTCAAAATATTAGGTTCAGATGTATCTCTTGTAGACCGATCCATTTCAAGATGTACAAATTCCTACAGCAAGAGAAGCTCACTATGAATGGTTCATTCCCATTCCAAATGCCCTAAGGAGAATATTATTATTTATTATTAAGTAAGAGAGGTTTTCAAATTCCAAATGCTCACAAACAAATGTCAGGGTTGGTACGTTAGAAGTTTTTCATTTTAATCACAGTTTTCAGTTTTCAATCACAGGATTCTCTTTGGGGCACTTAATCTTGTGTGAGCTCCTTTTAGTCAAATTTGCAATAATACATTTTTATTGTAAACTGCCCAGAGTCACTTAGGTCAGATTGGCAGTATAAAAATGTGATTGATAAAATAAATAAAAAATGCTCTTGAGCCAAGAACCACCTATTCTATACCTGTGCATTTGGTTTTTCTGACTGCAAGCATCAACCTCTGCTTTTCAATTCATTTTATGGATGGCCAAACTAAGTTTTCTATAGATTTCCAAGGAAATTCCTTAGAATTATTGTGTTGAAACCTCCGGTTTCAAATGCAAAGTGGCAAGGATTTTCCCCGCTTCTCTAGCGAAACCTGTTGAGATCATCACAAACCGTCATCACCATAGATATGGTCAAGACTGCAATTTCCCAGAGTTCCCAAACTGGCCAGGAGCCCTGGGAAATGCGGTTCTGCCATCTTCAGATTTCCTCGTCGGAGCAGTTCCAGCTCTGTGGACTTCTACTCCCAGAATTCCCTGCAGCGAACTTGCTGACTGGAGAATTCTGGGAGTGCAAGGCCACAGATTTTTTTTAAAAAAAGCTGCGCAACGCAGATTTTTTTTTTTAAAAAAAGATGATTTTCCCAGGCTGAATTGCAGCTTAAAAAACCGGATAGACGCAAAAGCTGGATCCGTTATGCAGTGAAAAAGCAGAAGTGAGTATTTCGTACCAACTATTTGACGTAAACAGAACGGATGGCTGTGGTGAGTGATGAGTGGCAATGATTTTTAAATCCTCAAGCAAGCAGCCAGCAAAGTGCAGGAAATTCTCTGGTATGAGAAAGGGCGCTCTTGGTAAGCCCATGTGCACTCTTGTGACTCAACATCCTTGCGGCATGCTTAACTGCTTTGGGACTGAATTTTGTCCCCTTTTCTGGGTTTGCATCATCCAGTAGTTGGGAGTCATGAAATACAGATAGTCCTCGACTTACGAACGCTGGGTTAAGCCCAACGTTTCTGTGGCTAAACAGAACGTGAATTTTGCCCCCCTTTTCCCACCTTCCTTGCCACCGTTGTTAAGTGAATCACTGCAGTTGATAAGTGAGAGATGCGGTTGTTAAATTAATCTGGCTTCCCCAATGGACTTTGCTTGTGAGAAGGTCGCAAAAGGGGATCATGTGACCCCCAGGACACTGCAACCGCCATAAATATGAAGCAGTAGCCAATCGTCCGAATTTTGATCATGTGACCCTGGGGAGGCTACAACGGTCGTATGTGTGAAAAACGGTCCTAAGTCACTTTTTTCAGTGCCGTTGTAACTTGGAATGGTCACTAATTGAACTGTTATTAAGTCAAGGCCTACCTGTAGCTCGCCAAGCTTGGATTAACCCCACTTGGATTCAAGATTTGTTCAGCTGGGCAACTGCATTGGTTAAGACCAGGGGGTCTTCAAACTTGACAGCTTTAAGGCTTGTGGGCTTCAACTCCTCCAGAATTCCTCCTCTAGTCATGTTAGCTCAGGAATTCTGGGAGTTGAAGTCCACAAGTCATTAAACTTGCCAAGATGGAAGACCTTTGGTTAAGACTTTGGAGACCTGGGGAAGTGTGTTGTGTGTGAACCAGCGGTGGGATTCAAAATTTTTAACAACCGGTTCTATGGGCATGGCTTAGGTGATGGACGTGGCTTGGTGGACATGTTATTGGCTGGGCATGGCCAACTCAATATCACTCACATCGAGGCACGCATCTCCTCGCCTGGCCTCTCATGACTATGCTGCAACAGTCGTAAGTATGAAAAACGGTCATAAGTCACTTTTTTCAGTGCCATTGTAACTTTGAATGGTCCCTCCACACAAGCAAAGTACCAGCAAAGGAGGGGAAAAAAACTCCAGAGACATTCCTAAGATAGGAAGTCTAGTCCTGCCAAGAATGTAATAAGGGCTAACAGAGAGGCAGTTTCTGTAAGCAACACCAGAATGTTTCCTTCCTGCCTTCCTTACAGGATTAGGCCAGTAATTTCTTCTAACAACCGGTTCTCCAAACTGCTTAGAATGTTAACAACCGGTTCTAGCGAAGAAGTTGCAAACTGGTAGAATCCCACCCCTGGTGTGAACCCATCAACTCTGAAATTTAGAAGTGAACCCTGGCACAGGATACAGATAGATACAGCTTAACAGAGTTGGAAGAGACCTTGTAGGTCATCTAGTCCAACCCCCACCCAAGCAGGAGACCCTACACCATTTCTGACAGAGGGCAGCCCAGTCTCTTTTTGAAAGCCTCCAGTGATGAAGCTCCCACAACTTCGGAAGGCAACTTCTGTTCCATCAGTTTATCGTTCTCACTGTCAGGAAATTCCTCCTTATTTCCAGGTTGAATCTCTCCTTGATCAGTTTCCATCCATTATTATTCCTTGTCTGGCTTTCGGATGTCTTGGAAAATAACTTGACCCCCCGCTCCTCTCTGTGGCAGCCCCTCAAATACTGGAAGATGCTCTCCTGTCTAGGTCCTCCTCTTTCCTAGACTAGCCAGGCCCAGTTCCTGCAACCGTCCATTGTATGTTTTAGCCTCCCCTCTGAATCTCTTTGGGGGGTCTCGGGGAAGGGGAGATGTCAGACAGAGAAGCAAGGAGGGTGCAGAGGGACACTTACTGAGATGCCATCCTCCGATGGAGGGGTCCAAAGACCTCCTTCCCTCTTTGGCCCAGTCTTCCCGCACCTGGCGAGTCACGCTGGCTGTCAGCTGGGGTGGGTGGTCTAATCGCAGCAGCTGGCACATCACCGTCCTTGCTCGTTGGAGGATTGGCTCCCGACAGCTGTGGGTGGGGTGGGGGGGATACAATCGACATGAGCTCAGCCACAGGGATGGAGCGAAATGTGGAGTAATGGAAAAGAGGGGGAGAAGATGGGGCCCCCCAATTTTCTCCTGGAAGCTGCTAAATAAGGTGTTCCTGCCTCGAAGGGCAGCAAGGAATAAATGAGGATATCAATCTAGCTGCCTATGTGTTTGTCTGTCTGTCCGTCCACCCACTTATCCGCCCGCCCGCCCATCCATCCATCATATCTGTCCATCATTTCTCCATCCTTCCTTTCTTCCATCCTGCTCCAGATGATGATGATGAATCTATCAATCCATCTATACATTCGTTATCTATCCATCTTTTATATTTCCACCCTTCCCTCCATCATCTATCCATCGTTATCTATCTATCTATCTATCTATCTATCTATCTATCTATCTATCTATCTATCTATCTTTTATATTTCCATCCATCCATCATCCATCCATCCATCCATCCATCCATTATCCATCCATCCATCCATCCATCCATCTCTATCTATCTATCTATCTATCTATCTATCTATCTATCTATCTATCTATCTATCTATCTATCTATCTATCTATCTAATCTCTCTTTTATATTTCCATCCATCCATCCATATCTATCTATCTATCTATCTATCTATCTATCTATCTATCTATCTATCTATCTATCTATCTATCTATCTCTTTTATATTTCCAGCCAGCCATCATCCATCCATATCTATCTATCTATTTATCTATCTATCTATCTATCTATCTATCTATCTATCTATCTATCTATCTATCTATCTATCTATCTATCTATCTATCTATCTATCTACCTATCTATCTATCTATATTTCCAGCCATTCATCACCCATCCATATCTATCTATCTATCTATCTATCTATCTATCTATCTATCTATCTATCTATCTATCTATCTATCTATCTATCTTTTTATATTTCCACCCATCCCTCCATATCTATCTATCTATCTATCTATCTATCTATCTATCTATCTATCTATCTATCTATCTATCCATCTTTTATATTTCCATCCATCCATATCTATCATCTATCTATCTATTATATTTCCACCCATCCCTAAATCCATCCATTGTTATCTATCTATCTATTCATCTTTTTTTTTTTTTTTAATTACATTTATATGCCGCCCTTCTCCGGAGACTCAGGGCGGCTTACAGTCTATGGAGCACCATGCTAGGTACTCAGCAATAGCCTTCATTCCATTGTATATGCCTGCTTATTACTAGGGCTTTTTGGCCCCCTCAAGCGGCACTTTTACAAAGTCAGCTTATTGCCCCCAACAATCTTGGGTCCTCAATTTACCTACCCCGAGAGGATGGAAGGCTGAGTCAACCTTGAGCCTGGTGGGATTCGAACCTGCACTAATTGCAGGCAGCTTGCACTAAGTGCTAGATGATTAACAGCCTGCACCACCAAGGCCCTCTAACTTTTATATTTCCACCCGCCCACCCACCCATCCATCCATCCATCCATCCATCCATCCACCCACCCACCCACCCACCCATCCCTATCTATCTATCTATCTATCTATCTATCTATCTATCTATCTATCTATCTATCTATCTATCTATCTATCTATCTATCTATCTATCTCTATCATCTATATCTCCATCCATCATTTATCCATCCATCCATCTATCAAATTTTGAAACTGCTCCTCTCCCTCACAGTGGGACATTGGGCAGCGTACAGACAAAATAGGAAAACATAAAACCAGAGGATAAAAATTGTAAAAGAGGCACGAATGATTAAAATACAATGTTAAAAGTTAATTTTAATTTCCTGCATCCTGGTGGAGAGACGCAGGAGCAAAGAAGCTTTTAGAAACCCGGCAACAACCGGGTGCTGGAATCAAAAACAGGCACAGGAAAAAGGGAAGGGCGCGGGTACCACCTCCCCCATCAGCCTTTCCACGTGGTCACCCTCAGGGGCTTACTTTCCCCACCTGTGCCTGATGGGAGGTGTAGTCTGGCAGCTCCCGAATGCCTCCAGCCCCTCACAAATCCTTTTGGAAAAGTTACCCGCCTCCTTGTGCCTGCCATCTCTACATCCCCCCCGTTTCCAAGCCTTCCCAGGAAATTCCCTCCTCCCCCAAAAAGCAGATCTGTCCCAACCTCCTCACTTCTCCCCAAAAAACCTCCGGATGAGCTGATCCGTGGTATCTACCCTCCCCCCCCCCCAATTCTCCCCTCCACGGTTCCAAGTACGAGACTCGCCTTCTCACTCAAGGAAAGGGGTGGGTGTCTCTTAGTCTTGGCAACAGATCTTTGCCACAGATCAACAGGTCTTGGCAACACAGCTTTGCAGGACTGCGTTAAGACCAGGCGGGGATTCGAACCCAGCTCCTCCCAGCCAGCCCCTCAACCAACCTGCCCTTCTCTGGCTCTCCACGACATTTGGGGCAGGGGCCGCCGGAAAGCCTTACCTTTCGTTGAGAGTCAGAGTAGAAAACTCAGGAGTCTTCTCCCCTGCGGGGTCTCCCTCCCGGAGGTCAGAGGTGCCACCGGAGGTCACCCCGGCCAGCAAGAGGTGGAGGAAGAACAGGAAGAACATGGCACCGGGATCAGACGCAGCCCGGGGCTGTTAGAATGGGCACAGGTGGGCACCGAAAGCCAGCAGTGCTTAGGGGTTGCCTTCTGAATGGGGGATGCGAAGGGAACAAGCTTTTATCTGTCTCTCCTCCCGGCCGAAAGTGACCTTGGCATTTTTCAGGCTCCTCATCCCCCGAGGACAGCAACTGCAGAAGGGGAGTCGAATCGGGTGCCAAGGGCTTCGGTCCACCCGGGGGCAAAGCCAGGCATTCTTGCCATCCCCTTGGGACCCTCCCTCTCTTTATCTCCCTCCTTCCCCTCGTCCATCCCTCCAAACAGTGGCCCCTGCTTGCAAGGACCAAAATCTGGATTTCGCACCGGGGGATTTGCCAGGCTCTCAAATGTGAGCGGTTGGACTTGGGGGAAAGACTGATTGGGATTGGAGGGGGAGAGGGGGGGGTGAAGGGAGGTGGAGAAGGTGCTCCTGAGCTTGAGCAGAGCGCAGAGTAAACCTTGCCTCAAAGGTGCTTTTTCTAGGAGGCAACTGGACTTGGGTTTTTTTCTTTCAAATAGAATAAAGAAAGAATAGAATAGAATACGAAAGAATAGAATAGAATAAGGAAGAATAGAATAGAATAAGGAAAAATAGAATAGAGTAAGAAAGAATAGAATAGAATAAGAAAGAATAGAATAGAATACGAAAGAATAGAATAAGGAAGAATAGAATAGAATAAGGAAAAATAGAATAGAGTAAGAAAGAATAGAATAGAATACGAAAGAATAGAATAGAATAAGGAAGAATAGAATAGAATAAGGAAGAATAGAATAGAATAAGGAAAAACAGAATAGAGTAAGAAAGAATAGAATAGAATAAGAAAGAATAGAATAGAATAAGGAAGAATAGAATAGAATAAGGAAAAATAGAATAGAGTAAGAAAGAATAGAATAGAATACGAAAGAATAGAATACGAAAGAATAGAATAGAATAAGGAAGAATAGAATAGAATAAGGAAAAATAGAATACGAAAGAATAGAATAGAATACGAAAGAATAGAATAGAATACGAAAGAATAGAATAGAATAAGAAAGAATAGAATAGAATAAGGAAAAATCGAATTGAATAGAATTGGATTCTTTATAGGCCAAGTGTGATCAAGGAATTTGTCTTGGTGCAAATGCTCTCAGTGTACATAAAAGAAAAGATACATGAGTCAAGAATCATGAGGTACAACACTTAATAATAATAGTCATAGGGTACAATCAACAATCAAATCATACTAGGAAACAGTCTATATAAATCGTAAGGATACAAGTGACAAAGTTACAGTCATACAGTCACAAGTGGGAAGGGATGGGCGATAAGGAGTGATGAGAAGATTAATAGTAATAGTAGTGCAGACTTTGTAAATAGTTGGACAGTGTTGAGGGAATTATTTGTTTAGCAGAGTGATGGCGTCCAGGAAAAAACTCCCCTTGTGCCTAGTTGTTCTGGTGTGCAGTGTTCTATAGCATCGTTTTGAGGAAAGGAGTTGAAACAGTTTATGTCCAGGATGTGAGGAGTCTGTAAATATTTTCACAGCCCTCTTTTTGACTCGTGCAGTATACAGGACCTCCATGGAAGGCAGGTTGGTAGTCATTGTTCTTTCTGCAGTCCAAATTATCCTCTGAAGTCTGTGTCTGTCCTATTGGGTTACAGAACCAAACCAGAGAGTCATAGAGGTGCAGATGACAGGCTCCATAACTCCTCTGTAGAAGGAATTATTGAGTCTGTCATCTGCACTTCTATAACTGTCTGCCCCTCTATAACTGTGAAGACGTTTCGCTTCTCATCCAAGGAGTTTCTTCAGTTCTGACAGGATGGTGGAGAATGGAAGGAGCTGAAGAAGCAGCTTATTGGATGCGAAGCGAGACATCTTTGAAAGGGAAAAAAACAAGGAAGCCCAGTTGCCTCTTGAAAAAAGCACCTTCGGGACAACCAGTCTGAGAATCTCTACCGACTTTGCCCTGAAGGAAGCATCAGCACAAGGGGGAATGTATAGAGTAGAGAATGACAAAGTTGGAAGGGAACTCGGAGGTCTTCTAGTCCAACCCCTGCTCAAGCTGGAGACCCTAGACTTTTCCAAACAAATGGCTATCCAGTCTCTTCTTGAAAACCTCCAGTGTTGGAGCATTCACAACTTTTTGGCACTGTGGTGACCAGAATTGGATGCAATATTCCAAGGGTGTCCTCCGTAGGGCATCTTGTCTTCAGCATTTTATCTTCAGTGGCATTGGAACGATTTTAATAAAAAGGGAATTTTTTTCTGAGCATAAGCAGAGTACAGTGAAAAACCCACACATACGCATCAGTCTTGCTCACTTCTTTTTTTCATCTGTGTCAAAAGATGCATGGGGTGGAAAAAAAAAAAACCCTATTTGGTTTGTGCCTGCTGAATTTATTTTATCTACTGATCTTCCCCCACAATCTAACATGTTCTCTGTCCAGATCCTTGAAACCATGAGGACTAGAAACTCCATTTCCTTCCCAGAAGGGAAATGGTTATCATGAGGAAGGTTCCAGGTGGAATTTCTCTAGGAATGGCTGGGAATATGGTGAACAAACTTATGATTTGGTGTGATGTCAGCAGGAGGGGCTTGGGGACAGCAAAGCCACAGGTGGGATGCTGTCTGAGGGTCTTAGTTTTGTTAGATGGACCTTTGTGGCGATGACTGACAGCTGGGGTTGCATCAAGCCAAGAGAAGGAAAAAAAAGTGCAATTTTGAGAGGATGCAGAACGATTATAGTTTCCAAAGCAAAAGGAAACAGGAAAAAGAAACAGGAGGAGGGAGAAAGGGCTAGAACAGAATGAATGAGCTGGAAGGGACCTTGGAGGTCTTCTAGTCCAGCCCCCTACTTAAGCAGGAGGACCTATAATATTTCAGATAAGTGACTGTCTAGAGTCGACTCTTCTTCAAAACCTCCAGTGATGAAGCACTTACAAATTCTGGAGGCAAGCTGTTCCATTGGTTAATTGTCTTCACTGTTAGGAAGTTTCTCCTTGATTCCAGGTTGTTTCTCTCTTTGATTAGGGGAGGGAGGGAGGGAGGGAGGAAGGAAGGAAGCAAGACAAGGAAGGAGGAAAGAAAAAAAGGAAGGATTGAGGGAGGGAGGGAGGGAGGGAGGGAATCAAGGAAGGGAAGTAGGGGAGGGAAGAAGGAAAGAAAAAAAGGAAGAATTGAGGAAGGGAGGGAAGCAGGGAAGGAAAAAAAGGAAGTAGGGGAGGGAAGAAGGAAAGAAGAAAGGAAGGATTGAGGGAGGAAGGGAAGCAGGGAAAAACAAAAGGGGAAGAAGGGAGGAAAGAAGGAAATAAAAAAGGAAGAATTGAGGAAGGGAGGGAGGAAAGGACAAAAGGGAAGTAGGAGAGGGAAGAAGAAAAAAAAAGGAAGGATTGAGAGAGGGAAGGAAGCAGGGAAGGAAAAAAGGAAGTTGAGGGAAAGGAAGAAAAAAAAAAGGAAGGATTGAGGGAGAAGGGAAGCAGGGAAGGAAAAATGAGTAGGGGAGGGAAGAAGGAATTTACGCATTGTAAAAAAAGGAGTATTTAGGGAAGAAGAAAAAAAGGAATGATTGAAGGAGGGAGGGAAGCAGGGAAGGAAAAAAGGAAGTAGGGAAGGGAAGAAGGAAAGAAAAAAAGGAAGGAATTGAGGGAGGGAGGGATGGAAGGAAAAAAAAGATTGAGAAGGAAGGAAGGAAAACCTGTCTGAAACGATATAGGGTTTCCTGCTTGAGCAGGGGACTGGACTAGAAGACCTCCAAGGTCCCTTCCAACTCTGTCCTTGTGCTATTGTGTGACTACCTGCCCTTCATTTCTGAAATTCAGGGAGTAAACCCTGGAGAAGAAAACCCTGCAGGTCCTTCTCCTCCTCTTCCTCCCTTGCCTCCCCCCCGCTCCCCCCCCCCCGCTTGACCTTCCTCCCAAATAGAGACCCCTTGTCTATCCACTATAAATAGCCACCCATCCCAGGTCCGGGGTGGGGTGGGGGGGGTGAGGAATGTTCCTAGGGGGAGGGAGGGAGGGAGGGTGGAAAATGCCCAGGCAGCCGTGGGGGCCACCCATTGCCAACGGCGGGGAGATTAGCTGTTCGCAAACAGCGCCTTCCCCACCTGCGCCCAAGGTCTTCACATCAAAAGGCTTTTCCAGGCATCGGGTGAGCTGCGGCCCAGGCGACGGGATGAGGGGCCTCCCCCTTTGAAGTTTAAATAAACTGGAGCGTTGGTGGGGAGGGGGGGGGGGGGGGGGGGAGGGGGGGGAGCGGGCGTTCTCTGGCCCTTTTGATGTTTTGGGAACCCCGCCCAGGTAGGAATGTGCAGCCCAGTGGCAGCCAAGGCGAATTGTTTGTGCGCCTTTGAGAACAGGGAATACAGAACCCTAGGGATGGAAGGGAACCTCGGAGGTCTTCTAGTCCAGCCCCCCTGCTCAAGCAGGAAACCTTACACACCATTTCAGACACACTTTCCTTTCTTCTCTGTCTTTTTCTTCCACCCGCTCCCTCCCCCTTTTTCTTTCCTCCTTCCCTTCCTTCCTTGCTTCCCTCCCTCCCTCCATCCTTTTTCTTTCCTTCTTCCCTCCCCTTTCTTCCTTCCTTCTTTCCCTCCCTCCCTCAATCCTTCATTTTTCCTTCCTTGCTTCCCTCCTCTCCTTCCCTCCCTTTCTTCCCTCCCTTCCTCCCTCAATCCCTTTTTTCTTTCCTTCTTCCCTCCCCTACTTCCCTTCCTTCCTTCCTTGCTTCCCTCCCTCCCTTAATCCTTCCTTTTTTTCTTTCCTGCTTCCTCCCACTTCCCTTCCTTCTTCCTTGCTTCCTCCCTCCCTCCCGCCCTCCCTCCCTCAATCCTCCCTTTTTTCCTTCCTTTCTTCCCTCCCTCCCTTTCCTCCCTCAACCTTTTTCCCTCAATCCTTTTTTCCTTCTTTCCCCTTCCTCCCCGCCTTCCTTCCGGTTTCGGTATCCCTCCCTCCCTCTCAATCCTTCCCTCCTCTGCTCCTCCCTCCTTTCCTCATTCCTCATCCCTTTTTTCTCTTCAATTTCCTCCCTTTCTTCCCCTTTCCCTTCCCTTTTTTTCCTCCCCAACCCCTACGTCCGTTCCTGCCCTCTTTTTTTCCTTCCGTGCTCCTCCCTCTTCCGCCCGTTCCCTTTTTTTTTCCTTCCCTCAATCTTCTTCCTTCTCCCTCCCTCCTTTCCTCCTTCTTCCCTCCCGCCCCCCTTTCCCCTTGTTTTCTTTCCTTCTCCTCCGTCTCTTGCTTGCCCTCCCTCCCCCCCTTAATCCCTTCCTTTTTTTCTTTCTTCCTTCCACTCCCCTCCTTCCCTTCCTTCCTTCCTTGTTTTCTTCCTGCCTCTCCCTCCTCTCCCTCCCCCCTCAATCCTCCTTTCTTCCTTCCTTTCCCGCCCTCAGTCCCCTCCCTCCTCCCTCCTCCCTTCCTCCTCAATCCTTTTTTTCTTCCTTCTTCCCTCCTCGTCTCTCCTTCCCTACTTCCTGCCTTCCTCCCATCATGCCCTCTTTCCCGTTTTTCTTTCCTTGCTTCCTCCCTCCCTCCCTCCTCCCCACCTCATCCTTCAGTTTTTTTCCTTCCTTGCTTCCCTCCCTCCCCAAGGGAAGGGACCTTCGAGGTCTTCTAGTCCACCCCATCTCCCTCCCCCTTACCCCTTTTACCATCCTGGTCAAATGGATGTCCGGCGATTGTTAGTTTTTTTAAAAAAAAAAAAAACCTCGTTGGATGGAGGCTAAAAGACGCGGAAGGACGGTTACAGGAATTGGGTTGTGTCTAGTCTGATGCAAAGAAGGACCAGGGGGAGACATGATAGCACAGTCCCAATACTTGAGGGGCTGCCCCAAAGGAGGAGGAGCGGGGTCAACGTATTCTGCAAAGCACCAGAAGGCAGGACAAGAAGCAACGGATGGAAACTGATCCAGGAGGGAAGCAACTTGGTATAAAGCAGAAATTCTCCAGTGGAACAGCTTGCCTCCAAAAGTTGCTGGAGGATTTCAAAAACGCAATGGGACAACCATTTGTTGTCCAGTGAAATGATATAGGGCCGTGACGGAGAACCTATGGCACGCCAGCCCCAACCCAACTATTCGCACTGCGCATGGGACGCGCCTCCCAGCTGATTTTTTATTTACTTACTTACTTACTTATTTTATCAGATTTATATACCGCCCCTCTCTCGAGGGAACTCAGGGCGGTGTAACAGCCAAAATAAAATACAATGTAAAATTATAAAAGTTAAAAATAATTAAATTCACGGCTGCAATTGACAAATTATAATTAAAACCCCAATAATTAAAATACAAAACCCAATTTCTCACCCCAGTTTAAACCCTAAGTTAAATCAACCCAGGTCGGCCTGCACGAAGAGCCAGGTTTTTCAAAGCACGTGTAAACGCCCTCAGGGTCAGTGGTTGTCCGTAATTCAGGAGGCAGCCCATGCCAGAGGACGGGTGCCCCCAAAGAGAAGGCCCTATTCCTCGGGGTCACCAGGGCCCCACTTGAGGCCGGTTTTCGCCCAGGGCTGGATTCAAATATTTTTGTCACCGGTTCGGTGGGTGTGCTTTGCGTGCCGTGCACACACTTTGCGGGCAGCAAATGTGCCCTTTGCACGGCAGCTGCCGCGCGGCACTATTCTGCGCCACGTAAAGTGGCTGCACTTCAAATTCAGCAGAGAAAGGTGAGTATGGGAGCCCGGGAGGGCGGGTGGTGGGCCCAACCACAGAACGGAGAGAACCGGTTCGGTCTCCCTGCTCATCACTGCCACCGGCTCGCCAGAAACCAGACCGAACCGGTAGATTACCACCACGGTTTTTGCCCTCCCGGGAGGCCGAAAAAACGGGCCTTTCCGGAAATACCGGATGTGCCGAAACGGGCCCATTTTTCGGCCTCCCAAGGCTACAGAGGCTTCCCTCGAACCTCCGGGAGGGCAAAAGCGGCCTCAGATGGGCCAAAAAATCAGCTGGGATGCGCGCGCATGCACAGTGCGGGTAAGGGAACGAGGTGGGGGGTGTTGTTGCACACATGCGCGGGTTGTGTGTGTGAGGCACTTGCATTTTGGGTGCCGGCACACCCACGTGCTTTCGGCACACCACAACAAAAAGCTTCGCCATCACTGATATAAAAAGGCTCGCCACCACGGCTAGATTCCTGCTCGAGCATGGGGTTGACTAGAATGACCGCCGAGGTCCCTTCCAACTCTTGTTATTCTGCGTTCTACGGAAGAGCAGCCGAAGCCTCAAACTAAATCCGTTTTAAAAAAACAGGGGGAGTCCGGTTGCAACGACAACGCTATCTGGATGACTGAGAATTTTGGAAAGAGAAATATTTGTCGTTGTTCATATGCTCCGAAAAAGAGAGAGAGAGAGAGAAAAGCAGGCTTCCTGTTTTGAGAGCGAGGGCCTCAATTCACACCTCGCTTTCCCTGTCGCTGTGGTTTTCCCCTCCATGCCCTCCCCTCTATCTTCATCTTTCTTTCCATCCCTCGATGATACTTGCACCACAAACCCCAGATGCGACAATACGAACCAAACGATGGGGATGGCCAACCGTCGCCGCTGGCTTGATGCTCTGGGCGGCATGGATGCCTGCTCTTCGGGCCAACTTACCTACCTAACCCCCCTTCAGATCCGGGCACGGTGAGGAGAACCCCCCCCACCTAAGGGAAGGGATAGGGTTCGTCGAAAGCATGAGATAAAATAGTTGTAGTTCCTTTCCTTTCTTCCCCCCCCCCCCCGCCCCTCCGTTATCATCGATCATGTTGAACTTGCCGTTCGATAACAGCTTTCATTTGCTGTTTGGACAATAACAAGATATGGAGAATTGGAAGCCCTTGGAGTCTCTAATCCAACCCCCTGCTCCAGCAGGAGAACCTCTACCCATTTCAGATAAACTGGCTCTCCAGTTTCTCTTAAAACCTCCATGAATGGAGCGTCCACAGTTGTTCTGGTTCAAAGGCAGGTCCACTGATTGAATTGTTCCCACTGTTAGGAAGTTTCTCCTTAATTCTAAGTTGCGTCTCTCCTGGGGTGGTTTCCATCCATTGCTTTCGTCTGGTGCTTTGGAGAATAGCTTGACTCTCCGTCTTCTTTGGTGCAGTCCTCAAATACTGGAATATGCTATGATGTCATAACCCCCCCCCCCCCCCAACTTTCTTTCCTAGACTACCTAGTTCTCTTAACCATTCGTTGTATGTTTTAGGGCCTCCATCCCCTAGCAGAAACTAACAGAAGAACACAAGAGTTGGAAGCCTTGGAGTCTTCGAGTCGAACCCCCCTTCTCCAGAGGCGACCCTATCTCCCCATTTCAGGCAATTGGCTTGTCCAAACTTTTTGCTAAAAAACCTCCATTGTGGGCAAACCCCCAAACTTTCTGGAGACAATTGGTTCTAACTGGACTACACCTAGCATACACTTTAGACTTATATACCGCTTTAGTGCTCTCCCAAGAGGTTTTACAGAGTCAGCCTGTTTGTCCCCCATCTGGGTCCTCATTAATTGGTTCTCCACTGTCCGGAAGTTCTCTGGTTCGTTCTAAATCTCTCTTGGACCCGATAGATGTCGCTTGATAAATTGCGGATCAAGTCTTAATTTTCCCTCCCTTAGCTTTCCAGTGATTCTCCATATCATATCCGGGAATGTCCATGTTTTCTGGGGAGAGCAAATATTATTCTCCCATATATGAGAGAGAACTTATATATTTTTGCAGACTGGAAAATGCAAACTGCTACAAAGTTGATAGAGTAATGGGGAGAGCATTCTAATGTTCCCCAGCTTCAGGAACCTCTCGAGAAAAATCTTTTACAAACTTCTCAAGCAGCCGAGAATAAAGTAGAAAATAGAAACGTCCTTTGGCCAAGGAAAGAAATGCTTCAGGAATTTGCATTCAACGATCTTTCCTTTTTCTTTAATTTTAATTTTCCTAAAAATATAAAGATAGTAGCAATGCTCACATGGAGGGACCAAGGCTATGACACAAGCAAAACATGGCTGCAAATGGAAAATTTATCTTTGCAATGGTTTATTAAATTCTGAAGGGGGTTTAACGTTGTAGTGTACTGTTATTATCCAGATCCAGCTGGCTGGAAGCCAGGAATTTAGGGCGAAGGTTGCAACAACCTATAACAGCCAAGAGGGGAAGCAATATAGATGAATTTCTGCTTCTCCCGCTGTAATCCTAATCTAAACCTAGCCCCAGATAAATGGATATTCTGATAAATCTAGAAGAGGTTAAAAACAGAATCTAGCCAATTTTGTAGTATGTGTGAATGCAACTGACTAAGAAGAGAAGCGTCTGAGAGCCACCAAGTAAGTAGATCATCTGGATTCTCTCCTAGGAGCGTATGTTACTCAATCTTGACACTGGAAGATACAGAGACTCAACTCCCAGAATTCCCCAGTCAAACTGCTGGCTGGGGAATCTGGTATTGATGTCCACCCATAGTAAAGCAGACTGGCTGGGGATTCCTGGAGTTTTGAGTCCAGACATCTTAAAGCGACTGCTGGTAAGTCTGGGAGTTGACTCCGACATCTTAAAGCAGCCGTGTGGGATTGTGTGAGTCACAGTCCCTACACAGCACTTCAAGCTGCCAGGGTTTGAATAACACCGTGTCTAAATATTAGAATTTCAGTCGTCGTTAATTTCTCTTCTGTCCACCTGCAAGTTTGAAACTTTCCAGTGCACTCCATGAGCTAAAAAAAATTATTGACTCTAGGTTTTAAAAAAGCAGGTACAAACGAAAAGGATTTTGGCTACAATACTTTGTCATTCGCCCTATCGGAAGGGTTACCTGACTTCCCAATCTAATTCTAAAAATATTAAACCACAGCTCCAGGAAGAGAGGAAGCAGACACAAAAGGTCTACCTCAATAAGCATTACACTTGGTACTTACGTGGGGTTACTGTTTCCTGCCCCTTTTGATTTCTTTCATACTAGAAATGATTTACCGCTTATCAATGTGCTTTCGCCAGAACATGGAAACGAGCAAGTCTTGCGATACCGAGCTGGGACTTGCACAATATGGGTCACCCCGTTCAGTGACTTGACTGTAAGATGGAAGGGCAATGAAAGGTTTGATCAATGGGGGAGTTTAATCAGGAATGCCGATAAAACAGAATGCATAATCGACCTACAGCCCGTTCATTTTGCAACAACCAGTTGGAACAGAAAGTTGCCTTCCAGAAGTTCTGGACTTCATTGGACTGTAAGCTTTTAGATAACGATTAACAGAGATTGGACGGGACCTTAAAAGATCATCTAGGAGTCCAACCCTCTCCCAGGCGGGATACCCACACAATTTCTGACAGATGGGATCCAGGCCCTCTTCTTGAAAGCTTCCAGAGATGAACGTCCCACAACTTTCGAAGACCATTTCTGACAGGTGGTTTCTCACTGTCAAAAATTCCCCTTATTTCCAGATTGAATCGCTCCTTGTTCATTTTCCATCCATTTATTATTCTGTCGCCTTCGGTTGCTTTGGAGAATAGCTTGACCCCCTCCTTCTCCCTGGGCCGACCCTCAAAATATTGAATCCTGGCTCTCCTGTCCTCTCCTAGTCCTTCTCTTTCACTACTACCAGACCCAGTTCCTGAATCATTCTTTGTATGTTTTAGAGCTCAGTCCCCGCATCATCCGGATTTGCTTCTTCTCTGCCTTGTTTCTAGAGTCTCAACATCTTTTATTATATGTGTGAACAAACTGGATGAGTACTCGGTGTGGCTTACTAAGAGGATTTAGAAGGTGTATGAATCCCTCCCGGTTGTATCCCTCTGTTAATGCATTTAGACTGCATTGGCTTTTTGGCTGCTGTGCAACACGTTTGCTCATATTTACTGGTTTCCCTAAACTCCAAGATCCCTCTCACAGTTACTGCTATTGAGCCTGTTTTCATCCACGTCTATAGTCTTTCAAGAAGAGACTGCACTACCACCTGTCAGAAATGGGGTAGCTTCTCCGGCTTTGCCGGGGGGAGGGGTTGACCTAATGCCCTACAAGGTGCCCTTCCAACTCTGTTCACCTGTACCTTC